>CM034156.1:548989482-549481982 GCA_019776745.2 Taxus chinensis | reverse complement strand
TCCACATCATCATCCATTTCAAATCACAACAACCATTTAAACAATACATATCAACCAAAAGTGCAAACAACACACACACAACACACACAACACACACAAACACACATGCGCGCGCGCGCGCCGTGTGCACATACACACACACACACATACACACGCACACACACAGACACGCACACACACACACATGCATACACACACAAGCACACACATACGCACGCGCACACACACGCACGCACACATGCATGCACACTCACACACAAGCACACACATACACACGCACGCACGCACGGATGCATGCACACGCACGCGCACACAACAACACACGCACACACATGCACGCACACGCATGCACACACACACACGCATGCACGCGCACACGCACACGCACACGCACGCACCACACATGCACGCACATGTATGCACGTAAGCACACACATGCACACACACGTACACGCATGCGCACTCACGTGCCGACACACACGCACACACACACATGAACACACACGCAAATGCACACACACACACACACAGACACAGACACACAGACACACACACACCACACACACACACCCACACCCACACCCACACACATGTGTAAGCGCACGCACACACACATGCACACGCGCGCACACACACATGCGCACACACCTGCACACGTACACACACACACACACACACCCGCACACAAACACACACCCACACACACACACACACACACACACACACACACACACACCACACACACACACACACACCCACACCCACACACACACACCCACACCCACACCCCACACACCCCACCACACACCCACACACCACACCCCACACCCCACACCCACACCCACACCCACACCCCACACCCACACACACACACACCACCCACACACCCACCCCACCCACACACACACACACACCCACCCAAAAATACCCACACACACCCACACACACACACAAAAACCCACACCCACACCCACACACACACACACCCACAGCCACAGCCACACACACACACACACTAGGGGGCATTTATAAATGAACCTAATTCTCACACTAGGGGGAAATTCTTCATCTTCCCTCCCTTTCATCATAATCACACACAATTACAACCATTGTCTTACATTCTCTCATCATACAAATATCAATGCATCGTTATTCTCTTATATTGTCTAAGTAACATTTATATTTCACATATGTATTATATTACATTACATACATCTATTTCTATTCATCACATACAAAGTTATTCATTATCATTCAAATACAAATCCTATTCCAATCATTAATTATCTATTTCTTTCCACATCAGCATCCATTTCAAATCACAAACACCTTTTAAACAATACATATAAACCAAAAGTGCAAACAACACACTCACAACACACACACATGCGCGCGCGCACACACACACATGCACACACACAAGCATAAACACGCACGTACGCAAACACGCACGCACACACACGCACAAGCACACACATACGCACACATGCACACACGCACGCACGCATGCATGCACATGCACACACATATGCACACACGCACACACATGCACACACACACATGCACACGCACGCACGCACACACACACATGCACACGCATGCACGCAAGCACACACACGCACACACATGCACACGAATGTGCGCGCACGTGCCCACACACACGCACACACACACACACACACACGCACACACACACACACACACACACACACACACACCCACCCACACACACCCACACCTATAGCCACACACCCAACCACCCCAACCACACACCCCACACACCTACACACACCCACACGCACACCTACACCCGCACCCACACACCCCACCCCCCCACCCACACCCACACCCACACACCACCCCACACCCCCACACACACACACCCACCCCACACCCCCACACACACACACCCACACCCCCCACACCCACACACCCACACACCCACACCCCACACACCCCCCCCCACCCACACACACACCCTCCCACCCACACACATACACCCCACCCCCCCACACACACACACCCACCCCCCCCCCCCCACACACACACACACCCACACCCACCCACACACCCACACACCCCACACATACACACACACCACACCCACACACCCACACACATGCGCACGCGCACCGCGCACACACACACACCCACCCACCCACACACACCCCCCCCACACACACCCACACACCCACACCCACACCCACACCCACACCCACACACCCACACACCCCCACACCCACCCACCCAATCACCCACACCTATACCCACACACCCCAACCACCCAACCACATACCCACACACCTACACACACCCACACCCACACCCACACCCCCACCCCCACCCCCACACCCCCCACCCTCCGACACCCCCACCCCCATCCCCCACACACACCCACACCCACACCCACACACCCACACACCCACACCCACATCCACACCCACACCCACACACCCACACCCACACCTGCCCCCCTTGTTCACACACACACACACCCACACACACACCCACACACACACCCCACTGACACACACACCCACAAACACACACACACATACACACCCACACACCCACACACCCACACAACCACACACCCACCCACACACCCATCCACACACGCACATTACACCCACCCACACCCGCACACCCACCCACACACACACACACAAACACACACACACACACACACACACACACACACACACACACACACACACACACACACACACACACCACACACACACACGCGCGCGCGCCCACACCCACACCCACACCCACACCCACCCACCCACACACAAACCACACACACCCACCCACCCACACACACACACACCCACCCACCCACACACACACACCCCACACATACCCACCCACAAATACCCACACACACACCCACACACACACACACACAAACCCACACCCACACCCACACACACCCACACCCACACCCACACACACACACACACACACACACACACTAGGGGGCATTTCTAAATGAACCTAATTCTCACACTAGGGGGAAATTTCTCATCTTCCCTCCCTTTCATCATAATCGCACACGATTACAACCATTGTCTTACATTCTCTCATCATACAAATATCAATGCATCATTATTCTCTTATATTGTCTAGGTAACATTTATATTTCACATATGTATTATATTACATTACATACATCTATTTCTATTCATCACATACAAATTTATTCATTATCATTCAAATACAAATCCTATTCCAATCATTAATTATCTATTTCTTTACACATCATCATCCATTTCAAATCACAACAACCATTTAAACAATACATATCAACCAAAAGTGCAAACAACACACACACAACACACACAACACACACAAACACACACGCGCGTGCGCGCGTGTGCACATACACACACACACATACACACGCACACACACAGACACGCACACACACACACATGCATACACACACAAGCACACACATACGCACGCACACACACACGCACGCACACATGCATGCACACTCACACACAAGCACACACATACACACGCACGCACGCACGGATGCATGCACACGCACGCGCACAACAACAACACACGCACACACATGCACGCACACGCATGCGCACACACACACACACGCATGCACGCGCACACACACACGCACACGCACGCACACACATGCACGCACACGTATGCACGTAAGCACACACATGCACACACACGTACACACATGCGCGCTCACGTGCCGACACACACGCACACACACACATGAACACACACGCAAATGCACACACACACACACACACACACACACACACACACACACACACACACACACACACACACACACACACACACCCACACCCACACCGACACACATGTGTGAGCGCACGCACACACACACGCACACGCGCGCACACACACATGCGCACCACACCTGCACACATACACACACACACACACCCGCACACAAACACACACCCCACACACACACACACACACACACACACACACACACACACACACACACACACACACACACACACCCACACCCACACACCCAGCCACACACCCACACACACACCCACACACCACACCCACACCCACACCCACACCCACACCCACACACCCACCCACCCACACACACACACACACACCCACCCAAAAATACCCACACACACACCCACACACACACACAAAAACCCACACCCCACACCCACACACACACACATCCACAGCCACAGCCACACACACACACACACTAGGGGGCATTTATAAATGAACCTAATTCTCACACTAGGGGGAAATTCTTCATCTTCCCTCCCTTTCATCATAATCACACACAATTACAACCATTGTCTTACATTCTCTCATCATACAAATATCAATGCATCGTTATTCTCTTATATTGTCTAAGTAACATTTATATTTCACATATGTATTATATTACATTACATACATCTATTTCTATTCATCACATACAAAGTTATTCATTATCATTCAAATACAAATCCTATTCCAATCATTAATTATCTATTTCTTTCCACATCAGCATCCATTTCAAATCACAAAAACCTTTTAAACAATACATATAAACCAAAAGTGCAAACAACACACTCACAACACACACACACATGCGCGCGCACACACACACACATGCACACACATCACACGCATAAACACGCACGTACGCAAACATGCACGCACACACACGCACAAGCACACACATACGCACACATGCACACATGCACGCACGCATGCATGCACATGCACACACATATGCACACACGCACACACATGCACACACACACATGCACACGCACGCACGCACACACACATATGCACACGCATGCACGCAAGCACACACACGCCGCACACACATGCACACGAATGTGCGCGCACGTGCCCACAGACACGCACACACACACACACACACGCAAACACACACACACACACACACACACACACACACACCCCCACACGCACACGCACACCCACACACACCCACACCCAAACACACACACACACCACACACACACACACACACACACAAACCCACACCCACACCCACAACCACACACACTCACACTAGGGGGCATTTATAAATGAACCTAATTCTCAACGATTACAACCATTTTCTTACATTCTCTCATCATACAAATATCAATGCATCATTATTCTCTTATATTGTCTAGGTAACATTTATATTTCACATATGTATTATATTACATTACATACATCTATTTCTATTCATCACATACAAAGTTATTCATTATCATTCAAATACAAATCCTATTCCAATCATTAATTATCTATTTCTTTCCACATCATCATCCATTTCAAATCACAACAACTATTTAAACAATACATATCAACCAAAAATGCAAACAACACACACACAACACACACAACACACACACACACACACACACACACACGCATACACACGTACACACGCAGGTCATGCACGCACACACACACAAGCACACACATACGCACACACACACATACGCAAGCACGCACACACGCACGCACGCACACACATGCACGCACACGCAACAACACACGCACGTGCACGCACGCATGCACACGCACACAAACACATGCACACGCACGCACCGCGCATACACACACGCACCACACACGACATGCACACGCATGCACACCACACCACGGACACACATGCACACGCATGCGCACACACGTGCCCACACACGCACACACCATGCGCACACACACACACACACGCACACACATGCAAAACACACGCACATACATGTGTGCGCGCGCACACGCACGCACACACACACACACACACACACACACACACACACACACACACACACACACCCACACCCACACCCACACCCCCCACCCACACCCCACACCCACACACACACACACACACACACATGTGCATGCGCACACACACACACATGCGTGCACACCACGTGTGCGCGCACACACATGCACACACACACATGTGCGCACACGCACACACCCCGCACACACACACACCGACACACACACACACACACACACACACACACACACACACACACACACACACACACACCCCCACACCACCTAGCCACACACCCACACCACACACCCCCACACACACCCCACACCCACCCACCCACACACCCACACCCACCCACACACACTCCACGCACACAGCCACCCACCCACGACAACACCAGACGCAAACACCCACAACACAGCACCCACCCACACACAAAACGCCACACACCCACACCACACCACGCCACGACCCACAGCCCCCACCCACTCACACCACACACACACACAACACCACAACACACACACACAAAACTCACCCACCCACACCCCACACACAACCAGCACACCAACACCCACACCGCACACACCTACACACCCAACACACACCCACAACCACACAACACACACACACACACACACACATCACACAAAACACAAAACCCACACCAAAAAAAAAACACACAAAAAAACAAACAAACACAAAACACACCACACACCAAAAAACAAACACACCCCACCAGCACAAAAACACTCACACACCCCAACACTACACACACCCACACCAACCCAAAGACACAACACACACAAACCAACCCACAAAAAAACAACACACCACACCCACACAACACACAACACACACCCCACTCAACACACAAACACCCACACCACACACGCTCCAACACACCCACACACCCCACACCCAACACACACACACACACAAACAAAACACACCAAACACCACCACACACACACACACCACACACACACACACACACACACACATATATATATATATCACACACACAGACACACACACACACACACACAGACACACACACACACACACACATATATATACTATATATATATATATATATATATATATATATATATATATATATATATATATCACATATATATATCATAAATTTCAAAATACAATCATTACGGGGAAATCCCCATACATCACTACAATATATATATAATACATCATACATCATCCTATCTATCACTATATAAAGTAGTGGGAGCTCTAGAAATAGAATCTTTGCCACTCAATATACACCATTGATCTTGGCCTCTATATCTATCCCACTGAATCCATAATATATAAATATCAGCCATATTCTCTATGGATTGGCCCTGTAGCTCAACATATTTAGCAAACACATGCTGAGATGAAGCTCCTCCTCTTGCTATACCATTCTTATGTTTAGCTCGTACTGTTGCTATACCATCTACATCAGGGGCAGGTGCCTACCCTTTGTCTCCTCTAACTTCCACTTTGTTGGATACATCCACCATTACGGGAAATAACAACACCCATCAATGTGTTTCCCACCACAAATTATAGGCCTAGATGCACCTCACGTCGTCAACTTGTAAAGGATCTATATCCGCATCTAACTCATCTGGACCAAGATGCACTAGTTTTTCTTTTGTCGGGCCTGACCTCGCTCCTGGTTGGCTCGTCACTCTAGTAGATCTCAACCATATATATGGCTCTTGGGAAACATCCTGGACCTTACCAAAATGCCTCAATATGTGCTTACCTTGGAAAAAAAATTTCACCCCTGTGAAGTGACCCTCTAGCCACATGATGCTCCAAATGCATCACAAATCCACACTGTCCTCTACCCATCCACCATAATCTCTATACGGTCTCCATATAATGTCTCCAGGGCCCATTTGATCTAGAATCAACCTATAGGTTGTCGTATTCATCCTCCTACTATGGGTACCTATCCATATCACTTTAAATATATTAGGTCTACCACACTCAGGTCGTGGCCTTAATATAGCAATGTGCTCATATGCTCATAAGTGTAACAAATTCAGGGATCATAGACCACCTCCATGTTCCTCCTGAGTAAATCTATAAAAATTTCTAGACAAATGGGCCAATACTCACTGTGCCCATGCATACCTAGTCCTATGCTCTATACTGTGGAAAATATCATATATCTTATGCAATATCCCAACTCCACCACCCTCCACTACCACTGATGAAGCTAGAATCACTGCAATAAACTTCTATATCCGCGGAACACTAGATCACACTATCACATATAAACTGATATGAGTTTCTATCTTTACTTGTTTCCCTATAAAATACCACCTCGTTGCCCTCATATTATTTTGGGCATCCACTATAGTCATCACCTATGCTCTATCTCCTATAATAGGTAACCATAGTATCATGTATACATCCTCCAAGGTCATGGTCATCTCACTAGTAGGAAACCAGATTGTACAAGTATCTGCATACCATCGCTTACACAAACCAATCAACCTAAGCATATTATGGGGTACCTCCCCTAATCTAGCAATGTGCCACAATTTGGCATGATCCAATATATCCTAGTTTACATCTGACAACTCCAAAGTGAGCAATGTACTCAAATGGAAGACCCCCTAAAACTCTCTCGGGTTTATATCTCTCCAAATAACACAGAAAGCAAAAATATTATACCATTAGTACACTATACATATTGTAATAATAATTCATTAGAATATCATAAGATCACACTACAGTTCCCAATCCCCGCTCTAGGATGCAACACCCAAGAGTAGGTCACGAGCATCAAACATCATGATACATGAGCATCATCTCCACCTTGTAAATAAGGTAAGTGATCATCAAATTTTGTCTTGAAGGTGAGTTTTTAGGTTTAATAGGTGTTTGTGAGTCACTTAGGGTGTTAGTTTGGTCTTTGGACTTTCAAAATTTTAAATTTGTACATCCCTCCAATAAGGAAAGATTCTAAATTAAGATCATTTTTGGGTTTCTTAGGAGCTTAAAGCACTTTAGAGGTCATTCTTACTGTGTCAAAGTTGTAATAGGTGGTTTAAGGATCAAGGTATTGGAGTCTAGTAAAATTTAAAGTTGTGTATAAGGCACTCATATGCCCTAAAGGTCTCTATTTTCTCCTACTTGAGTGAAAACTAATTTGTGAGGATATAAATGGAATTTTGTAATTTTCTATCACTCATCATTCGAATGATCGGAACTTTGGGAGTAGAAAGCTCAAAGATTGAAGAAAGGGGAATTTTTTTTAAAAACAAAGACAATGCATAATCAAGTTTAGTGTTATAATGTTTTGAAACTTATAAATGCAAGTATTTAAAGAATGAAACTCTTGATAATGGTATTGGTAGTTGGTGAGAGATATTAAGGTTAGTTCATGCATGTGATCTATGTTAGCTCATTTTTTTTGTATCACTTCTTGAATCCATGACATGATATAAGTTAATGTGAAAGTTATGTGTGCATTGGTGTGTGGGATATTCATAAAACCTAGTGTGTTCCATTGAGATATCATTGTAGGATTAGTAAAAGATAATGCACATTGTTCTTGGAATGGATAACACCTAATATTTTGGGTAGATCATTTGATTAAAAGGTAATTACTGTAATAAACTATATCTCTTATCCTAGCTCATACAAAAGGAGGTACATTACAAATCAAATTGATTCAAAAAGAGAGATATAATGAAGTAACTTGTGTTTATACAAGCTTAAAATATTTCTTCTATAAAACATTAAATTGATGGTTTCTTGAGTAACAAATCTATTTTGGGGAATAAGTCTGAGGAAAGAAATATTATTTGTAGAAACTAGAAGATAATAAAAGTAACAAGAACCATACAAATACAAGGGATAACGTATTTAATTGTCTTATAATCCACAATGTGTTCTATGATAGCCATTCAACGATGTTAAGATCAAAACTATCAAATACCATGTTCTGATTATGTGGAAAACCTTATTCTTTGCTTACACAGTCAGTGAATAAGAAATTAAACAATTGGAGGGATGAAAAAGTGTCTTACTAATTATTGTTAAGTTTTTACATTGTCACTTGCTAGCATAGTTCAAAATGAAGTGGTATTATGCTTTGGTAACTAGAATGAAAGATTTGGTGAACAATATTCCACTTATGGGTTCTATGGGAAACCCTCAATAGGGTTTTGAAGTAAATATGGGGTTGTAAGACTTATGCATCAATTTAATATTTGAAACTTAGATGTTAGTATATAGAGTGGAATAGAAGAATATTTTATTAGTTTTAAGCCTTAGAAAATTCCCAATTGCATTTTGGTTGTGACCTAATTCTCATAGACCTATAGATGTGCATATGAGATCTAGGGTTTGAAGGAAACTCATTTGTGAAGAAACTAAACCTATAAATTTATTTTGAAACTCGATATATAACATGGTGACAACCTCCTCAAGAAGATTTTGAAATAATTCTATGAAACAAATGAGTAGAATATGCTTTATATCTGACAGTGTAGGAAGAGGTTACTTGCACATTGCAAGCCACTTGCATAGTGAAAGGGGATAAATTGCAAGGTAGCTTTGTAAATAAAGTAAGGTTTTGTATTTTTAACTCATATTGAAACTTAATTTAGAGTTGAAACAAGAAATTGGGTGCCAATAAATTCTAATATCTTGTTTACTGAGGGTGTAAATTGAAAGTTAAATCCTAGAACTTAGGGCTCGTAAGGCTAGACAAACTAAGAAATGAAAAAAGTATAGAGAACTGAATATTTAAATATAGGACACACCTCCACATGTATAAGGGGTATTTTAAAGTGTAAATGTTTCCTTTAGGTTGTGCCTATTGAGGATTATTCATGAACCTGTCTTTGGTAAGTTGTTTGAGAAGCATTCTGGGGCAGTTTTGCAAGAGCTAAGACAATTGGTATTTTTGATTATTTTGATCTATTTAAAAAGTTGATATGATATGGTTAAGGGTCTAAAATTTGTGGAAGATATTTTTAGGTGCAATGAGATATAACTCCAAGGAAGTACAAGATTGATGGTGTTTGTGAACATGAGAAGAAACTATTCATAAGACCTTAAGAGGCATAGTTGGAGTTTTACATCATTTCTAACATGGTGAATAGTTTTTTAACCCTTCTCTACACAATTTAGTATCAAATATTGGATTTTTTTTTATGGTTTGGTTTGATATTGAATGAATAGATATTTTTGGAGCTAATAGTTTTTTATGAGTGTTTTTATAGTGAAAGTGACGGTGAAGATGAGTGAAGAGAGGAGTGTAGAACCATTCCTTGACCATGGTTACAAGATGCCACCATGGATGAAGAATTTAGTATCAGAGAGATAAGAAGCTAGGATAAATCAAGTGCAAGAGAGGATAAGGGAACAAGAAAATATGAGAAGAATAGAAAATATGATGTTAATCAGGAAAACATGTACAGAAGGAGAGTTGAAGGCTATTAAGCCTCATGAATTGGGCTTAAAATATGATGAAGAGGAACAAGAACCAGAAGTAGAGGGTATTTATGGATTGATAGATCTGATTATCTACAAGAATAGAGAACAAGAAGGGAGAGACAGGAAAATGAAATGTGTTTTCAGCAGGATATCACAACATTAAAGCAAGAGGTATCACAACTGATGGTGCTCATAGAAAGAGAGAAATAAGGACAAGGAAAAGAAATAGGATTATTTATAATAAAGAAAGAAAAATGGCCAATTAAATTTCTTGAGGAAATAAAGAAAAGAAAACAACTAATAACGATGATAAAGTAAAAGGAAGGAAGACAAAAGAAGATGAAAAAGAGGATGGCTAAGAAAGAAAGAAAGGTTGATAAAGAAATGGTATTGGTAGAGAATATGAGTGAGGATGACGAGATAATAGAAAAAAAATTAGCTTCTCTAGAGGTGGATGATTATGATGGAAGTAGTTGGTATGCAGATATGGAAGAAATAGAGTTCAAGAAATAACAAAATGAAGTGATGAAAAGAAAGGAAGAACTTCTAGGGGAAGCAACACCTCAAGTTTTTGAATGTAAAAGTGTATGTAGGTGTGTGTTTGTAGGTACAAAGAGTAATATTGATATGGAACATGAAGGAAAGAAGATAATATGACAAGAACAAGAAGAGATGAGTAAACTAGAGAGAGTACTTTTTATGAAAGTTGGGAGCAATTACATGTAGAGATAAAAACTTTGGAGCATGCTATAAAAATAGTGGAATCATGTGAAAGAGAGTTGGAAATTAGTTCTAGGGTAGAGGAAGAATAGAAGTTAGAAGTTCAAAACTAGAGAATGGAAGAAGAGATTGAATAGATAGAGTAAAAGGAGACAAATAACAAAGTTTTAGCAGCCAAGAAAGAGATACATGATGAAGAAAATGAACTCAGAAAGGAGCAATAGTAGCAATAACAAGAGAAATATTTGATGAATGAAGAAGAGGGAAAATCCTATGAAATACAAGACCTCACTCATGAAGAACAAGAGAACCAGGAGGACCACACTAAGCACATGATGAAAGCAATGTAGAAAGAGAAAATTGGAGATGAAAATTAGGTTACAACAAGGATGAAGGCACAAAGGAATTGGAAAAAGAAAAAGAAAGATAAATAGTGGTGCTTAAAATTTCTTACCCCTATAGTATTATGCACGAGCATCATCTCCACCTTGTAAATAAGGTAGGTGATCATCAAATTTTGGCTTGAAGGTTTAATAAGTGTTTGTGAGTCTTAGTTTTTTCTTTGGCCTTTCAAAACTTGAACTTTTTACTTCCCTCCAAAAAGGGAAGATTAAAAATTAAGACCATTTGTGGGTTTCTTAAGAGCTTGAAGAACTTTAGAGGTCATTCTTAATGTGTCAAAGTTGTAATAGGTGGTTTAAGTGTAATAACATGTTTTCTTAGGGTCAAGGTCTTCGATCATGTACATTTTAAAGTTGTGTATAAGGTAGTCATATGACCTAGAGGTCTTTATTTTATCCTACTCGAGTGGAAACTGATATGTGAGGATATAAATGGAATTATGTAACTATCTATCACTCATCATTCAAATGATCAAAAGTTTGGGAGTATAATGCTCCAATATTTAAGAAAGGATAAATTTGTTTGCAAACAAATACTGTGAATAGTCAAGTTTAGTTTTATAATGTTTTAACACTTTGAAATGTAATTTTTTAAAGAATAAATCTCTTGATAATGGCATTGGTAGCTGGTGAGAGAGATTCAGATTATTTCATGCATGTGATCTCTATTAGCTCATGTTTTATTATATCAATTCTCGAATATATGGCAGGATCTAAGTTCGTGTGAAAGGTATGTGTGCATAGGTGTGTGGGATATTCTTGAAACCTAGTGCGTTCCATTGAGATATCATTTTAGAATTAGTAAAATATAATTCATGGTGTTCTTGGAATGGATAACACCTCATATCCTGGGTAGATCATTTGACTAAGAGGTAACTACTGTAATAAACTATATGTACTGTCCTAGTTCATACAAAAGGAGGTACATTATAGAGAAAATTGATTCAAAAATAGAGATATAATGAAGGAACTCGTGTTCATATAAGTTTAGAATATTTCTTCTATAAAACTTTTTATTGAGGGTTTTAGGGTTGCTTGAGCAACAACTCTATTTTGGGGAACAAATATGAGGAAAGAAGTGTTGTTTGTAGAAACTAGAATATAGTGTAAGTAACAAGAACCATACATATACAAGGTAGAAGGTATTTAATTTTTTTAGAACCCATAACATGTTATGTGATATCCATTAAAGGAGATTAAGATCAAAACTATTAAATACCCTGTTTGGTTATGTGGAAACCATGATTCTCTACTTAGACAAGCAGTGAAGAAGAAATTAAATGGTTAGAGGGATGAAAAAGTGTCTTAGTGATTATTGTTGAGTTTTTGGATTTTCATTTGCTATCACAGGTCAAAATCAAGTGGTCTTATGCTTTGTTAACTTGAATGAAAGATTTGGTGAACAATATTCCACTTCTAGGGTCTATGGGAAACCCTCAGTAGGGTTTTGAAGCAAATAGAAGCAAATATGGGGTTGTAAGACTCCTGCATCAATTCAATATTTGAAAATTGGAGGTAAGTATCTAGAGGTGGACTAGAAGAATATATTATCAGTTTTAATCCTTAGAAAATTCCCAATTGCATCTGGGTTGTGAAATAATTCTCCCATACCTGTAGGTGTGCATATAAGAGCTAGGGGTTAAAGGAAACTCAGTTGTGAAGTCTCTAAACCTCAAAATTTGTTTGAAACTTAGTAGGTAACATGGTGAAAAACTACTCAAGATTATTTTGAAATAATTCTAGGAAACCAGTTGGTATAATATGCTTTGTATCTGAAAGTCTAGGAAGAGGTTACTTGCACAATTAAGGGGATAAATTGGAAGGTAGCTTTGTAAATAAAGTAAGGTTTTTGATTTGTAACTCATCTTGAAATAAAATTTACATATTAAACAATAAATTGGGTGCCAATAAATTATAATATCTTGTTTACCTAGGGTGTAAATTGAAAGTTATATCCTAGAACCCAGGGCTGTAGGGTTGGTAAGGCCAGACAAACTAAGAAAAGAGAAAAGTGAAATTAGGATAAAATTATATAGAACTGAATCATGAAATTTAGGAAATACCTCCACATGGATAAATGGTATTTTAAAGTGTAAATGTTTCCTTTAGGTTGAGCCTAGTGAGTCCTATTCATGAACCTAGATTTGGTAAGTTGTTTGAGAAGCATTCCGGGGCAATTTTGCAAGAGGTAAGACAATTGGTATTTTTGATTATTTTGATCTATTTCCAAAGTTGAGATGATATGGTTAAGGGTATAAAATATGTGGAAGAGATTGGTTTGGTGAAATGAGCTAGAAATCCAAGGAATTACAAGATTGAGGGTGATTGTGAACATAAGAAGAAACTATTCATAAGACCTTAAGAGGCATAGTTGGAGTTTTACATCATTTCTAACTTGGTGAATAGTTATTTTTAACCTTGAGCTACACCACATCAGGTCACTAGCGCCTAGAGCTAGGAACTAGTGTCCTTTAGGAAAAAAACCTAGCCATTTCCTCCTAGGTCATAAATGTTGAAAAATACTAAAACACAGATTTTTCTAAAATTGATAAAAACACACATAATTGACCATTTTTTTCTAAAATAATCACACTTACCAACTCACTAGTCATCTGCAAAGCTATGGCCACCACTACGCATTCAAACCTCATCAAAATTGCTACTCTAAAATGTGGCATCCTCTTATCTTAGAGATCCAAATCTCAATAAATCTCAGTACAACTGGAAAAACTTTTCACTTTTCACTATTACTATATATAGTAATTCCAAATTTTTCTTTACTATAGTCATTATTCGCAACCAATTTTACAACTAATAAACATTGCACAATTACACTCATATCTTGATCCTTGTAACTTTTTTTATCTCACCGTTTGTGCCATACGGATAAAATCTTCCTAAAGCACCGTATCATGTACGTTTAAAAATATCATCCTCACATCTGGAACATACGCTATTCAATATCTCTTCATATTACGACTATACAATACTATTTCATATTTACCATTACAATATGCGTTTCTTTTTTATCAGTTCTTATTTCTCCTCCCTTCCCCCTTTCAGAAAAAGGCAAGCATACAATCAGGATCATCCCATAATCCCTCTCAGGTTAAAATACCATCAATCAACACTCTTATCATATTACTATTACAACTTGTAATGATCTCATTTGAAAAAGTAATATTCATTATATTTTACAATCATTACGCTCTAATATTTCAAATCTATTCCCCCAAATGATCTAATTTGGGGAAATCACAAAAAAAAAATCTCTATGAGTAATTTAATAAGTACATAATCTCAAATCAATCTTATATCATTTAAAACAAATTAATCAATCAGTTCAAATCAGCATACTTTACTATCTCTCCTAAATGACCTAACTTTGGAGCTACATTACTTTATTATCTCTCCCAGATGACCTAACTTACGAACTACATTACATTACTCTCTCTTCCAGATGACCTAACTTGGAAGCCATCTAAAATTGTTCAAATCATAACACCCGTTGTTATAGGAGTGGGGGAAATGAGACATCGTTGCCTTTCCTATATTTATCCTATGTGGGTTCTTCAATAAGGTACAACACGAAACAACATGGAACTAAATTTGGCCTCTATTCGTTTGTATCTATTTGACCTTTTGGGGATGCAGTCATGGATGGAGTGTAAAAATATACCTATCCCCCTAACAATCTTCCTCTTGCGGTAGGACGCCCAAATCCTCCCATTTACAAAAGAAATCGAGTTGGGAATTGATCAATCCCTAGCCCTCTCTATCACCTGGAATAAACAATATACAATCTCCAAATTGTCCAATGAACAATTACAACTATTCCTCCAAGTGCTCCTTATGAAATTTTGTTATCTCCACTTATTCCACATGGGTCAAAATGTTGATCCATGGTTTTCCACGCTATAAGTTTCAACACTCTACACACACTTTGCAACATGGCTTCTCTGAAATTTATACAGGTATGTTCCTTACTTCCTTTACACTACTTGAATATCATTCAGATATCATAAAGGGGGGAAATGTAGACACAAAATCATGCACATATTACTATTTTACTATGTCATCAAGTATGTTGCTATATCATGGATCTTAAGTAAGAAAATTTTTCACTAGCGACACAATCATTTGTCCATCCGCTTGTTTTGATTGTTTCTATTGTTTTTATCTCTCATATATGCCATTTATGTACCCAAATCTGGTAAGGTCATAGGTATCCTTATGTGTCATTATTTTCACATCTATCATCATTTATCCCAGGAAACTAACGCCCATTCTAGAAACTAACACCTAGGCGCTCTTGTCCAATCTGGGCGATCATTTCCTCTTTGTTGTTTTTACACTTATTAAAAATTTTGGTTGGTCTATCTAGTTTCTTATCCTTATCCTGAGATCATAGTTGGCCTTTTGGGTCACTAGTGTCAAAATTCAATCAAGAGATCCATATATATACACAATATACACTCTATTATTTTGGCTATAAATTCTAAGTGGCAATCATATCTACTTACTATCACTACCATTACAAGGGACTACATTTTTGGGTTGCATACATTACATAGGAAGGGGAAGTGCTCAATTCCATATCACACATTTTCATCTTATCTATCCATTGTTCACTATATTTGTGTCATTAGCATGAGAGAGACCTAATGACACTATTACACTTAAGCACAAAGAACTACATGAAGTATGGAATGTAATGCAGTGCTCAGTCATAAGTTCACCCATCAGGTGACCATCGAGGTCATTCTAACTTCACATATTTCATGTTTATTTCAATTTGATGTGTTTGTGAGATTTTACTAGTAGCTAGAGTTTGTGTTATAGGTTACAGGTACCCACGGTGATTCAAGTGTGAATATAAAGTGATCAACAAGAAGTGATAGCAAAAACCTAAGGACATAGAAGAAAGCATATTTTGACCTTCTGTGCAGTTACAAATACCTAGGAATAGCCACCAGTGCACAAGTGCCCCTGTCCAACACCAGGAACCCATGTTCAATAATCTTCTCATAATCTAGATTTCATAGAGATCACTTGCGACACATTTTCAGCCCTGTTCAACACTTTACATCACCCATATCAGTTCCATCTTATGCAGGATTCAGCTAAGTCATCTCTCCTTTTCATTTACTTGTATTATTATATCATTTGAGTACTTGGCATTTATATATCTATTATATTTCATCATATATGTTACTTTACAATTATATTTAATTTATATTTTATTAAATCACAAATCATATATTTTTAAATATAGTCAAATGGTGATATAAAACTTCTATTATTTCTTTTCTTTCATTTTCTTATGTATTATGCCATGTGTTGTATTACTTTCTCAATACATGATTTTATGCTTGTTTGAATAATATTAACCCTGCGATTCTATTCATACTCTTACATATGGTCTACTACATATTGTTCGATACAATATTACTTACTTTATACACATATTTTGTGATAGATTACTTGCTAGGGAGCACATATTTATTGAAACATTTTGTGATGTATTCACATAATTTTTGTTACACATAGTTCCTATCACACACATTTCTTGAGACATATTGTTTGAAACATATTTCTTATAACACAAAGACACAATTCTAATGACATGTTGTTGGATACAACTACTATTTTCCTCATTTAATAGAAATATTTCATGAGACACATTACATAATACATATTTTTGACAAAAAAAATTTGGCATACAATGTTCATGGAACATATTACAATTGATATACACTATTTTACACACTACTTATTTACACAAATTTTCTCAGTAAAAATAACTAACTACTACTAACATTGATCGAGTCATCACTGTGATATTTTATTAGTTTTCTATGTCTTAGTGTGGGTCTACTATTTCACGTGTAGTTGTCATGTCATGTCATGAGTATAAATGGATATATTCATGTCTATTAATGTGTCCACTAACATGCCATTTTTTTTTTCACTATTACACTTTAAGATATTGATTTTATGGATTACTAAACATATCTATAATAACACTTATAATGAGATAAAACATCTACTAGTTTTGATCTAATGATAGTCACATTGTTTTTATAACCATATTTGAGGACACATAATTTATATGGTTCACATCCTATATTATTTGATTATAAATGCTACAACTAACCAATTTTCTGTTTTGAGTTAAGATCTATATGGAGTAATAACTCACTTCAAAAGGGGGAAAAGTGTGGGATATTTCAAAATTTCACATAAATAATGACCATGTGCTACAGGATAGATATGGTGATAGTATTTCACATAATTTAGATATTGGTATTTTGTTCAAATAAGGTTCATATCATTTTTACATCGAGTTGGTATAGGTTCATCATTATAGATTATAGATTTATTTATGACATTTATCAAATTTACACGGACTTGGCACAAGTTTATCATTATAGGTTCAAATAAATTAGTTTTGTAGTAACTAAATCACACATTTATGTATGTACATATTGCCTCTAAATATTTCATTTATATGCATGATTCCTAAGCAAGAGAAATATTTATCAAAACCCATTTACTTTATTTTGACATTACTTTTATCATTTTCATCTTTATTGCTTGTCATTTTTTATTGAAAAATTATAGTTTTGCATACTAGCCACTATCTTACTCAACTCTTCTTTCCTTTTTTTATCATCTTGAATTTATGTACAAGACCACCCATTAGGGATAGGAGTTCATGGGCTCTACTGTCCCCTCTGAGAGCTTTTTTCCTCTTTGTCTCTTTTTTCTATCTTTTGGGTCTTAGTTATTTATTGTCTTCTTTTATCACCCTAGGTCGTCCTTTCACTTGTTAATTTTAAGAAACTTAAGCAAATGAATAATATATATACATATATAATTTAACATCATTAGGGGAAAAAATTTAAGGGGCACATACACTTACAAGGAGCTAATATTTTCTATATACTACATCAAGAGCTACATTTCAGGAATGCATAATTAATTTCATAGGGGGAGCTATTCTGAATTTCATACCACACATTTACATTTTGGAAAAAAGTAGTTATATCTCGCTATCTTTGTGTGTGATTGGAACTAGTGAAACCTAGCTTAAAGGACTATTATAATCTCTCTCTCTCATTCTCTCTCTCTCTCACTCACACACACACACACACTAGAACTACATTGAGTCTAAAATGTAGTACAATGCTTGGTGATAATAACATTGAGGTGACGGTTGAGGTCATTCACACTTAAGTGTATGCATTATTTATTCATCTAATGTGCACTTGAGTATTGTGCAGGTATCTATGGTTATATTTTGCAAGTATATGATGTGATACACATCAAACATGAAGTGAAATTGAGTGACACAAAAGGAATCAGAATCCAATCATTTCCACAAACACCAATTCCCAGAATAGGTTCTAGGGCCCAGAAGTCATGTCTCATTCCAATTTCTCTTTTCCTTGATATCATCACAGTCTAGTTTCAAACACAAAGAACATATAGTCTAGGATTAGCACTTCTAGACCATTCATCAGTCCTAACCTATAGTTACAAGCTAATTCATTCTCATTCTCTTACCTTATACACTTACTTATAATTCCTTTACTTGATCTTGTGTGTTTACTATCATATCAATTTGATTAAGAATGTCCTTACCCTATATTTAAATTCCATTAAATCATTTGGTGAACTTTATCCCTTGCATGCTCTTTTCCAGATCCATTCCTCTCCAAACCCAAACCCTAGTTTCATTAGGTTTCATACCTACATTTTATATTCATATCCAAATATTATTTTTATCTATCACCCACCATAAAATTATATCTACAAATTTTTTTCCCTAGGGTTTCATACTTCATCCTACCCTTTGGGTCACTTTTTAGGGATCCCAATCTTTAAATCAATTTTTGTTTCATATATCGAGTATAACAAATCTATTTTCAAATTACTTTGATTTTATTCATTTATTTGTCCATATCAAACAAAAACCTCTTTTCATTTTCCATAATTTTGAGCCCAATTTTGGAAAATTCAAAATTACACTTTTTACTAATTAAGGACTAATTCAAAAAATATACACTTACTGCTAAACCCAATTTTTTTCTTTCAATTTATAACATCAAAAAAATACTTTTTTTTTCAAAAAATTGAAATTCCATTTTGAGACATGGTCATTTTATTAATTTGACAACGGTTGGTTTTTGATCAACTTCATTCTCCACACAAGTTTATTTATCTAATTGGATTGCTTGCAAAAAATCATTTTATGGATAAACCTATATTTGATGAGAATTCTTCCCCATTCTCTATTCAGGTTCAAATTCTTAATGTGATTGTTAAACATTTCCTAGTTGATCCTGCCTCTAGTCTTAATATATACAATCTTTCATTTCTCCATCAAATAGGATTTTCTGCTACTAATATGACTCCATCTACCTTATATATTCATGGATTTTATAACACCCCTGATAAATTATTGGGCACGACCTCTCTTTACCTTACTATGGGATCTTGCAATCTTATTGTTCTATGTCATGTTATGCCTCATGATGTCCCTTATACTATCCTTTTGGGCCATCCTTGGTTACATACTATGCAAATAATTATTTCTACAAAGGCCCTCGCTACACCTTCTTTCATGGATACTGCTACATCAGATTCCACACCTCATGTTTCTACTCCTTGTGATACTCTTCCCATACATGATGTTGATGCCACTACCTACATTTCACATCCTTCTCTTCTTGGGATGCACCCTAGTGATACTAATTTACAAGGTCAGTTTTCTATTAGCACCCAGGATACTCCTCTTATTATGTATTACTCTTAATGCACTTATATTGGTCATATGCTCAGTGTTTCCAATGTTACATCTATTTACACATCTTCCTCATGGTAAGTTAGAGCTCCATATGCTGATTTTAAAATGATTCCTAATCCTCTTACTTTCCAATATCCTATGCATGATTCATTTACTATGGCCACACCTTATCTTCTTACATTCATGGGGGCCCTACATTCCCCTCTTTCTACATTTTATCTATAATCATAGGGACTAGTTCATACTACTTTATTTGTTTTGTTATTCTAAAATTACACCTAGTTCTTTCCATTGCTATCGATGAGCCTCCTAGCATTATATATGATATACATATTTTGACTCACATATTAAGCCTTATGTTCGTACTTACTCCTTCCACTATTGTCAATGATCCCAAAGTTACATATATTATATTTTATCCTACTAGACACACTCTTATTGTTTATCCACTTCCTACTCATTTCGTTTGGATCTTATACTCTATAGAGTTTTCCCCTTAATATATTTTCATCATTGTCTAGTAGCTAATCTACTTCTCAGTGTTCTACCTATCATAGTTTCTCTGTATGCCTGAGTCCACTTTCCCGTGACACTATTTCCTTGCCTCGTGATTCATATGTGTTCATATTTTTAACTTTTTAGATCATGGAAACCTTTTTCCTTGGGTCCTCTATCCTCCCCATATTTATTTTCTCCTAATCATAGTGCATCTTCTCCTGTTCATGATGGCTCATTAGTATCTAGAGCCCTTTCTCCTCTTGTGACACCTTTTAGTATTTCACATATGGCTACTACTCGTTGGCCTCATTGCATCTAGGGATCCCATATCCCACCTCATGGGGGAAAAACTTCACATTAGTCACATGCTTCACATGCTACATCCAGACATATTTCGTGCTTTATTTCTCCAAATTCTTGATCTATACCTATTTCATATACTTGGCCTCATGCACTCTCCCATGACCATCTTTAGACCATATAAATTACAATAAAAGAGGAAAATCAATACAAAAACAAATACAAACCTTTCGTTGTAAATATCAAAGAAACCTTGGATTAAATCTAACTAAAAGAGTAGGTTTTAGTGATGCTCCATGTTGGACACATTTTTATTTTTGGGATTTTGTATTTGTAAGTGCTCCAAGATACTCAAAATGGATGATAGAGAAATCTACGAGCATGAGGATGATTGGTATAACATTATGTGGGTAGCATAATGGTATGAATGGCTTATTTGATTCATCGAGAAAATACACATAATGATAACATGAACTATAAATCATTTGGTGGATGATTTGCAAAGGAAGGATAATTGATTTATATGTGAGGAAATTGAATCCATAAGCTAAATTAAGTGTTGTAGGTACTTTCTTGTTCGTTATTGATTCAATGAGTTAACTACTAAATAAAGTACCCATATCAGAAATGATGGAGGGTTTATAGAGCCTCATAAGCATGATATACGTGGATGGATGGGCACCAAATAGTTGATCTTTGTTATAGTTGATGGCCTAAAAATAATAAATACTGAAAATGATATTGATTAGATGGGATATGTGGGGGTTTCCTGAACAATGTCAGCTCCAAAAAGTGCGACCTTCCTTTCACAGATGGTAAACCCCATTTATTTTGAAAGAGTGAAGTAAAAGATAAATAGAAGATAACATGCAGAAACATAAGTACTACTGAGCCTGAGAATAATTAATATTTGATCTAGATGTTGATTTAATTGAAAGGACTGTATATTAAATGATACTTAGTTTGGGTTGATGATGACCTAGATTGTACAAAGGTAGGTTGATGGTGACTTGGGAGTGAGGATCTAGAATATAAGATGCTTATGTAAACCCTGCAAGATATGGATATAATCTGGATGCAGTAAAGGCTTGTGTATGTTATAGTCAACCTATAAAAATGATATGAGGGAGAAGAAATTAGGAAAATGATAGAAAATAGAGATTAGAAAGAGAAGATTGAGGATCATAACCCTGTTCGATGGTGACTAGGGTGAAGTGACAAAGACTGGGATACACATAGGATGTTTTATGCAAAAGAGGAATTAGATGAAGGTTTTAACAGGCTCAAGTAGAAACAGAGTATATGTGGAGACTAGAAAAGACTCTGAGATAGAAAACATAGTTATAGAGGGTTGAGTCGACATTGACTCAGGATGGATGATGGAAACTGTAGAAAATTGAGGTAAAGCTGAAGAGAAACAAGTTGAAAAGGAAACCTACAAGTAAAAACACTGATAGTACGGCTTGATAATGGGTTCATGAGTGTTGTTAGACTTGCAAGGTGTTAGATTGAACAAGATTGCAATAGAAATGATATAGATAGCA
Source organism: Taxus chinensis (assembly GCA_019776745.2). Taxonomy (NCBI): domain Eukaryota; kingdom Viridiplantae; phylum Streptophyta; class Pinopsida; order Cupressales; family Taxaceae; genus Taxus; species Taxus chinensis. The sequence goes on along the minus strand of CM034156.1, from coordinate 549,458,453 downwards.
CAATAATCAATAAAAAACCTCCCATAGTTATGCAGATGATCAAAACAATATTTTAAAGGTTGCAAGAGGATTGTTGAGATGTTTTAGTTCACAGGTTGATTTCACAGAGTGCAAGAAAAAAGTGATGAATCATGTTTTCTTGTTTTCTGAGTCCCCTTTTTGGAAAAGAATAACCTTATCTTATAGGGTCGATGACAACTAAGATGGGTCTCCACTGATTGTGGGGAAATTTTCCCCAATGGGGTGGAGTTTTATAATTTTGGTCAGGATTTAGGTTCTTGAGGATAGGAGATAGGTGCATTAAATCAAATAGGTGGGAAGGGATGTGATATGGATGAGTTTGGGATAAAAATAAGTTAAAAAAATCATAGAAAAGCATGAAGGTACAAATTTAGAATAAAAGCATCCCAAATGGAAATTTAATTAGGGCATGGATAAAGATTAATTAATTAATAGGAATTATATGGGCATTAAATGTGATAGGATAATTAAAAAGGAAATTATAAATTAAATAAAGGGGGATGAATTAAATTAAGGGGACCTATGTAAAGACCAAGGTGAAATACACACACGCGGGAAGATGAGTTATAGATACCGAATTTAGGTGTCTAGATTTTACCCATTTTTGTTGAGTGGTTTGGGCTAGCAAGCCATGAGACAAAAATGAGGAGGTATGATGAGGATTGATGAAAGGTAGATGATGAGCTCCCCCTCAAATATGGGATTGATGATGCCAAGAGAAATTTATGACGTGTTTAAGATAAAGGGTGGGTGGGTGAAGAAAAATGGGTAAATGATTACTAAGGAAAGATACCCCAAGAAAAAAGGAATCAAAATAACAATTAAAACTATGGTGGTGACTCCAATATCATATCGGTAGAGGAAAATTGTGCTCTCAATGGAGATGGGATACAACATTCAACAGGCCAATGAGTGGGTGAAGATCACTGCAGTATGGATACAATTTGCGATAACCAATAGGTCATAGGTAAACATCAATGTATGCACAAATAAATTCAAAAGGTATGTGAAATCCTTCGTACATGAGGAATCGAGTGAATAGGTATGCATTTGTAAGGAACGAGGATAAAAATTATGGTGCTCCGGCCTGTAGGACACAAAAAATGGCTGAGAATGCAAAGTGAAAAAATTGGTAGAGAAATAATATGCCCAAAAAGGGGAAGTATGGTCACAAAGGTGGGATTTGAGAGTATAAAGGAATAACTTGAATGTAGAATTAAAATGCCTGAAGGGAAAAAGTAAAGATGGCCACAAAGGTGGTATTTTAATGAGAATATGGTGCACTTAAGAAGGGAACAAATATGGCCACAAGAGTGGACTTTGTGGGTGGACTAGATAGGATTATGAAATAAAATTCCCAAAGGATAAGTAAATATGACCATAAAAAGTGGATTTTGAGAGTATAAAAATCCCTGGAAGAAAAATTAAATATGGCCACAACGGAAAAATAGGGAAATAAATGTCTAATTAAAATTCCTTAAGTAGAAATAAGTATGGTCACAAACGTGGACTTTGAGATGAATATGTATAGGACGCGAAGTATTGAAACAAAATTCCCTAAAGGAAGAATATAGATGGCTACAAAGGTGGACTCACGATGAGAGAGATTAGATAAGATCAGATGAGGTGCAACTTAATGACGAAGATCTATGGGTATGAACAACATTATGTCATATCAAGGAATATGCGAGGAAAATATTCCTCCAAATGCATTGGAGGTAAACAAGAAGGGGATCTAGATAACGCATGACACATGTGACAAAACAGATGTTATTATGCAACCAGTGATAGTTGGTCATACCAAAGATCATAAGGAGAATGGATGAAATGAACAAATAAGCCTCTTTTCAACATGACAAATGGGTTTGAGATGCAAATTTTACATGGGAAGAGGGTTCTCCAAAAGTGGTGTTCCCTAAATCTATACCCCAGCTTTGGGAAGAGGAAAGAGAAAACTGATCAATACGGGAAGTCTACTAAAAGAAAGCTGATAAATGCGGGAAGCTCTCTTAGGATGCTTGTAAAATGGAAGGTTGATTAATGCGAGAAGCCTTAAAATTCCATAAGGAGTAGCCATCCTTCGAGGGTATGGTCTACTTTATATAATATATATGGAAAGAATAATATACATGATAGTCATCCTTCAAGGGATCAGTCTATTTATTTGCTTTTGGTTTTGATTTCATGCTTTTGATTTTTTTGCATGAATATTTGTCCTTTGAGGGATCGGTCTATTTTTAATGACTTTGATTTTTTATGAGAGAATCCATGAATTTTATTTTACATGGGAGAAAGTTGGGACTACCTAAATAGACCACTTGGGAGGGGATAATAAATGTACAAGAGACACCCCTAGACCCTTTACATGGTTCCAATAGGTGAATAAGAGGGTGATGGATGTAATGATCGTGGATTTCCCACCAATAAGGGAGAACCTATCCATAAGGAAAATTATATGGGAAGATTCTTGGTGCCCATATTTAAGGTCACATCTAGGAGGTGATGGTAGACCACATAATTCTAAATCATTACAATGAGAGATTGAAGGGGCTAAGATGGATGGATGATCTAAAAATATGACTAAGAACACTAATAGACATGCAAATAGTAGAATGGTCTCAAGTGCAATGTGTTAAGAGGTTCCACTTATAGTTTACCATCAAGAGAGGCCAAACGATAGGCTCCCAACCCATACTTATGCGTGATAATGTATGGTCTGATCCAATTAGGGGAAAACTTTCCATGTTAGCTCTTTTCTATAGTGGTGATGTTCTTATTTTCTTTGAGGATGAGGTCACCAACATTAAAGTCATGTTATTTAATATTCTTATTGTAAGCACATTTAGTATTCTCTTGACAAACATGGTGGTGTTCAAGAGTGAGAAGGTGGCGTTTATCTAGCAACTTGAGTTGGTTAGACGTGTTTGGTTATAGTCTTCATCAGAGATGAATTCATTAAGGGATACGTGAAAAAATAGAATTTTAATTTCAAGGAGAAGGATGGCTTTGGAACTTTAAACAAGATAAAAATGTGTATCTCCCATGGAGGTACGAATACTAGTGTGATAGGCCCAAAGGGAAAAAGGAATCTAGAGATGTCAATTATGACCTGCTTGATCAATAGTCTTTTAAGGGGTTTTTTGGTAGCTTCTGCTTGGCCATTATCTTAGGGATAATATGGAGAATAAAATCTGAGTTGGATTGAATTCATTGCATATTTTCTTAAGATATTTAATTTTAAAGGATTTTTCGTTGTCCATGACAAGTTTTTCGTGAACACCAAAGTGAAAAATGATGTGTTGGTAGATAAAATTAATGATGGGGCTATATTTATTAGAGGTGAGTGGGATTTCTTCCACCCATTTAGTAAAATATTCAGTTGCAGTGATAACAGAGTGATGTTGTGTCTTAAGAACAAGGATTAATAAGACCAATGAGATCGAGACCCCATAATGAAAAGGGCCAAAGGTCCTGAGCTGGTTACAAAGCTTGGCTAGGAATGTGAATGAGATTGGAATGCTACTGACATTTTTCACATTTCTTAACCTACTCACAATAGTCATGATTAAGGGAAGGCCAATAAAAGCCAAAACAAAATACACGCTCAACAATGACTAATCCACTAAATTTTCCACCATAAATACCTTCATGAACTTCTTGTATGTCCTAAGATGCTTAATGGGATTTAATGCATCAAAGTAGAACACTGTCAAATCCATGTTTATAAAGAATGTTTCCAAGGATCACCTAGTGGTTGACATGCTGAAGGAAATACCTCTTAGCATTCTTGGATAGGTCAAGGGGAATAATGGATTGGGATAAATAATCAACAATTTGGGAATACCAAAGGTCTGATGAATTATATTCAACCAGATTAACTTGGGGTAATTCATGAAATGGTCGATCACTGCGATGAACAACAACAGAAAGATTGGATTCCTTGATTTTCCAAGGAATAAGAGTTGCAAGGGATGCCACCATATCAGATAAATGATCGGTCAATCTAGTAACAACTTGGATGGTGTAGGAATCAAAGGATTCAAGGAGAAGATGAACAATGTCATAATATTTTTGAATGGTATCATATTTACATTGATACTCACCTGTAACTTGTTTGATTACAAGTTTAGATTCCTCGTGGATGTCAAGAATTTGAATGCCTAAAAATGTAAAAGTTTCAAGACCTAAGATAAGGGCCTCATACTTTTCCATGTTGTTTATACACTCAAAATTGAGTTTGTTTGTGAGGAGAATAGGATTTTCTCAAGGAGGAATGAGAATGATGCTAATGCCTCCCCCTTTCTTACACTTAGATCCATCAAAGAAGAGAGTGAATTTAAGAGTGCCATATTTGTGATGAAAATGATTAATAGATTCATCTTGTAATTTATCATGAGGAGGATGTGAACTGGGAAGGGGGGCTTCTGCTAATTGGTCTACAATAGCTTGGTCCTTAATAGATTTTATAGATATGAAATTGAGGTTGAACTCAGACATGAACATGAGCCACCAAGTGATGTGATCATTATGATATGGATTATAATGCATCATCTTAAGGATATGGAAACTAGTAACGACATATGTCTTATTATTAAGGAGATAGTGCCAAAGATTTGAAGTAGAAAATAAGAGAGCACAACAAAACTTTTCAACTTCATTGTAGCGGGTTTCACAGTCATGAAAGGTGTGAATGATGTAATAAACAACCTTCTTATGACTTGGTCATTATGATGTTCTAACATAGCTCCTAAGGCATGATTAGTAGCAGAAATGTATAGATAAAAGGCTTCCCCCTCATGTGGAGGTGTAAGCACTAGTGGAGATAAAAATATATTATTTAAGATTATCGAAATCCTTCTAGAAATTATGGTCCTAATAAAATTGTATGTCCTTCCGAAGGAGTGATGAAAGGGTTGACAACGATTTGAAAGTTGTGAGATGAAATGGCAAACGGATTGGATATGGAATTAAAGGATGTGGAGTTTCTTAAGATTGGAAGGAGGAGGCATTTTGATGATTTCCTTAATTTTTGTGGGGTCAACTTCAATGCCCCTAATAGAAATGATAAATCCAAGGAGTTTTCCAATTAAAACTCAAAATACACACTTGGCTAGATTTAGATGAAGATAAATATGAATAAGGCACTCAAAGAGAACCTCGAGAATGAAGAGATGGTCACGTCGATGTTTAGATTTTCCCAAAAGATCATCGACATAATATTTTATGGTTTTGTGGATGATATCATGAAAGATATAATTCATGGTCTTCTAAAACTTAGCGCCAACATTTTTTAGACTAAAATGCATGAAGTGATAACAAAATTTCCCCCAAGGGGTGATAAAGGAATTATTATGTTGGTCTTCTATTATGATGGGAATTTTATTATAACTATAGATAACATCTATGATAGAAATTGTAGTTATTTTTACCCTTAACATAAAGAAAGGAATCCCATGCGCACCAGCCTATCACCCAGTGAAAATTGGGTGCTCACCCAAGGCACACGCGGGCACCGAGTCTCTCCTTTATGTGAGTTTAGTGGGAAACATCATCTATGATTTGTGTAAGATATTTCAGAAGGGAAGTTAGGACATACAAAAACCATAGGGCTCAGAATGACGTCTATATCCTTGTAGTCATTTCAGACCGAATACTTAACAGAATCCATAACGTGTATTATGACAGAAAGAAACATACAAGCATCCATAATTAGCATGAAAGGAAAGAGAACTCATGAGAGAGAAGTATGCATCAAAATCATTAATATTCATGTATATATATATAACAGGTAACCTCATTACATCCATTGAGCCATTACAGAGTGTCACAGAGAAGTAGACCGCAGTCATGCATTACAATTGGACTTATGTAACTGAGCTATTCAAAAAGAAAATTACAGTCCCTAAGCATAATGCATTCTCTCCTAAATACAACTATCCACTAATTGAGTCCTTACAATATTTCTACAATGCTCCGCCCATACTCTTTGTCACTTCCTTTTACTCTGCAGGAACTTGTATTTATAGCTTTCATGGACTGCCAACTCACCCTCCAATGCCCTCAGATCCGGTGCCAAGTGTCCGAATGTGGTCCTTCATGTGAGCATGCTTCTCCAGGCCTAAGATTTCCACTTTACCCCATGATGTACTTCTAGAAGCTTCTAGCATGCTCCTTCCTGCGCCAGCTTGTCACCTGGCTGGCACCTTATCCACGTGTGACTAGGTCATGCTTTTCATGTGTTTTAATCTAGATGTCTAATTTGACTAAGTCCCAAACCCTTGGCTCTGTCCTCACACATTGCGCACACTTCTTTCATGTTCTTTTGCCTTGCACGCCATTCCATAACTAGGACCTTGCGCGCCTACGCGCCTTCATACTTGGTCAATATTCTAGGGGTCCAACATCACCCCACACTATGCCTATTCTCCGTCCATGAAAACACTTCACTTAACCAAGATGTATGCTACCTTAAGGAACCAAGGTATAGTCTTACATTTTGTAAAATAATAAAGGAATGAATGAATTGGGGGAGAAGGAAGAATGGGTGGGTAATTAACTCAGCAAGCTAGGAAAATCCTTCCGCAATTCTGCATCTAGCTTGTTCCATATGTTGACCTCACTCTGTGCCTTCTGATAGAGGTCACCGATCAAGGTGCTCACCTCATCAAAACTCAGACCAATTCCCTGGGTGCCCAAAGTGTCAATGATCTTCTCCATCTCCTTGCCCAGGTCTTCAAGCATTTCCATCCTTCTGGTAATCTAAGGGTATAGTTCTTTCAGCCGAGTCTTGATTGAACCCCTTAATGTTTCAATTGCCTCATATTTTCTTTCTACTTTGGAAAGAACCTTGTCCCTCTCTACCATGTTTCCTTTATTATTCTCTTGGAACTCCTTTAGCTCTGCTTCGCGTGTGGCAACCAAGGTGCTTGCTACCTTATCCATGTCTGTGCAAGTATCATATGTGGCCTCAGTAGATTGGGCAGTAACATTAACCTCTGCGAGCACCTTGCTATACTCAATAATGAGTGCTACCACCCTCAACTTGTCCTATTTCTTTAAGTGCATGACCACTTCCTCTACAGAATCCATGGCCAAAGGTAATCTCTCCATGGTGAGGATGCACTTTAGATATTCTAAGCATTCTAGAGTGGATGTGTACTTCTGCGCGGGTGGTGCTAGGTTTTGGTGCTTTAAAATGATGGCACTCTTGATAGACTCCACCTTCTTGTATACTTCCTACACCTTTTTCTTCTCATCCTTTAGCTCGCACCTCAGCTGTGTGCTGATCAGTTCTTCTTGCTTCAATTTCTCGGCCTTCTCAGCCAACTCCTCTTCTTTCTTCCCTAGCTTTCCTTCTAGCATTTTATTCTCTCATTGTGCACAAAGAGCCTAGCCTCTATCTCGACCACGACCTTGTTGAGCATGTTACAGAACTGCTCATCCAAGAGTTCCTGGACATTTACCAAGGGATTGGCTCCCTCAGACTCTGGTATTGTTATGATTGCCCCTTGGTAGAATTCAAATTCTAGCTCATCGATGTGGGATTCAAATGCCCAAGAAAGCATCTTTTTCATCCTGGGGTACGTGCCCTCCTTTTTTAATGACCCCATGGCTTAAATCCTTTCTGTGGGTACAATGCTCTGGAACCATGGGCATAGCACCTTCTTTTGGCCATCAATGTAGCCCAACACTTTTCTTTTCTCTGTATCAAGGGTCCTCCTACCTAAGCGCACGCCTTTGGGAAAAATTACCATTAGAGTAGGACCTCCTCCCACACTTTCATGCTCCTTTTCAATGTTTTCCTCTTTTCCTTCCTCCAGCACTATGTCAGTGTTGCGTTCCAACACTTGGTCTACTAAGGCTTCGAGCATTTTCTTTTCCTCTCTCTTTGCTACCTCAATTGTCTGCTCCTTTGTGAAGCTTATGTGATCCTACTTCTATGAGCCAATATTCTCATTCCTTCCCATATCCCAGGTGCATTCTCTATCCTGTGTGCCCTCGTGCCACACGAACATGAACTCCTACTTCTCTTCTCCACTCTCTTCTTCTGAATCGTACATGCTGAAGACATGTGGCTCCTAGTCTCTTTCAGGCTCATCTTCCTCACTGTCATCTTCTTCACTCTCATCCTCTCTTCCACCCATGTACTTGTCCAAGTTGTCGGTCTCCTCTGAGTCATCTTCCTCGTCCATCCTTTGCTTTTTCCTAAGAGGTGAATCTTTGATAGGGGACTCAACCCTCTCTCCTTTCTCTGGCGAATTCTCCTTGGTGAAGGGTTATTCTAGCGCCTCTTCCTCTAGTTTCTTTTCCTTTACTGGTGATTTATTTTTACACGCGTAGGTGTTATGCTTGGAACTCATTGATGGCATGCTTACCATTTGAGCAGTCTTCACACTTGGTGCTTCTTCGTCTCTTCCCCTCTTTTTGGGCGTAGGCCTTTTCCTACCCATGGGATCTTCAAGTATGGAGACATCATTCTCCAAGTATGTTCCTTTCTCAAAATTTGGCCTTATGTGGATGTATATGCATGCCGCAGATCCTCCTGCAATGGGAAATGTTATTGGTCTAGTCATATGCACTTCATGCTATACGTATGTTTCTATGTACGCGTGCTTGCCTTCGGGGTAATTCAAATTTTTACACAACTCTCTGTGGTCTCGATCCAGGCTTCCAAGTTCCAGCTTCAGCTTCTTGGATTCCTTGAATCTGTTTACTCTCACTTGGAAGTATTGAGCTGTGAAAGTGAATGAAAGCTTGCACCATGGGCTCCATGATTCATCTATTAGCCTGAACCTTCCCAGGTAGAAATGTTAGTATACTGCAAATTCAGATTCTCTTTCAGTGAATGCTGGCAGTTGCTTAGAAATCCTCCACTCTGCCCCAAACACGTTCATCAGGCACGTATACCACTTCTCCAATCGTGCCTTGTGGGGAGCTATGATTGTGTCGCACGCATACTTCTCAAATATCTTCATGCGTGAAGGATCCTCGCCAGGGTACTCCCATACAAATTTGTTCGATGCATCCGACACTTCAATTTCTGAAAACATGATGGTCAGTAGGACATTTCCGAAGAGGATTCTGTCACCTTCCTTCACATAACTAATAATCTCTTCCGTGATGTCTGTAGACAAGTTGTATATGGTGCCTTCTGTAATCTTTCTTCAAACATGTAACCATGGTTTACTAACTTGGGTCCATCTCTCCTGGCCATTCAGCTTTGTTACCAGATGTGCGGCCATCTTCATCACTGGGATCTTGATGTCTGAGATTTCGTAGTACCTCAACCCCTTCTTGCAGGAATATTCGGTGATGGTTTCTTGAATTTCCTCCTTGTCACCTAGGTCATCTTCTAAGTTGTCTCCTTCACATATGAGGCCTATGAACTGTGAGATGAGTTGAGGAGTAATGCGTATCTTACACCCTGTAAAATGGAATAAATCTTCATGTACTCATGACATTAGCCATTGGTATAGGAACTATGGTTTTCCAAAATAGGGAAACTCATAGAGTTACAACAACCCTACCTTCTCCAACTTGACCTTAACATCATCATTATAGATGGGAAAGCCCTCTGGTGTCTATTTACTCATAGGGCACACTAACTCCAGTGCCATTTACTTCTCGATCATGTTCGTTCGATGGTTATAGTCACTCATAGGAATGTTCCTCAGGTGGGACTCCCACTCCTTACCCATCATTACCCCATCTGGGTATTGCATCTCCATATACCACTCTTCATTCGTACTCACGTCAGGTTCTTGTTGCTTGGCCTTGGCCATGCCCTTTCCTTTCTTGGGTGCCATTGTCACAGTCCTCCTATCACTTCACTCCCTCCTTGTTACTCTGCTCTTCCACTTCTTCCAGCCTAAAATATCAAACTTGTGATGAAAAACCTCTTGACCCCATGCCCTAGTTTGTCAAACCCTAACTAGGATAAAAATTCCACAAGACAGGGCCTCCTCACAACTTTTCTCACGCCTGTAAAACCCCTTCCTTTTGGTTTGTAAATTCAAATTGGCTACTCACACTTCAAACTCTCAGATCTTTCTTCACACGATCAAATCTAGGAACCCTAGTTTGTAATAGATGCAAAGAAAATTGCTTCTCTTTCTATTTGTAAAGTGAAAATGAAAGTTCCTCAACCCTTTACTTATAGCTTTTCCTTTTTGAGCATTAAATGTTCCTTCACCTACCACTGTACTTTTTTCATTTAATGTGGATTTTTCAAACAAATCCTGTCTTCAGCACTTTTACTCATGCACCCAACATACATGAAAACTACTCCAACCTTCTGGTGCGTAACCAATCCAACTCGACAAGAGACTCTTATGCGTGCAAAACCCGTGCTGAAGGCACTTATTCTGTCTTGATTACTGCTCTCGCTGTAGACACCAAATTTGGGTCTTATGACGCCCTGTGCCCCGCATCTCGTCTCACAATCTAACCTTACCTTACCACCTAAACCTTACACACTTAATTATTTATTAATTACCTTATAATTAATAAATCCACATCTCTAACCCTGCCACCTCACCTCGCCACCTCACCATGACCTAGCCCTAACCCTAAACTAACCTAATTAAGACCTATAACTTGGTCTAGACCCATATCCATGACTCATCACCCCTCACCTGCACCAAAATGAACCTAATAATGACTTGACCAAGCCCACAACTGACCCCCTCGGGAGAAAAGGAGGGAAAGTTGGCTATTTTACTAAAAATAGCTAAATTTGACCTAACCGACATTGGTCCCTACATGACCAGCGTCGGTTAGGTAACCTCTATCGGTTCCCTGTAAATGACCTCCCCCAACAAAAAAAAAAGGGGGATTCATTGAAAAAGATCAAAATTCATTGGCAAGAGAGAGACAAGTGAGAAAGAGAGAAAAGGTTGCAGAGAGGAGGATTGAGCTCGAGACTGTAACTGAGAAACTAGATCACTGTCACACTCATCCAAACATTGGGAGAGTCAGAGGATAGCTTCATCAGCTCACTTCTGATCGCTGGATCATCGCAATTGAGCCTTTCCTTCACCACTGCATTCCTTGGACCTGCATCCACATCAAAAACTAGTAAGTAGTCTCTTTTATTACCTTGTATGCTCCTAGACATTACTTTGTGAACTTTTGATTCATATGGATTATAAGCTCACTCCTGGATCTACCCACCCGGTAGTACCCTACACCTAACCTTCATTCATCCATCTCTATATTTCCCCAAAGATAGCCTTCTCACTCTCTGAGTCTTCTCTATCACCCAACAAGTTCCCTCAACCATTTACCAACCTTCTAAGCCCCATAATCACCTTGTAACCAACCTCCATTTAAAATCCCCTAAATCACTGCCCCTACCGATATCGGTTATCCCCTACCGGTACCGGTTCTATAACCATGGTTGGTTATCCAGTGACCAGCATCGGTCACTGTGACTTATACCAAAAACCAACCTTTCACCTATTTACCTCCAAATAATCTCATATCCAGCCTTGTCTATCCCTGTAACTTGATCTAATCGTATCAATAATCAGTGACCAAACAAATAACATGATATTTAATTATTGGTAGTTTAGTCTCTATTGCTTTTAGTAACAAGGTATCTAAATCGGGATTTTGCAATAGCTTCTTCATTATCATTTGCATTAATTTGTATTAAAAGGGAACTGACCACCTTCGAAAGGAAGTCTAATATTTCCTAGGCCCAAGGTAGTTCCCTCACTTATTGTTTAACGAAAATCTGGTGGTCTTGCATTCTTATTTACAGGTAGTCCTGCCCAGAAAAAAAAGAGCTCTTCACAATCGTTCTGATCTCTCTACGGTACGCGTACACCTTCCCAACACTCAACAGGGATTCCTCTTAGCCCTAACCCTTATCTATTTCTCAAGAGAATGAAAAGATAGAAGTAACTCTATTCTGGAACAAAATTTTGTGCGAAACATTTTGGCACACCCGGTGGGACCCTTCTCGGGTTTCTTTCTTTCTTGCATGTTTTCATATAGGGAGCACACTTGCTGTTTCTTTCTTCTAAATATTCACAAAATATTTTGTCATTTTGCTAAAAGAACTTGTCTTTCTTTTGCATCTTTGCATTAGTGAAATTCATCTTCTTAACTCTTCTCTTTCTTTGCTTCATCGAATATCATTTTCAATTTGGCTTTAAAACACGTGCATCACATTCTTGCTTGTTGTCTTTAAATTATAGTAAACATAGATTAAGTAACAGGTCGTACACATGGGGGTGATATCCACAGTATTGACGAGAAATTAATCCTACTCTCACTGTACAATACATACCAAATCACATCATAAGCTACACAACATCTCAAACATCCCCCCTCCCACAGTAATCCTCCACCCAATTGAGGTAGCCTTACAAGCCAAAACAAACTTGACATCTCCCTTAGGTATTTTGTTTAGGATTGACATCATATTGCGTCTAAGGCATAAGCCCAAAGTGATTAAAACTAGCCCTAGGGTTAGTCTCTTGATTTGCTTGTGCACCTTGCTTGTTTTTTGTTTTTCGTTCAGTTCTGTTTCTTTGTTATACCCCATCTTAGTGATCACTTCAAACAGTTTTGTGGGTATATTAAGCCTTATTATCTCCAAACCAGTAGCCTCTTACATTCTCTCTTTGCCTTCACAGTGACTGACACCGGTCCTCTTCTACCGACATCGGTTACACTGACCAATGCCAGCTACAGTCTGACCCACATCAGTTACCAGACCGATATCAGTTACTATATTTCACAGTTCCTGACAAACCAAAAACCCACCAATTCCAACATTTTGTTGTTGTTTATGTTCTTGATTGACTAATTCCCTATTGTATCCTCTTGTCCATGGTTGTTATCACCTGGAAACAAGCTACAGCTATGGTTTCACATGCTTGTTCCATGTCTTTGCCTGAGTCACCCCCTTCGCATCCTATGGGGAATCCTACGGACACAAGTGCTTTTCCCAAGATCTCTGTAGGAGATCTAGAATTTGCCAAATTTTTGGATGCTAATCCTAGTGCCGTATAACATTATTTTTCTCATACCCCTGACCATACACCCGATGGTCAGCTCCTCTTGGGTATGCCTATTAGTATAGCCGCTCACTTAGCTCCTTTCCCACCTAATAACTCCACCTCACCGTCTTCATCCTTAGCCCTGTCTCCCAGCTCAGTGGCTTCGGTGGTTCATACTGCACCAATTGGCCTTCCTTTGGTTAATTTGGGGCCCCACATATTACTACCATCTACTACCCCTACCTCGTCTCTCCCGCAGATTGCCTCTTTCATAACTCGGTCTCTACCATCTATCCACATAAGCTTTCCCTCTCAGGCTCCGCCCAACTTTTCATTTCCACAGACTCATTCGGTGGCCTCAACATCTTATATAGGACACCCTTATTTGGTTGCCCCAACACATTCATCATCATTACCTTATCAAAATTCAACCCCACCATTGTCTAGTAGCGGCTTTTGGCCCAATTCTCCTCCGTTTACAATGAAAACACCATCATCTAACCCAACCAATGATTTAATCAAACAGATGATGTACAAGATGCAAAATCTTAAGGCTTCTGTTTCAAGAAGGTGTAACACCCTGACATACGAGCAAGATTGTTCGGAGCCTATTCATCCTTCTGCCCCCCTTCATACATATCCTCCTCAGTGGGAATTAATGAAATTTACTCGCTTTAGTAGTAAGGAGGACCCTCAACAACACTTACGATTGTTTAGACATGCCTGCTATCTGATTGCTCATGACGATGCCTTACTACTTCATACCTTCCCCATGTCCTTATCAGGACCTACCTTGGAGTGGTACAGTGCTTTAGCCCAGCACTCAATCTTCTCCTTTAACTAGTTAGCCCAATCTTTCTTAGATCACTTCTCCATCAATATTTCCAAGAAAGTATCCATTACAGACCTCTATGCCATCCAAATATTTGAAGATGAGTCTATCGCAGATTTCGTTGGACGATGGTGGGGCCTCATTAACCAACTTACTTATGCCTTACCTCAAGCTGAGCTCATCAAACTCTTTACATGGGCCTACACTAAACAAATTTCTCCCACCCTCCAAATTCAAAGTTTCTGCACCTTCGATGAGGCCTTTACTATGGCTTAGAAACTAGAGATTCGAGCCTTCGAGGAGGAGAAATTGAAGTTACACAACAAAAACTCAAATTTCTGAACCTAAGACTCCATCAACAAACCCAATACCACCAAATCTCATGCATCGGTTGCTTCGAAATAAAAAGGAGCCGTACACACGGTGACGGTAAAATCTCAAGCACCGTCTAATACCCACCTGAAACCCAACTATAGGTATAAAGCCAAGCCCATCAAGTACACTCCCTTGGGAGAAACTTATGATGTGATCTTGGAAAAAATGCTTAAAGTAGAAGCTATAACCTTGCCTCCTATTAAACCTCACTCCGGGTTTGATTCCACCCACGCTATACCTTCTTGGTATAAATAAAATGACTTTTGTAACTTCCATCGTGTGAAGGGACACAACCATGAAAACTGCAAGATGTTGAAAAATATAGTGCAGGAAATGGTTGATGCAGGGGATATAACGCTCGATAATCCTAATGCACCTGCTAATCGAAATTTAAAAATCTTCAACAAACCATTCATCTAACAGTAACACAAACCAAGAAACCTCAGCTGAAGAGAAGAGTTTGCATGAGATCCATGTGGTTTTCGACTCCCAACCAAGGGCTTCCATCGAGAAAATTTTGAATCAAGCCTCTTCACCAATGCAAGGGTCATCGCCTCCTTCTCCTTCATCATGATAAGAGGACAGCCCCATTATTCCTTTACCCATAAAGGAATCAACCTCCCATAGTTATTTTCTCATAGAAGAACCTTCTTACACCACATCCCTGCAAGACTGTGAGAGGATGTTATCCAACCTATCTATTTCCCAAACATCTCTTTCCACCACTCTTGATGCATAAGAAGAAGGATCGCCACTTTTTCTGTCATCCTTACAAGAGAAACCCCTTGAGCCTACATCACCAAACTCCTTAACCATGACAGATCCTCTAGAAAATTCCTTCCTCCCTATCAGTTCTTTATCGCCTAAATCTTTCTAGTGGCCGGTTGACCTCTTAACACCCATTGATACATCGCCTCATTCGCCCCCTATATCACACTCACAGTGGACTGGAATCATAGTCCACTTCTCTTCCATACCAAAATTCCCATTCACACGAGAAGATTGTCATCCCCCAGAAGATAGACGAGTTTTATGGGAACGTTTGACTACACCATGCTCTACTCAAATGCAGATGACTAATCTAGACACCTCTACCATATGCCCGAAGTTTTTTTAAAAGCTCAAAATGCCTATGTCCTCACCTTCACCCCCCTCATCTCTACCGAATACCTCATCCACCTATATCAACCTAACCAAACCTTCCCCTATGCTTGGGACTTCACCAATACCCAACCTGACGCATCCACCTAAAGACAAAAATAAATCCGTCAATCCACCTAGGAGACAGACCCAATCTCCTCAAGTCCAATCTAAACCTCTGTCATAACAAAAACCCTTGCCCCCGATCACACTGGTATAGCAGGAATGGTTTCAACCCTCACCATCACACCTACCTTCTATATTGGGGCCTCACCCCTCCACCTTGCCTCAATACACCATGCCTCCCACGTCTTCTTTAACACGACCTGCACCTACTGCACCCATACAAAAATCCATGGGCATTTTAACACCGTCGCCCCACGTATCCTACCTACCTACAAACCCTAAGCAAACTCGATCATCAAAGGACTTGTTTGTTGTCAATCCTCTTTCCCCGTGGTTGTTTCCTACCACCACGTCATTTGTGGCCTCATCATCTAACCAACTAAACATGACTTCTGCACAGAAGAAGCCATGCCTAGTTAAACCCAATCATCAAAATCCCTTACCTAAACCACCACCTGTATGAACCACTCATACCCGACCATTACCAAAACAATCAATAATCTCACCCACTCCATCAATAGCCTCATCTTCATCTAAATTTGACCCACTCAAAGGATCTTATGCCAAGATCCTTGATATGTTGGTAGGGGATGCGACCATTTCCCTACCCCCACTCAGATCCTATGATCCATCTAAACCTCGACCTATATGTTATGATGAATCTAAAATCTGTGCCTACCACCGCACACCAGGACATAATGTAGAAGGTTGCAAAGCTTTGAAAGCCATCCTTCACCCGTTACCTATCTCGGATGGAAAATCTAAGAAACACAACTTATAGAGGGAAAATCCCTTAGCTTCGATCCCTTCTCCTATACCACCTGTCCCTGCCTCACCAAAATCTATCATCATTGTAACCCCCGCCTCTCGAGAACAATGACTTATCCCTACCATCTTCTTCATCTCGTATACACGAGATCAACATGATTAGCATTGCTACTTGAGGTCAGAAAAACAATGGAAAAGATAAAGAGAGCACACCTGTGACTTCTCTTTCTCGTTCCGCCATCCTGATCACACCACCACCTAAAGTGGTTATTCATGGACCTACCTATCCAGCCTCTGATGGAGTTTCCCATCACACCATGATCAAAAAACTTCACCAATCTCTTATAAAAATGACACTCTATGATCTCATTCAAACATCTGAATCTCATTGACAAGCTCTAATTGAGATCCTCCAAGGGATAGAGGTCCTACCTAGTGAAACCTTACCCGTCGCATCCATCTTCACACCCAACCATGTTGCTTCTCTCACCAAACAACCTACCTCCACAAACACCTATTTACTTGTACGGTAAGCCACTGCTATCAGTTTTTTCGAAGAAGAAATTGTTATCTTTGGTGCAGAAGATCCTGACCCAACTCTTTTCATTTCGGCTTACGTCCAGGACATCCGTGTACGTCATGTTATGATTGAAAGGGGCACTAGCCTAAACATTGTCTCTTACAAAACCTTCCAATAGATGAATATCCCCCCTATCTGCATGTGTGCCAACCCCACCATGTTGCGTTCATTCAACGATGTTATTACTTCTACCCTAGGTACCGTGATCCTTAACATTCATGTAGGGCCATGTACCTTGCCCAAACTCTTCTATGTCCTTGAGGGAGAGTTCTAATACAACATGTTGTTAGGCCGCCCTTGGATCCATGCTATGGGATGCGTTCCCTCCACCTTACATAGATGCATAAAATTTGAGTATGAGGGGAAGTCATACACCGTCACAGCTAATGCTCCCCCCTTCAAAACCTACAATATGTTAGACCACCCAAATGATGTGCTTGTACCAGTCAAGGCACCTATTGATCTGACCCTACTATCTACTTCAACCATGCCTCAACCATCCACCTTAGTCGTACCCACACCTTTGACTGATGAAACCACTGATGTGAATATCTCTTCCTTCCCTGCAGACAACATCCCAACCTCAGATCCCTTGGTAGGTGTTTTTTAATGCCTTATGCTGGGGGAGTACCGCTTATACAATGTTATCACCTTCCATACCCCACAAGAGTATGGATAGTTACATGCGCATCCTACCTATGATTGTCATGTGGGGGAGGTGATCTCCTACGGACCACCTAATTGCCACACCAACCTAATGTATGGGGGTGTTGACGCATCCTCTGTCACCCCTAAATATTCTCTTGGTGTGGTTCCCTTTCAATCCGATTTTCAATATTTAACCAACCGTCGTTTCGCCCTCACCTTCCTCACTCGCTGTGCTTGGAAAGGTTTTGGTTTTGGTCTTTATGAACAGGGCCAACATTACGATCATTCCCATGACTACATGCAAACACAAAGATCGTAGTGGTCTTGGATTTTCTGAACCACTTACACCGAAGAAACCTCGTGTCAGTTGTATCTAGGAAGATGATGAAGTCACCCCTTCCGAACCATCAACGCCCACTTCGCCATCTTGACCCATGGAGTTGATAGACCTGGAATCTATCCCTCCTAACTTTTTTTTTGTTCATAAATGCTATCTTCTTAGGTCCTCTCACTTATCAACACGATGGTGAAGACCCATCTTCTCTCCCCCTTTTATATCCAAACATGATCGAAGATGAATCACCTTCGATTAATGTTGAGGAGTGCCAGGATGACAACTCCATCCTCACCTACCTTGGTGCAGATGACTCTTATATTCAACGTGCCTTACCATCTGAAACCCAAACCATGTTGAATGAGTCAACTATAGAAATCAACATCCACACAGAGGATGATCCTCACATTGTAAAGATCAGGCAATCTCTTAACGCATTAGAACAAGCCGCCTTTACTACCTTCCTCCATGCCCGTAATCAAGATTTCACTTGGTCCTACACCGACATGCCAGGAATTGATCCTGACATTGTTGTCCATAACATCACTCTGAAAATAGACTCCAAACCAGTTAAACAGAAATTAAGAAAAATACATCCACGCATTTCCTTCTTGGTTAAAGAAGAGCTTCAACGAATCCTTTCTATTTCTTTCATCTTATCGTATTTACTATCCTCAATGGATTTCTAATGTCATACCTGTCACTAAAGTGATGGGGGGACTTCAGATATGTAAAGATTTCTAGGACCTTAACCTTGCTTGCCCAAAGGATGAATTCCCCCTACCTAGCATTGATCAACTTTTTGATCTCACTGCGGGCCATGAGATGCTTTCTCTCATGGATGGTTTCTTGGGATACAATCAAATTTTAGTAGCCCCGGCTGATCAACATAAAACTGCCTTCATTACCCCCTATGGGACGTTCTACTATCATGTCATGTCTGTTTGGCCTTAAGAATGCTGGTGCAACCTATCAGCGGGCTATGAATTACATTTTTCATGACATTATGCACACTATCCTCGAGGATTATGTTGATGATCCTCTTAGAAAATCCAAACATCGTAGTGAACATATCAATGTTTTAACCATTATTTTCGATCACCTGTTACAATACTATGTTTGTCTTCAACCAAATAAATGTGTCTTTGACGTCCTTTCAGGAAAACTCCTTAGATTTATCGTATCTTTACGTGTGGCATTAAAGTTGACCCAGCTAAAGTCAAAGCTATCTTAGAAATGCCCCCGCCCACTAACCTAAAACAATTGCGTAGTTTGCAGGGAAAACTCCAATCTATCTGGTGTTTCATCTTACAACTCTCAGATCGATGTCAACCTTTCTATCATCTCCTTAAAAAGGAGATTGTCTTTTAATGGAGTGAGGAGTGCCACCAAGCCTTTGAGGCTCTTAAAGCTTATCTCTTGTAACCACCCATGCTTATCCCACCTCAGGACGGTCGCCCTTTCTACCTTTACCTTTCTGCCACCGACCATGCTGTAGGAGCCATGCTCGCACATCGTGACTCTAAGCATTAAGAGCAAGTAGTTTATTACATAAGTCCGTACTCTTGTGGATTACGAGACTAGGTATACACACGTAGAAAAGTTGTACCTAGCCCTATCATTCGTGGCCACCAAAATCTAATATTACCTCTTGAATCACAAAACTTTTGTCATCACCAATGTTGATCCCATACATTATATGTACGCCAAACCTCATCTAAACCAAACCTCATGTAAACCAATGCATCACTCGATGGCTTATGCTCCTCGCCGACCTTGACCTTGAGTTTGTACACCAGAAATCAGTCAAAGGACAAACTGTCACGGATCAACTTGTGGAAGCCCCTTTACCTGGGGAACAATTTACCAATTTTACTTTCCTTGATGAACTCATCACCACCCTTTCACTTAGTGATGCATCTTATCTGATGACCCTCTTCTTCGAGGGATCTAAATGTTCAACGTGGTAGGAGGGGTGGACGTTATTCTCATTCCTCTTAAGGGTGAACCTATACCTCTTTCATTCAGGCTTGATTTCCCCTGCACTAACAATATATTGGAATACGAGGCCCTTGTTTTGGGTCTCCATGTTGTGTTACACTTAGGTGTGAAGTCTATTAACATTTTTGGTGACTGTTAATTGGTATTCAATCAAGTTACTGGCATCTATCAATGTAAAAATGAGGAACTTCAAAAGTACAAACGTTACGTGGATTCACTTTTGACCTTATTTACTCATTATTCTATCCAAACTGTTCCACGCTCAACTAATAAATTTGCAGATGCTATGGCTTTCTTGGCCTCACAAATTCCTGCCTCACCAACTGACTCTGACATATTTTTCTTGGTCCAACAACTCTTTGCCCCATCTTACTTAGTCCAAGATGTTTGTATGGTAAATAATGTATCGGCTGATTTGCACAGGATACATGCTATCACCAATTTCACGACTACCTTACAACCTCTGTTCTCCCACCTAACCTTACTAGTAATGGAAAATGTTGCTTTTCTTAAAAGTGTTTCTCATTATGTCATCATGGGGGGACTCCTCTATAAATGTGGCTTCGATGGTATCCTCCTTCGATGTCTAACTTGCACAGAAGTCACCCATACCATCCAACAAGTCCATGATGGAATTTGTGGTGGGCACTTTAGTGGCCTTGCCGTGGCCAAGTGGATCCTTCACCTAGGATATTACTAGCCTACTCTTAATGAATACTACTATGAATATGTTAAGCATTGTGTTATGTGTCAACAGCATGCCAACCTTCAACATACTCCGAGCCACTCGTTACAGGTCGCACGAGATCTTTGGCCTTTCTCACAATGGGGTTTAGACCTTATTGGTGAGATTCACCCACCTTCTTCACAACGTCACCATTGGATCCTCATGGACAACTGAATATTACACTAAATGGGTGGAGGCCATTCTACTCATTTAAACCAAAAAAAATAAAATTGTTGAGTTCATCAATCATCACATTATCTGTCGTTTTGGTGTTCCTCATCGCATGATAACAGATAATGGAAAATATTTCAATAATAAGTTGTTACGAGCCCTTTGTGACAAATTTGGTATCAAAATTAGCTTCTCGTCACCCTATTATCCACAAGCAAATGGTCAAGCTGAATCTTCTAACAAAACCTTAACCAAAATTCTCATGAAAGTCATTAACGATTCTGGGAAAAACTGGCATGATCACATCCCCTTTGCCCTTTGGGCTTATTGTACCCAGCATTCGTACTTCCACTAATGCCACACCATTTTCTTTGGTGTATGGTACCGAGGCTATCTTGCCTCTCGAAATACAAATCCCTTCCCTCAGAATATCTCTCAAGGATATTCTCACCAATGATGAATTCTGCCAAGAGCGGTTAGCCCAATTAGAGCTTCTTGACGAGCATCATCTTATAGCTCTTGACCACCTTCAACTTTATCAAAGGAACATCAAGCCTGCTTATGATAAGTGAATTCATGAGTGTACCTTTAAGATTGGTGATCTTTTCCTCAAAGAGAATCAACACGTAACCAAAATAGAAAAGAGTAAACGTGGAAAATTTGCACCTAATTGGATTGGGCCTTACATTATCACTCACACTTATGGATCAGGTACTTATCATTTAGCTTCAATTAATGGTAAATATGAGCCTGAACCCCTTAATGCCTTACATCTCCGACCATTCTACTATTGAATTTAGTGTTACATCACTTCTTATCTACCTTACACTCGTCCCTTGAACTCATTGACCCCCTCATACACCTTGTTTCAAGTGCATCTCAAAGTAAGATCAATCTCCTGTGGTTTGATCATCACCTCCTCTTAAAGATGCCTTCCCCTTTTTATTCTGGTCCATGACTTAAAATTATCAAAATAACAAGTTCTCAATTATACAATTCTGGGATATTCTTGAGTCAAACTTCCTACAAAACTAGAGGCTTCATGCCAAAACGGACATCTAGACATCTAAGCTATAAAATAGACTATTCCCTCTAAGGATAGCTATGTGCAAAGCCGCATCTGCTACTATAAGTAGACTACTGCCTCGAAGCATAGCTATGTGCAAAATCCACATCTACTACTATAAATAGACTGCTCCCTTGAAGGATGGCTATACAAAGTCAGCCTCTATCAAAAGCTTCTCACATTGATCAGCTTTGTGAAGACCTCAAGAACAACAAAATGCATATCCCATATAGACTTCCCACATCGATCAGTCTATATCCAGAAAAATAATAGCAGTATGTCAAAAGCACTTTGGAGTCATGGACTTGTCTATTTAGGTTTGGTTCTCTTTCATCAGAATAATCACCTTATAACAATTTCTCTGTGCCCCAGCTATACCATCCACCTCACCTCACCATTCTTCAAAAACAAAAAAACTCAAGGGACGTGACGTATATCCGATATATTGTGATTATACAAATCTTTTCACCTATCGACTTCTCACCTATGCAATGGTACCTAGGGATTCAAGCTCATCCTACAATAATACGTGGTTTGTTTAGCTCTTTCCAACTATGGGACACTTTTGCCTCTTTTACCCAACTCTAGGATTATGTGTTGACCTTAATCAGGACACGGTTTCCTATGCTTGGGTAGGCTAACCCTCGCTTCACCTATTCCCTTACCAACACAAACAACATTACCTTACCAACATCAAACTTTTACCAACCAACGAATCACCTAACCAAAACTAAATTACATGAATCCACCTCTCCCTGGTCCTAAGGGAGAACTACATCTATTTGAGGCCCCTCCTTGCTTTGTGCAATGGGCTGTGTAGGTAGCACTTAGGAGACAATGGGGTCTCCCAAGGTTAGCTCGACCATCCCCTACCATAACCTATCATGTGTTGTGTTTTCCTTAAAAATATAAATATTTTCATGTATTTATATTGATAACACTCACCTTTATCCTTTATCAATCCAAACATAAACATTCTTATTATTATCATAACTCAAATCAACATACATATTCAGTTTTATTTAGATGTTAAACAAATACATCTTCTCTATTATCGATGCACAGGTTACCGATATCAGTTACCTGCTTATTTTAACCTAACTCCTACCCTTATCGGCACCAATCTCCATTTTTCAGGCCACATCACCTACCCCCAGCTTTGCTAAATAGCCTTATTTTGAATTCATCGGCCTGACCCAAGGCCGCAACCAACCAATTGGCCTGACCTAAGGCCGCAACCAATCAATCGGCCCGACCTAAGGCTGCAACTCAACCAATCGCCCCGAACCCAAGGCCGTAACCAATCTAATCGGCCCAACCCAAGGCCGCAACCAATCAATCGGCCTGACCCAAGACTACAACCAACCAATCGGCCTGACCCAAGGCCACAACCAACCAATCAGCCTGACCCAAGGCCACACCTAACCAATCGGCCTCGACCCAAGGTGGCAGCAATTAAGTACCTCGACTGAGGCCCACAAATTACGATTCTATCCACCCATCATGTAGGTGTTTGTTCAATCGAGCTCTCCTGTTCGTGTTTTAGCATGAATAGGATACTTGCATTAATCAACCAACCAAATTTTCCTAGACCTAGACTATGACATTTATCTCAACCAAACCAACCATTTGGTACTGCCAAACATGCCTAAACATTATGGTACCTTACCCGTTATATCCCCTGGAGCTACTTCCTATGCCTTGGATACCAGGATTATATCAACCTTGTTTGGATAAAACTATCAACCTTTACCTATGAATTACTTGTTTTCTCTTTAAATCGTGTACCCCTGGTCACACTACTACATTTCAACGTGCGTCTGCTTTCTTGAGCTTACCCCACCATCTTACCATCATCTCATCATCATTCACCCTTTATCAACTCTATCCCTGATTTCACGTCGCCATCAATCTGTGATAGATTTGAGGGGGATTACCTATACCCTTAACTGGGGCAACCACTTCTTATTATTTGTCAGTGTAGCTTTACACGACAAGCTACATGACCAACAAGGAGCAAATGTAGACACCAAATTTGGGTCTTACGACACCCTGTTCGCCACATCTCATCTCACAATCTAACCTTACCTCACCACCTAAACCTTACACACTTAATTATTTATTAATTACCTTATAATTAATAAATCCACATCTCCAACCCTGCCACCTCACCTCACCACCTCACCATGACCTAGCCCTAACCCTAAACTAACCTAATTAAGACCTATAACTTGGTTTAGGACCCACACCCATGACTCGTCTCCCCTCACCCGCACCAAAACAAACCCTAATAATGACTTGACCAAGCCCACAACTGACACCTTGGGAGAAAAGGAGGGAAAGTTGGCTATTTTACTAAAAAATAGCCAACTTTGACTTAACCGTCGCTGGGTCCCTACTCAACTGGCGTCGGTTTAGGCAACTGCCATTGGTTCCCTGTAAATTACCTCCCCCAACCAAAGCCAAAGGATGGAAATTGATTGGCAAGGAGAGAGACAAGTGAGAAAGAGAGAAGAGATTGCAAAGAAGGGTATTGAGCCCAAGACTATAACTGAGAAACTAGATCACTGTCACACTCATCCAAACATTGGGAGAGTCGGAGGATAGCTTCATCAACTCACTTCCGATCGCTGGATCATCCCAATTGATCCTTGCCTTCACCACTGCATTCCTTAGACCTACATCCACATCAAAAACTAGTAAGTAGTCTCCTTTATTACCGTGTATGCTCCTAGACATTACTTTGTGAACTTTTGATTCATAGGGATTATAAGCTCACTCCTGGATCTACCACCCGGCAAGTACCCTATACCTAACCTTCATTCATCCATCTCTATATTGCCCTATAAGACAACCTTCTCGCTCTCTGAGGTCTTCTCTATCACCCTACAACTCCCACTCAACCATTACCAACCTTCTAAGCCCTATAATCACCTTGTAACCATCCCCCATTTAAAATCCCCTAAATCACTGCCCCTACCGATATCAGTTATCCCCTACCGGTATTGGTTCTATAACTGTGGTTTGTTATCCAGTGACCTGCATCAGTCACTATGACTTATACCAAAAACCAACCTTTCACCTATTTACCTCCAAATAATCTCATATCCAACCTTGTTTATCCCTGTAACTTGATCTAAACGTATCAATAACCAGTGACCAAACAAACAGCATGATATTTTATTATTGGTAGTTTAGTCTCTATTGCTTTTAGTAACGAGGTATCTAAATCATGATTTTTGCAATAGCTTCTTTATTATCATTTGCATTAATTTTGTATTAAAGGGGAACTGACCACCTTCGAAAGGAAGTCTAATATTTCCATGGGCCCAAGGCAGTTCCCCTCACTTATTGTTTAACAAAAATCTGGTGGTCTTGCATTCTTATTTATAGGTAGTCCTTCATAGATAAAAAGGATCTCTTCACAATCGGTCTGATCTCTCTATGGTATGTGCACACCTTCCCAACACTCAAGAGGTATTCCTCCTAGCCCTAATCCTTATCTATTTCTCAAGAGAATGAAAAGATAGAAGTAACTCTATTCTGGAACAAAATTCTATGCGAAACACTCGCCTACACTCATGTTTCTTAAAGTGCTTTCTCCTCCTTAGTACATGGGATCTAAAAGTAGTTTTATCTTGGCACCAACCCATCCTTCTTTCATCTTTTCTCTCCATACACCTCTTTCAACCGGACCATTCAACAGGTATTTTTAACATACACTTCCTTAGCACTCTAACCATGCATTCCTTCACATTACTCCACCCAACACTTAAAACGAGTGTGTAGTCCTATGCGCACTCACAAATTATCCAAAGTAGAAATAAGGTTACCAGCACCCAAGGTGAAAAACAAAACAACAACGCGAAAGGGAAACACAAGAAAAGGAATGCATAAAGGAAATTTCTAAACTAACTGGAAAAAATGCCATATTTACAAACATCAAGAAGGACTTATTTATAGTAGGGCTTCAACCTACTCCCATTGAAGTGTCTAGGCAACTTCATCCCATCCAGAAATTGTAATTGGCACGCACTAGAATCAAGGATGTATGAGATTGTGTAAGGACCCAATCAATGGACTTTTAACTTCCCAGGGTGGACATAGAATCTTGGAATCATATAGTAAAAACCATCTACCCAACCTCAAACTTCTTATTTCTAATGTGGAAATCAAGCCAAGCCTTCTGCTTTGCTTTTTTCTATTGTTTGGCTCCACCTAGAGAGTGATCATCTCTCATCTAGCTTCATTTAACTCATCGATTCCCTTTCTTCTAGCACTTTTTCATTGGCTAACCCTCCTACGTGCGCTATTTGTAGAGAAGGCAACATAAATTCAAGCTGAAAAAAATAAATTCTGCACCAAACACCAACTAAAATGGTGTGGCTTTGTTCAACCTTTTATACATTTTCCTGTAATCCCACAATACTACCGATACTTTATCATCCCAATCTTGTCTTCCGACATCACAAATTTTGGTCAGGGTATGACTCAGTATTTTTGTTGAATTCTTCCATGGTTCCATTTATTTGTGGGTTGATAGGGCATAGTCCTTGTGATGAGCCACCATGAACTCTGATAAGTGGATCCTCATGGTCTCATTCAAGAAATGCGTACCCCCTATCACTGGTCAAACTCAACGGGAATCCATACCTTGTGATAATGTTCTCCCACAAGAACCTTGCCACTGTGGCTGCTATGCAATCTTTAGTTGGGGTTGCCTCTACCCACCTTGTCAGATAATCCATGCAAGTGATGACATAATGTGACCTCGTCCTATGCGCCGCTGGTACAATAGGGCCTACAAAGTCTATTGCCCACTTTTGAAAAGGTTCCACGCTAGGGATAGGGTGCAAAGGCATTTCATCTCTCCTTCCTGGTTTGCAAATGCCACGGATAAGTGGTCACACGCTTTACAATAGTCTCTACAATCCTTGCATAGGGTTTCCCACCACAAACCTACCATTAATATTTTATGTGTGGGTGGCATCACCTGCATAATTCCCACCTGTACTTCCTCTTTGTGCTTCTCTCCATGATGGCCAAGCACTCATGTTATAATACACACCTACGCAAAACTTCATCACATCCCAACTTTTTATAATTTCTCCACTGATTAACATGTAGGGCGCGACGTGTATGGAAAACTTCTTTTTCTCCAATGTCTTCATTCCTTCCGGAACCACACCTTCCTTTAAAAGTACTGCAATCTCTTCCAAATCTGAGGGGTGCACACCATAACCTAAACAATTATGCGTCTGGCATTGTTTCCCTCAATACTCTGTGCATCCTCTCCCTAAATCAATTCTTGATAGATGATCACTCCCACAATTTCTTTTCCCAAGCTTCACTACAATGGTGAATTCAAATTCTTGAAATAACAACACACACCCAACATATGTGCCCTTGTAGAACAGGCTTGTTCACCAAATACTTTAATGCCATGTGGTTGGTGTAAAGCACAAAGGGTGTTTCCAGCAGATACTGCCTAAACTTAAAAAGCTCGTAGATCATCGACAATGCCTCACGCTCAATTGTGGTATAGTTATACTCTGCTGGGTGTCATCTTCCTGCTTGTAAAATAGAGAGGATGATCAACAATCTATTCACTTGGGTTTTGCAAGCACTGCTCCAATGGTGGTCCCCTAAGGCATCTACATGGACATGAAAGGGCTTGTCCCAAGAGGGAAAATGTAATATAGGTGCGGGGACAAGCCTATCTTTTAATGTATCAAATGTCCTCTACTGCGCCTCTCCCCAATGGAAGGCACCTTTATGTCTAAGCAAACTCCTCTAAAGGTGTGGCAATCTTGGCATATCCTTTAATGAATTTCTTGTAATAGCCCGTATGCCCAAGGAATCCATGCACTGCGTTGTAGCTAGCAGGCTCCCCTAACCCCACAATAACTACAACTTTAGCGGGATCTACCATCAAGCCCTCCTTACATATGATATGTCCTAACAAATTCCCAAAGGGTGTAGCAAACACACACTTATTAATGTTGAGGGATATCCTCAACTACCTACACCTCTCAAACATTAACCTTAAATTGTTGTAATGGTCTCTTAACTAGACCATACACTATCCAATCATCCAAATAGACCTAAAGAAAACTTATGTATGAAAATCCTAGAACCTTTACACCACTATGTGTGAGGAGAAACAGCAGGCACATTCTTCAACCCAAAGGGCATGACCGTGTATGCAAAACTTCTCCACTCAGTCTACAAAAGTCATCTTCTCCTGGTCCTCCTTTGCAATCTAGACTTGGTGGTACCCTGAAAATCCATCCGTAAAGGAATAGATTTCACACCCAGTGACTCCTTCCAAGATTTTTTTCAGTGAAGGGGGTCGGAAAGGGATCAATGACACAAAATACATTCAATTCCCTATAATCCATGCAGATCCTAATCTGCCCATCCTTCTTGATGCTAATTACCATCAGACTTATCCATTCCAACTCTTCCACTTCCTTAATGATCCCAAAAGCTATCATTTTGTCTATCTCCTCCTTAACCTTCACGCGTAAATTGGAATTCATCCGGTAGGGCCTTTTCCTAACCGGGTGTGCACCTTCCTTCAGTTTTATCTTCATCTCCCCCAAGGAATGGTGAACAAATTTGAGCTCATGGTATCCACGTGGGAATAAATCCTCAAATTCACGTAACAGATCAATGATCTTAGATACTTCCTTCTCCGACTAGTCTCCAATAATAGCTTCCTTAGGTTCTTCTCCCAAATCGATGTTAACCTTATTTTTTCTTTAAGGGTTCATGGTAGGCACGCTACGCGAGTATCTGCACTATCCACTACCTCGCACATCCCTACAAAATGGTTAACATCTAAGATTTTTTTATTCCTCTCCATCAATCACATACACCAACTTCCCCTTTTCTTATTCCAAACATTGTAGCGCTCAAGTTGTACCTCTTTTTTTTCCTCTACTTCTTCTTCAAAGTGCACCCCCAATCTTGGGTTCACCTAGTAATTCCAATAGCCTATCCTCCATCTTGGCACTATCCCCCATGGTAAGGTGCTTGATACCCTACAAAGCCTTATCAACTGATGGTTTGGTACTCCGATACTCAAAGGTTTGAATAAGGTCAACCACAAGCTCTTGCCAATTCCGAGTTTGGCGGCATGTCTCCGAATGAATGTACCATGTGTGTACACAACCTTGCAGTGTAGAATACAACTTATGCACCCAGAGGGATGGTGGAAAGGCTTCCGTGCCTTCTCTCCAGGACACGTTCACACTCCTAGATATAGAAAGAGGTGGGCTCCTTCCCATGGTAGTCTTTGATGATGGTGGGCACATTGCTCCTAGAAAATCAGACAGAGAGAGCAATTATTACCTCGTGCCACTCCAAAAGGCTCTCCTAATGTGTAGCCCACCACCAAGCTACTATGTCAAGTAGGACATAACTTAACATACCTCTTCATTCTTTCCCATCCCTCCATTGAGCTTCCACCTCCTGCAGAAATATCTCAGGGAAGGCTCTGTCGACACTAAAATTTTCCTCCGTAATTTCTATTTCATTAATGTATGTATTAGGAATAGGATGTTGTTAAGTATAATTAGTAGTAGCATCCGATAGAAGATAATGGCGCTACTAGTACGATGCCGCCAATAATGTATAGTACGGTAATAGTCAAAAGTACAATAGGAATGTTGTGGTAAAAAAGTAAATATTTTTCGTAAGTGGTCCTGGGTAATGTTAAAATGTCAAAGTTGGGGTAAGTAGAGAAGTAGGGTCTACATGATTAGGAATTAGAAATATTATATTGGTAATAAGGACAAGGAGTGAGGTCATAAATATTTTGTGTATTTTATTTGTAAAAAGTCCTAAAAATGTGGAACCCATGTGAAATGATAAGGTTTATCTTATCTTAAAAAGATAAGCTTACATGTACAAGAATAAGAGTTAAGGTATGGAATATGATTCGTCAGAGTGGATTTCTTATCCTATCTTAGAGATAAGATGGATAAGCCTAGGAAGTTCTATAAATAAAGAGGCCACCCCCCTCATTTAGCATAGAAGGAAGTAGTGAGAAAATATTGTATAGAAGTGTGTAAAGGAAGCCATCAGTTATAAAAGGTAGTGTTGAAGAAGCCATTAAGAGGTGTAATTGTAAACTTTTCTTCCATAGTATTTGGTGGAAGGAAAGTGAAGTCAATAACACTTGAAAGTACCTCATGGTGTGAGATTGTAACAAATTTCATTGTTAATATTATAATTTACTTTGATATTTCAGATTTGTCATCATTCTCGTCTTATCATAGTCGATGGTATTCTTGTGTTATGTTTGTTGTTTTGTTTCCAGATTACATCCACCAAAATAAAGGCTGTGCATTAGTAAATAATCATAGCTCGAGGAGTTCCCGGTGAAGAATTATCATAGTGCCGGATTGTTGATGACATTTTGGTTCCGTTTCCGGGATCATTCCTCGTTGGTGGATTGTCTGGAGAGATATTCCCACTTAGTCAAAAATCAATTGGAGGGTAACCTTGTTTTTACTGTGCATAATAGTTACCATGGTAAAGTCATTTTTGCCGTGAATAGTAGTTACCATGGTAAAGTCATTTTTGCTGTGAATAGTATTTACCACAGTAAAGTCACTGTACCGTGAACTAGTATTTACCGCAGGACGTCACTTTTTACTGTGAATAATGTTTACCATAGTCAAAGTCAGTTTTTACCCGCAGTAATGTCAAGTTTTACCATAGTTACCGTGCTCATTTCTATTTTTACTGTTAGAAAGTTGGAAAGTCACTTTCTATTACAGTCTGATTTCCAAATTATTGTGCACATAAGTCTTGTTGATTGTTACTATGGGTTGTTATTTTACGGTGTTACTTTTGAAAATGGGGAAGAGTCCTATTGTGTCAGCCCAATCTAAATGAAAGAGCTCATCTTTCATTTAAGATGTTAAATGCTCTTGTATTTGTATGGCCTTATAAGAAGGGAACAATGGACTGAATTTTTTCCTACCTTTTAGATGGTTCAAGCACTTAGGTGGTTTTGAAACAATAAGTGAAAATGTGAAAAAATCATGGGATTTATGAACTGAAAGTTTTCTTGAAGAATTTTGGAAACAATAGAAATATGCAGATCCGTGATCGAGATCACAAAGCTATCCCAAGGAGAGAAGGAGGAAGAAAGGGTATTATCATGCTCGGTTCTAGAGCTAAGGAGGAAGCTCGATGCCCAGATCTAGAAGGAAGGAAGTGGATGGTTGATTGAATGACGTGGCTTAATCTCCTATGTAAGCACTCTTCTTGGGATGAAAGCCAGAGATCAGACAATTGAGTGTGAAGTATGGATCCGCCAAACGACCAGTGACAGCAAAGGATATTGCCCCACCCCAAGAAGGCAAGAAGAAGAAAGATATGGAAGAGGAGGCCCAAAAGAAAATTGTACTAAAGTAGAGCCTACATCTAGCACCTTTGACTCCAGAAGCCACCAACCACTCTTGATGAGCACAAATCTTCTCCTAGTACATCTACTGAGTGTGAAGATCTTCTCAAAAATATGGGTCAGTTTTAAGTTTTAAAACTATTAAGGGAGGAGATAGAGGTCCAAAAAAATATTTCTGAAGTTGTATGTTATGGTTGTTATAAAAAGGGTCATTATAAGTATAATTGTCCAGATAGAGCTTCTACATCTGGTAAGGAGATAATGATAAAGGAAAAGCACCTGTGAATTCTTTTGATGTAGTAGATAAGAGAAATAATGAAGTAGAAGTGATGTGTTTGTAAAAAAAGAAAGAAAGAAAAAGATAATCAAGATGGAAATGATCCTAAGAAGATGAAAAGAGAAGAAACTAGTAAGAAACATAGGAGAAGAAAGTTGGGGTGTGCAGGATTTTCTGATTTCACAGGGGCAAGGACCATACTCCATCTTGGAAGATCTGTCCAAAAAGGCCTGCAAATATTACATATGGTCAACTCTTGGCTATGTCTTCTGAGAAGAGCGGGAGTTGCGAAGTGGACTCAATGCTCGACGAAGGAAGGAGGTTGAGGTCCCTGTTTTGGAGGCAGAGGCAGATCCCTATGCTCCACAAGCTGAGGTATTATGTAATGGTATTTCAATTCATGATGTCTTAGTTGATGGAGGTGCTGCAGTTAATGTAATGACCGAGTCTGTAATGAATATGTTGGGTTTAAAAATTGATCGCCCTTCAACACTTATGTTAAGGTCATTAAATAAGGAAAAAAAACTAAACCAGAAGGTGTAGTTTCAAATGTGGCAATATCTGTTATGGGTGTTGTATGTGTGGTAGACTTTCAGGTGATGAAAAATGGTACTGTTGCGTACCCAATGCTGCTGGGGAAGACCATGGCTAAGGAGAGTTCATGCAAGAAACTACTGGAATGAAGGTTTCATGACACTTGGACGTGGTAGAGAGAGGGTGAAGATAAACGTGATCCCTCGACATCATAAGCAGAACTGTGGATTCAAGTGATGAAACTGATGATTGGACATCCTCTGATTACTCTAGTACCAGTGAAGTGGACACTGAAGATGAAGAAAGTGAGGTGATGTTTCAGTCATGGATATCCTTCCAGTCACACCAACTCATGACCCCATAAAATTATCTGAAGAAGAAGTTGATGATCGTCTCCAACAAATAAAGATTGGTGATGCTGTGATGGAGAGTGAGAAGGAATCCTACCTCCAGCTCTTTCGAAGGTACATACACCTATTCACTTTTGATTACAAGGAACTCCGTCAAGTAAGTTGGGTAGAACATTCTATTGAGCTGGTATAGATGGTGCTAAGCCCATAAAGCAAATGCCATATAGAATGAATCCTAATTTTCCAAGACTGTAAAAGAAGAAATAGATAAGTTGCTTGATGCAGGATTCATATTTGCTGTGGAGAATTCAGAATGGGTTTCTCCCATTGTGATCTCAATAAAAAAGAATGGGAAGCTACGCATTTGTGTTGATTACAGGAAGCTCAATAAGGCAACAAAGAAGGATCATTACCCTCTTCCATTTTTCAGATCAGATCTTGGACGAAGTAGCTGGCCAGGAGTGCTATAGTTTTTGCTGATGGATATAGCGGCTACAACCAAGTTCGTATAGCAGAGAAAGATCAGCTGAAGACCACGTTCACCACTCCTTGGGGAACGTTTGCTTATAGAGTTATGCCTTTTGGGTTGTGTAATGCTC
This sequence comes from Taxus chinensis, assembly GCA_019776745.2. Taxonomy (NCBI): domain Eukaryota; kingdom Viridiplantae; phylum Streptophyta; class Pinopsida; order Cupressales; family Taxaceae; genus Taxus; species Taxus chinensis. The sequence goes on along the minus strand of CM034156.1, from coordinate 549,425,473 downwards.
CAGCAACATTCCAGCGTTTGATGAATAGGGTGTTCGAACCCTACATTGGGACCTTCATCAGAGTATTTCTGGATGATTTTTGCATCTATGGGAGCAAGTTGGACCACCTGCACCAGATGGAGACAACATTTCAAAGGTTAGATGAAGCACAAGCCTCACTAAACCCTACAAAGTGTGTCTTTGGATGTTCTAAAGGCGTTTTGTTAGGGCATGTTGTATCCAGAGATGGTATTGGTACTGATCCTGATAAAGTTTCAAAAATCAAAGATTTACCATTTCCTATGAATAGAAGTAAGTTGAGATCATTTTTAGGCCATGTGGGTTACTATAGAAGGTTCATCAAGAATTTCTCAAAGATTGCACAGCCACTAACCCAGTTCTTGAAGAAGGATGTTACTTATGAACCAGGAAATAAGGCGCATGAAGCTTTTGGACAACTGAAGGAAGCCCTGGTGTCTTCACCTGTTTTGAAGAATCCAGATTGGAGCAAGCCATTCATTGTGTACACTGATGCCTCAGATGCAGCACTAGGAAGTACTTTGAGCCAAAAATGATGAAATGGGAATGAACATCCAATTTACTTTGGGAGCAGACAAATGAGCAGTGCTGCTGAGGTAAATTATACTGTAACTGAAAAAGAGGCTCTGGCTATCATTTTTGCTGTAAAGAAGTTTAGAAATTACTTGCTAGGGCAAAAATTTCTAGTTGTAACAGATCATCAGGCTCTAAAATATATTGTAAATAGCCTAACCCATCAGGGAGGATAGCAAGATGGATAATTTTGCTACAAGAATTTGAATTTGATATTATAGATAGGCCAGGAAAGAAGCATGTCAATGCAGATGCACTCTCTCGAGCCTATGATGGTTTAGGATCATCTTGTGATGATGATGATTTCCCCCGATGCAGCATTGTTATCCCTTGACACACAATCCCTAGTGAATACATAGATATTTGGAATTATCTGAATGAATTCAAGTTTCCTGATGGTGCCAATGCAAAGACTAAGAGAAAGATTACTCAAGCCAGTCGTCCATATTCTATTCTGCATGGAGTATTCGAATAGGACCTGATGGACAGTACAAGAGGGCAGTTGGACGTGATCAAGGGAAGGAACTGCTAGAAGAATTCCACAATGGTACATGTGGAGGGCACTTCTCTGGACAACTTACAGCAAGAAGGATCTTGGATGCAGGTTATCACTGGCCCACTCTTTTTAAAGATTGTTATAATTATTGTAAGACATGTGATATTTGTCAAACACATGGTAACCGTAAGACTTCATCAGCTCCATTATGTCCTATTCTTCCCTTGGTCCCTTTGAAAAGTGGGGAATAGACATTGTAGGTCCACTTCCAAGGTTGAAATACCTCCAAAAAACACACATAAACACCTTTGCAAATAAAACCAGGAGTTTCAAATAGCTTTACTTCTCATTCTGGAATTCACACTGATCTATTACCAGATTCATTACCATTCTCCTTTTATTTCAAGACTACTACTAAAACCCTAAAAAACCCTAAAATGCCAAAAACCCTAAAATGCAAAACAACTCGGATTCGGATTGACCCCAAAATTTGCGTGCCAAATATGCAATTCATAAATTAGGGCTCATTAAAAATTTGGACTTATTCTGGCAAGCACAACAAAAGTTATTAAAGTTCTAAGACCTAGAAAAGCAGAAAAAACATTCGGAGAGCCAATTTTAGACCACTAGATGACGGAATCCGAGCCCGAAAACGTGCCAAAATGAGCACAACCTTGCAAGAAAAAGTTGTCCCCAGCATAGTACTAATGTATATCTACCACCCTGTAAAATTTCAGGACGATCCAACGGTCGGATCAAAAGTTATGGCCTCTGCAAGTTATGCTCCCGCATCATCTCTCCCCTGGTTGAAAAGAATTCAGCTCCTGCAAATTCTGTTGACGAACTCATCTAATTTTGCACTGTCAATTTTCCTCTCAACCCACTCAGGAATCCAAGTGTTTTTTCTTGTTGCAAAACCTTCCCACTGTACCAAATATCTGTTGTAGCTCCCATGTCTAGTAGTGATTGTCTTTTGGTCCAAGACACGCATTACCCTCTCCTTTTTCTCCTTCGGCATGTTTCTTCCAGTTTATTTCTTCCTCCTCTGCAACATTTTTTTCATCATGACCTGGAAACTTATATAAATCAGAAACATTAAAAAACTGGTGAGATAGCAAAGTTTTCAGGTAACTCCACCTTGTAGGCATTATCACTCATTTTCTTCAGAATCCTACATGGCCCAATCTTCTTATACTTGAGTTTATTATATGTTCCCTTTGGAAACCTCTCTTTTCTAAGATGAACCATCACCATATCTCTTCTTCAAATACACTTACTCTCCTCTGGCATCTGCAGCCTGTTTTTTATATTGTGCATTACTCACTTTCAATTCAGCTTTTCCCTCACTTCATCTTGTAGCTGTAGAATGTGTTCTGCAAATGCTTCTGCATCATCACTAGTTTTCATCTTCACCTGGTAGAACAATTAGATCAAGGACCCCCTTTGGATTCCTACCATATACAATCTGGAAAGGAGACCTCCCTGTTGACCTGTTTGTTTATCGAGCTATTATATGCAAACTCAGCTTGAGGTAAAGCTAAGTCCCATTGTTTTGGCTTTTCTCCAACTATACAACGTAGGAGATTTCCCAAAGCTTCTGTTCACTACTTCAGTCTGCCCATCAGTCTGGGGGTGATATGCACTACTGAACTGTAGTTGTGTCCCCAATTTCTTCCACAGAGTCCTCCAAAAGTGACTCAAAAACTTCGTGTCCCGATCTGAAGTGATCGTTTTTGGAATTCCATGCAATCGAACCACTTCTGAAAAAAACAAATCTGCAATTCTGGAAGCATCATTAGTTTTTTTTTTAGAAAAAAATGTGCCATCTTAGAGAATCTCTATCAACCACAAACAAAGATAGAATCATTCCCTCGCTGATGTGTTGGAAGCCCTAACACAAAATCCATACTCAGATCAACCCATGGCCCTGTAGGGATAGGCAATGGCATATACAACCCAGTATTCTGTGCATGACCCTTAGCCATTTGACACACTCTACATCTTGCTACAACCCTACTGATGTCCCTCTTTACCTTTGGCCAATAATACTTTTTCTACGACAAGAGAAAATTGTCTTACTTATACCAAAGTGTCCAGCCAACCCTCCACTATGCAATTCTCTTATAATATTTTCTCTCATTGAACCAGCAGGGATGCACAATTTTGTTTCCCCCTAAACAAATAACCATCCTGTATCAAATAATCAAAAGAATCACTACCTACTGTAGGCTCCTTAAGCTTTCTGACAACATCACCAAATCAGGATCACCTTCATACAATTCCTTAAAACTGCCTGCCCTCAAACCCTAGGACTTTATATTTTTATTTTTCCATTGTTGTCAAAAGGGCTACACGCCTACAAACTTGATTCAAGGCATCAGCATGCTACAAAACAAATGTTCTTTCATGGGACTTTTTGCTTCAATTTCTCTGCTTACCTGACTTATGCTTTAAAAAACAAAAGTATATTCTTGCAAAAAAAAAACCCATTTTGCATGCCTACTATTTAGTTTTTTTTTTCTTTGTGTTTTACATTACCTCAAGGCTTCATGGTCAGTGAAGAGAACAAATTTTCCAGTAAATCCCTTTGCAGCAAGTAACCTCAATGTAATGTCTCCTTCCCAGTTCCTTATGCCTTGAACAATAGCAAATAAAATTCCACAATCCATAATTAGAAATATTTTTCCTTTCCCCCTGACTTCAAAATTTAGGCTTTTCAACAACCAACTGAAAGGCCACTTGGTCTTCCTTTTTTGACTCAAAAACAGCTCAGGAATCCCCAAACATCTGAGGCATGACAAGCATCCAATCCCAACCCTGAGGCATCACACCAACTGATTGATCCTTGCTTTTAAAAATCTGGCAATACCAAAAAAACAGGTGCTTTTACTTATCCTAAAAATTCATTTCAGCAATACAAAAATTTGTTCAAAACTGCCTTCTGTTTTCATTTAGGTCCTTACACTTCCTAAACCCCTTTCCCCCCCCCTTTTGTGTATACACTCTGTTATGGGATGCACTAGTGCAACAAATGTTAAAATCACTCCCCTGAATAAGAGATTCTCCTTCCTGATGAACTTCCCTTAAAAAGTTGCTTCCAATCATTGAAAACTAACGAAACCCTGTCACATTCCTTGGAATAGGCCATTCCAGAATTGCCTAGAATTTTTTTCACACCCTAATTTCCTCTCCATCCTCACTCCATCCATCTTTCATCCATCCCCCTGATATGACTCCCCCCAAAAAAAAAAAAAAAGACTCTTCTGAAGGAATCTACACTTCATTTTAAGTTTTCAAATATAGACTCTCTTTACGTAACAAGTCTAGCACTAGGCACCAATTTATTTCAGATGTAACAACAAGTGTTACCTTTCTTACGTCTTCAATCAAATCCTCTTTTTATAATATCAAAAATTGGATCAGGAAAAAACTTTTTTAGAGCACAATGAACAAACTTACCATTTCCCCTATTCTTCCTAGTACTTTAGTTTTTCCATCAACCCTCATGATGCTTTGTACTGGGTGCATTAGAAGCCCAAATGGCATCAAATCGAACCAATCCACTTCGTATAATCCATCTTTTTTTGTTTTAAAAATCAAGCCTTTTCTTTCCCTTCAGAATTCAAAACAGTTTCCCTCAAAAACCGAAATCATTTTTTGGCCATCAAGCACATTTAAGGATTTGCCTCCTTATAGACCTATTTCTGAAAAGGCCCCCCTAGCCCCCCCCCTTCTAACACTTTCATATTACTCAGGCTCCACTTTTTGAGCCCAATAACACTTTTTCAATGGACGGACTGCTTAAGAATCTGTATTAGATCGCCATTTTTACTTCAAAATCTTAAACAATGTTAATTCAATATCCCAACTTTTATAAGAAAACTGCCAAATGCTGGAAATTGATCCATCACAAAAAACTTCTTTACATAATCTGGGTATCTTCCAATTGTACTCTTTAAAGCTGAAACTCATATTAAACTTTCTGACAACAATCACCCAATTCTTATTCACTCCTGGGACAGTCCTAATCCTGTTTCCCCCAATGTTCAATTTTCTTTGGTTTGGAGTCAATACACACAAAGCTTGAAAAGTGGAGTTAAAAATGCCCAATGGCACTTACAAAGGAATGCTTTCTTTCTCTCTCACTAAAAACCCCTTTTTCTGTCAATTATCTGTCATAGTACTTTTCCATTCATTTCTCTTCACTTCTTTGTAGTCTGGTGGAACCATCAATCCCGATATATCATTCTCTCACCTGGCCTTTTGAGGGCACGAACATGATTCCTGGGTAATCAAATCAATATGGTGTTGAATATCTTCCCCTACTTTTGGGGGTAGCCCCATTTCTGGTATCCATCATCCAAACTAAAGATTTGGCATGATTCTTGAGTTCTTGATTGAATGCTTCCAATTAAAGACTTGGTTTGATTTCTTGTCTAAATTGGACTTAAGTTACCTTTAAACCTTCTTTCCTCCCCTTCCTTTTAACCCTCTCTTTTCCTAACCCCCCCACCTCCAGCTTCTTCACTCTTCGGATTGAACTGCACTCCAGTGTGTTACAAACATCCACTTCTGTGGACGGTACTCAATCTATAGGAAGGTTGATTTTGCTTTTTTTAAGGAATCTATCCACCTGGGATCCAAATGACCCATGGTATTGAATGAATTATAGCCAAAAATGGAAAGCTCTTCATTAATTTCCCCATGTGTTTCAACCTTCAGGTAATCAGAACCTTGCCATTTTACAAACAAATCCACATTCTTCCAAATCCTAGGAATTTTTTCAATCCCTTCCCATAAATTTTCCCAACATCTAAAGTGTGGTAGGCAATGATTCATAAGGTTCAAAGTATAGCCACCATACCTTATCCCCATAGGGTTTAATGTAACCCATCAATTGGTACTTTTGAATCATTAACCATCATGCCTTTAGTTCAAACCACAGTAATACTTTCTAAAATTCCAAGGATATTCCCATACTTTTGTAATACAAAATCTGATGATTCAACCTACTTCTGCACATTAGGGACCTTAAATGGTTTCTATAAAATTTGTCACCAAATCTGAAAAGGCTTCAATAAGCTTGACTCCACAGACTCAAAATCCTTGGTGAAAATAATGTCTCCACTTAGCGCCTGTGAAAATGACCCACATAGGAATCTTTCCATGACCCATCATCCCTTGGTAAAGATCACACCATTTCCCTGTTACTGCCCAAATGGTAAACTTTTTCAAGGCACCTTTTTTACTATGGTTACTTTTCATTTTTCCTTTCTTGCAAATGTTAGGCCATAGGGAACTCATGGGTCTTAGTGCACAAAAAAGCATAAGAACAATGGTAACTTCGATATCATGCAATTCAAGGCCCTTCTTTTTATCTCAAAAGGGACAAAGCCCAAGCGTCCAGTTTCATTTGTTTTTATAAATAATCTGCCAGTTCACTTTCTTACCAAACTCCCTGCATTCCCCATAACTTTTGATATAGTTATGCAATATACTCCGAGAACCTGCAACTTTGTTTTGATGGGATTCTCCTTACCTGCCTTTTGAAATAACCATGAAAGCCCAATTCATTGGAAGTAGCAAAATTGCCATGACCCATAAAGGTAGAAAACAATAAATTTGTAAGACATCTGTTGATCAATCTGTTCACTTTTTCATAAAGTCACCTGTCATGAAGGGGTTCCAGCTCTCAAATGCAATCAATAGGAACCATTAAGTCTTTTTGCAATGTTTCAAAAATACATAGGTAATCCTCTCTTTGAAGATTCTGATTTAATTTCTTCTTTAATTCTTAAAGGAAAAGAAAGGTGTAGAAAAGTTCTGCACTTTTTGAGATAATAAGCCTTCATCCTGTACTGAAACCTTCCTTTAATGGTTTGGAATCCATCCAAATTGGACCATATGTATCTTCTTTTCCTTCCATCATGTAACAAAGCTTTTCTTCTGATCAAGGGAATTGCAAATCTTGCCTTCCCAAAATCCATCACATGATTTTTGGAAAATTAACCAATTAAATTAATCCTAAAATCTATGTCCATAGAATCAAATTTATAATGCCCATCAATTTATCTAGTGGTTTTTCTTATATTCTTGAATCTCTTGATATTACAAGCAACTATTGGGAGGAATTGTAAACAATTTCATGATGGTAAGTTTCAAATATTTTAAGAATTCCACTTAAATTTGTATATGAGGCCCTCGACAAACATATACCAACCTATATAATCAATGATTTTAAACACCTAAAAGAAGGGTTTTTCAGAAATTTTTGTTGGAATCCCACAATTTTAAACATGCTACAAGATTTCATCCAATTGGTCAAAGGGAAAGAGGTCCAATCATCCGTCCTAACTTTATCCATAGGAGTTGTCCATCACGTCCTGTTTCCAACCTAGGTTTTTCATTACATTTAAACAACAGAGGTTTATCGTGCTTTTGGTCTATTCTTCTTTTCTTCATCTGGTAAAACTCAAATCCCCTCTCTACCTTTGGTTAGTGGTGAATTATCCTTGGGGGCTTGCATTACTCGGAAGGTCTTCCATCAATATGGTATGCCAAATTCTCCTTTGAAATTTCCTCTGGCAATCTGGTTTACTCCAACGATGCTAATTCCAGAAAATCAGGATCGCCTCCCTCTTTAATCCTAAACCCCCAATTTGGTAGAAATTCAAATGGATTTGTCCCTCTCATTGGAGATTATCAAACAACATCCTCTTTCACATTAATTCTTAAAACATCCTCTTCTAGGTTGTCCTGTCTGTTAGAACTTAGTTGATTCTTCATGGAATGCTTGAAAAATGCAATATCTTATAAGGGCAAGTTTACACCATAATGGTAGTTACATGACTATTGAGATCATGATGTTAAGTCTTTTATGAATTAAGGTCTACATGCATTAAATTTATCCTTGTTCTCCTAATGTAGTCTCTTTAGGATAATCCATAATGCCAAATAAATTCTAATCGGGTGTGACCTAGGACTTCCTAAATGTAGCCACAAATTTACTTTTATAAGATTTTTATGGGTAAGCAAGTAGCCCCTTTTATTGGACTTGGAAATCAAAGGGATAAATATTTAAGGGATCAATTAAAGACTTGCTAAAATACAATATCAATTGGGCCAATGAAAACTCTTTTGAAAATTGGCACCTTGCTTTTCATTACTGCTTAAGCCAATTGTTTTTCCCAGTCGTTACTTTATCCAATGTCGAGCTGGCATCACCATTGAAGGTTGGTGAGGAACCAAAATCGAAGCTAGATTTGGTCAAATTGCATAACGCAGCTTATGGTGTACCTGCCCTTAACTGGGGCAACCACTTCTTTATTATTTGTCAGTGTAGCTTTACACGACAAGCTACATGACAACAAGGAGCAAATGTAGACAACCAAATTTGGGTCTTACGACACCCTGTTCGCCCATCGCATCTCACATATCAACCTTACCTCACCACCTAAACGTACACACACTTAATTATTTATTAATTACCGTTATAATTAATAAATCCACATCTCCAACCCTGCCACCTCACCTCGCCACCTCACCAGGACCTAGCCCTAACCCTAAACTAACCTAATTAAGACATATAGACTTGGTTTAGACCCCACACCCATGACTCGTCTCCCCCTCACCCGCACCAAAACAACCTAATAATGACTTGACCAAGCCCACAACTGACACCTTGGGAGAAAAGGAGGGAAAGTTGGCTATTTTACTAAAAATAGCCAACGTTGACTTAACCGTTGCTGGTCCCTACTCAACTGGCTTCGGTTAGGCAACTGCCATTGGTTCCCTGTAAATTACCTCCCCCAACCAAAGCCAAAGGATGGAAAATTGATTGGCAGGAGAGAGACAAGTGAGAAAGAGAGAAGAGATTGCAAAGAAGGTATTGAGCCCAAGACTATAACTGAGAAACTAGATCACTGTCACACTCATCCAAACATTGGGAGAGTCGGAGGATAGCTTCATCAAACTCACTTCCGATCGCTGGATCATCCCAATTGATCCTTGCCTTCACCACTGCATTCCTTGGACCTACATCCACATCAAAAACTAGTAAGTAGTCTCCTTTATTACCGTGTATGCTCCTAGACATTACTTTGTGAACTTTTGATTCATAGGGATTATAAGCTCACTCCTGGATCTACCACCCGGCAGTACCCTATACCTAACCTTCATTCATCCATCTCTATATTGCCCTAAAGACAACCTTCTCTCTCTCTGAGTCTTCTCTATCACCCTACAACTCCCCTCAACCATTACCAACCTTCTAAGCCCTATAATCACCTTGTAACCATCCCCCATTTAAATCCCCTAAATCACTGCCCCTACCGATATCAGTTATCCCCTACCGGTATTGGTTCTATAACTGTGGTTTGTTATCCAGTGACCTGCATCATCACTATGACTTATACCAAAAACCAACCTTTCACCTATTTACCCTCCAAATAATCTCATATCCAACCTTGTTTATCCCTGTAACTTGATCTAAACGTATCAATAACCAGTGACCAAACAAACAGCATGATATTTTATTATGGTAGTTTAGTCTCTATTGCTTTTAGTAACGAGGTATCTAAATCATGATTTTGCAATAGCTTCTTTATTATCATTTGCATTAATTTGTATTAAAGGGAACTGACCACCTTCGAAAGGAAGTCTAATATTTCCTGGGCCCAAGGCAGTTCCCTCACTTATTGTTTAACAAAAATCTGGTGGTCTTGCATTCTTATTTATAGGTAGTCCTTCGTAGATAAAAAGGATCTCTTCACAATCGGTCTGATCTCTCTATGGTATGTGCACACCTTCCCAACACTCAAGAGGTATTCCTCCTAGCCCTAATCCTTATCTATTTCTCAAGAGAATGAAAAGATAGAAGTAACTCTATTCTGGAACAAAATTCTATGCGAAACACTCGCCTACCTCATGTTTCTTAAAGTGCTTTCTCCTCCTTAGTACATGGGATCTAAAAGTAGTTTTATCTTGGCACCAACCATCCTTCTTTCATCTTTTCTCTCCATACACCTCTTTCAACCGGACCATTCAACAGGTATTTTAACATACACTTCCTTAGCACTCTAACCATGCATTCCTTCACATTACTCCACCCAACACTTAAAACGATGTGTAGTCTATGCGCACTCACAAATTATCCAAAGTAGAAATACGGTTACCAGCACCCAAGGTGAAAAACAAAACAACAACGCGAAAGGGAAACACAAGGAAAAGGAATGCATAAAGGAAATTTCTAAACTAACTGGAAAAAATGCCATATTTACAACATCAAGAAGACTTATTTATAGTAGGGCTTCAACCTACTCCCATTGAAGTGTCTAGGGCAACTTCATCCCATCCAAAAATTGTAATTGGCACGCACTAGAATCAAGGATGTATGAGATTGTGTAAGGACCCAATCAATGGACTTTAACTTCCAGGGTGGCATAGAAACTTGGAATCATATAGTAAAACCATCTACCCAACCTCAAACTTCTTATTTCTAATGTGGAAATCAAGCCAAGCCTTCTGCTTTGCTTTTTCTATTGTTTGGCTCCACCTAGAGAGTGATCATCTCTCATCTAGCTTCATTAACTCATCGATCCTTTCTTCTAGCACTTTTTCATTGGCTAACCCTCCTACGTGCGCTATTTGTAGAGAAGGCAACATAAATTCAACTGAAAAAATAAATTCTGCACCAAACACCAACTAAAATGGTGTGGCTTTGTTCAACCTTTTATACATTTTCCTGTAATCCCACAATACTACCGATACTTTATCATCCCAATCTTGTCTTCCGACATCACAAATTTTGGTCAGGGTATGACTCAGTATTTTGTTGAATTCTTCCATGGTTCCATTTATTTGTGGTTGATAGGGCGTAGTCTTGTGATGAGCCACCATGAACTCTGATAAGTGGATCCTCATGGTCTCATTCAAGAAATGCGTACCCCTATCACTGGTCAAACTCAACGGGAATCCATACCTTGTGATAATGTTCTCCCACAAGAACCTTGCCACTGTGGCTGCTATGCAATCTTTAGTTGGGGTTGCCTCTACCCACCTTGTCAGATAATCCATACAAGTGATGACATAATGTGACCTCGTCCTATGCGCCGCTGGTGCAATAGGGCCTACAAAGTCTATTGCCCACTTTTGAAAAGGTTCCACGCTAGGGATAGGGTTGCAAAGGCATTTCATCTCTCCTTCCTGGTTTGCAAATGCACGGATAATGGTCACACGCTTTACAATAGTCTCTACAATCCTTGCATAGGGTTTCCCACCACAAACCTACCATTAATATTTTATGTGTGGTGGCATCACCTGCATAATTCCCACCTGTACTCCTCTTTGTGCTTCCTCCATGATGGTCAGGTGGTCATGCTCTGACACACATTTGTGCAAAACTTCATCACGTCCCAATTTGTATAAGTCTCCGCTAATCAACATGTAGGGCACAAAACGCATATGGCCAATTGCTTATTTTCCAAAGCCTTCATCCCATTCTGGCACCACACCATCTTTTAAGAAATACCGCAATCTCCTTCCAAATCCGAGGGCACGCACCGCAATCTAAATAGTTGCGTGTCTGACATTACTTCCTCAATACTTTATGTGTCCTCTCCTGAATCAATTCTTGACAGATGATCAGGTTCATAGTTGCTTTTTCTAGGTTTTACTACAATCGGTGAATTCAAACTCTTGAAACAACAACAACCATCGAAATATGTGTCCTTGAAGAATGGGTTTGTTCGCTAAATACTTCAATGCCATATGTTCGGGTGTAGAATGCAAAAAAGGGTGTCGCTAGTAGATGCTGTCTAAATTTGGAGAGTTGCATAGATCATTGAAAATTCCCTGCATGCGATTAGTGGTGGTATAATTTTGCTGTACTAGTGTTAACGTCCTACTCACAAAACAAAGATGATGATCAACAATCCCCTCACCTGGCTGTGCAAGTGCTACTCTAATGACGGTTCCTGAAGCATCTAACTATGGACATGGAAGGGCTTGTCCTAAGAGGGAAAATCGTAAAATAGGCTGTGATAATAAGCCTATCTTTTAATGTATCAAACGCCCTTTGCTGTGCCTTTCCCCAATGGAAGGTAATTTTGTATCTAAGAAGCTCTTTTAAGGGCGTGGCTGATCTTGGCATACCCCTTAATGAATTTTCTTGTAATACCCTGTATGCCCAAGAAATCTACGCACTATGCTCTGGCTAGTGGTCTCCCTTAATCCCATAATAACTGTAACCTTAACGGGATCTAACAACAATCCCTCCTTACATATGATATGCCCCAATAAAGTCCCAAAGAGTGTAGCAAACATGCACACTTCTTAATGTTGAGGGATATCCTCAATTGCCTACATATTTCAAACATTAATCTCAAGTTGTCATAGTGGTCCTTAACCAGATCATATACTGTCTAATAATCCAGATAAACCTGGAGAAACTTATGAATGAAGTCTTGGAATGCTTGCACCACTACGCGTGAAAAGACATCATGCGCATTATTTAACCCAAAGGGCATGACCATATATTCAAAAATTCCCCACTCGGTGGTGAAAGTTGTCTTCTCCTAGTCTTCCTTTGCAATCCAGATTTGGTGGTATCCTAAGAATCCATCCGTAAAGGAATAGATCTTCACGCCCAACGACTCCTTCCAAAATTTATTCACTGAAGGGGGTAGGAAATGGATCAATGACACATACTGCATTCAGTTCCCTATAACCCACACAAATTCTAATCCGCCCATCCTTCTTAATTCTGATTACCATTAGACTTATCCACTTCTAATTCTTATACTACCTTAATGATCCCAGAAGCTATAATCTTTTCTATTTCCTCCTTAACCTTTATGTGTAAGTTGGGATTCATCTGGTAGGGCCTTTTTCTAACTAGGGTGCGCACCCTCCTTTAGTTTTATCTCTCATCTCCCCTAAGGAATGGTGAATGCCTTTTAGCTCATGGTACCCGCATGGGAATTAATCCTCTAATTCGCGTACAACAGATCAATGATATTTGATACTTCCTTCTCTGTCCAATAATCTCCCAATAACAACTTCCTTAGGTTCTTCTTCTGAACTGAATGTTAACTTTCTTCCTTATTTAACGGATCATGGTAAGCACGCGCGTATGGGCATCTACATTGTCCACTACTTCGTGCGTTCCTATAGAATGGCTAAAATCTAAACTTTCCGATTCCTCTCCATCAATCACATATACTAACTTTCCCTTATCCTTTCCCAAACACGCGTGATCATGCTGTAACTCTTCTGTTTCTTCAATCTTCTTCGAAACGTGCACCTCTGATCCTAGTTCACCTAGTAATTCCAACAGTCTATTTTCCGTTCTGGAACTGTCTCCCATGGTAAGGCACTTGATACCTTACAAGGCATTATCAACTCGATGGCTTGGTACTCTGATACTCAAATGCTAGAACAAGATTAGACCATGAGCTCTTGCCAATTCTTTGTCTAGTAGTGCGTGTCTCCAAATGAATGTACCATGCACGCGCGTACACAACCTGCAGTGTAGAATACAACTTGTGCACCCAGAGGGATGGTGGAAAGGCTTCCATGCCTTCTCTCCAAACCCATTCACACTCCTAGATATGGAAAGAGGTGGGCTCCTTCCCATGGTAGTCCTTGATGATGGTGGGGATATTGCTCCTAGAAAATCTGACAGAGAGAGTAATTCTTACCTCGTGCCACTCGAAAAGGCTCTCTTGATGTGTGGGTCCACCACCGAGCTGCTGTGCCTAACAAGGACATAACTTAACATCTCCTCTCCATTCCTTCTCATCCTTCCATTGAGCTTCTACCTCATGCAGTAAGATATCTCAGGGAAGGCCCTGTCGACACTAAAATTTTCCTCCGTAATTTCTATTTCATTAATGTATGTATTAGGAATAGGATGTTGTTAAGTATAATTAGTAGTAGCCATGTCCGATAGAAGATAACGACGCTACCAGTACGACTGCCGCCAATAATGTATAGTACGGTAATAGTCAAAAGTACAATAGGAATGTTGTGGTAAAAAGTAAATATTTGTCGTAAGTGGTCCGGTAATGTTAAAATGTCAAAGTTTGGGTAAGTAGAGAAGTAGGGTCTACATGATTAGGAATTAGAAATATTATATTGGTAATAAGGACAAGGAGTGAGGTCATAAATATTTTGTGTATTTTATTTGTAAAAAGTCTAAAAATGTGGAACCCATGTGAAATGATAAGGTTTATCTTATCTTAAAAGATAAGCTTACATGTACAGATAAGAGTTAAGGTATGGAATATGATTCATCAGAGTGGATTTCTTATCCTATCTTAGAGATAAGATGGATAAGCCTAGAAGTTCTATAAATAAAGAGGCCACCCCCCTCATTTAGCATAGAAGGAAGTAGTGAGAAATATTGTATGAAGTGTGTAAAGGAAGCCATCAGTTTAAAGGTGTGTTGAAGAAGCCATTAAGAGGTGTAATTGTAAAGTTTCTCCCATAGTATTGGTGGAAGGAAAGTGAAGTCAATAACACTTGAAGTACCTCATGGGTGAGATTGTAACAATTTCATGTTAATATTATAATTTACTTTGATATTTCAGATTTGTCATCATTCCGTCTTATCATAGTCGATGGTATTCTTGTGTTATGTTTGTTGTTTTGTTTCCAGATTACATCCACCAAACTAAAGGCTGTGCATTAGTAAATAATCATAGCACGAGGAGTTCCCGGTGAAGAATTATCATAGTGCCGGATTGGTGATGACATTTTGGTTCCGTTGCCGGGACCATTCCTCGTTGGTGGATTTTCTGGAGAGATATTCCCACTTAGTCAAAAATCAATTGGAGGGTAACCTTGTTTTTACTGTGCATAGTAGTTACCATGGTAAAGTCATTTTTTACCGTGAATAGTAGTTACCATGGTAAAGTCATTTTTGCTGTGAATAGTATTTACCACAGTAAAGTCACTTTTTACCGTGAATAGTATTTACCGCAGTAACTTCACTTTTTACTGTGAATAGTGTTTACCACAGTAAAGTCAGTTTTTACCGCAGTAAGTCAAGTTTTACCATAGTTTACCGTGGTCATTTCTATTTTACTGTAGAAAGGTGTAAAGTCACTTTCTAGTATAGTGATTCCAATTATTTGTGCACATAAGTCTTGTTGATTGTACTTGTGGGTTGGTATTTCACGGTGGTTACTTTTGAAAATGGGAAAGATTCCTGTTTTTTCAGCTCAATCTAATGAAGATGCTTCTTCTTTCATTCAAGAGTTTAAACGATCTTGTATTTGTAATGGCCTCATAAGAAGGGAACAATGGACTGAATTTTTTCCTACCTTTTTGGATGGTTCAACACTTAGGTGGTTTGAAACACTAGGTGATAATGTGAAAAATTCATGGGATTTATTAACTGAAAGTTTTCTTGAAGAATTTGGTGAACAACAGAAATATGCAGATCTCATGATCGAGATCACAAAGCTATCCCAAGGAGAGAAGGAGAAGATAAGGGATTATCATGCTCGTGTTCTAGAGCTAAGGAGGAAGCTCGATGCCCAGATCCGGAAGGAAGGATTAGCGGATGGGTTGATGAATGGCGTGGATAATCTCCTATGTAAGCACTTCATTCTTGGGATGAAGCCAGAGATCAGACAACGAGTGAAGTATGACCGCCCAGCTACCATTGAACAAGCAAAGGAGATTGCAAGAAGGCAAGAAGAAAGCATGGAAGAGGAGCCCAAAGAAATTGTTGCTAAAGTAGAGCCTACACCAGCACCTTTGGTCCAGAATCCACAACCACTCCCGGTGAGCACAAATATTTCTCCTAGTACATCTACTGAGTATGAAGATCTGCTCAAAAAGATGGGTCAGTTAACTATTAATCTTCTTCAAGGAAAAGAATTTAGTTCTCAGGGAGGAGATAGAGGTCCAAAAAGAAATATTTCTGAAGTTGTATGTTATGGTTGTTATAAAAAGGGTCATTATAAGTATAATTGTCCAGATAGAGCTTCTACATCTGGTAAAGGAGATAATGATAAAGGAAAAGCACCTGTGAATTCTTTTGATGTAGTAGATAAGAGCAGAAATAATGAAGTAGATGTGTTTGTAACAAAAAGAAAGAAAGAAAAAGATAATCAAGATGGAAATGATCCTAAGAAGATGAAAGGAGAAACTAGTAAGAAACATAGGAGAAGAAAGTTGGGTGTGCAGGATTTTCTGATTTCACAGGGGCAAGGACCATACTCCATCTTGGAAGATCTGTCCAAAAGGCCTGCAAATATTACATATGGTCAACTCTTGGCTATGTCTTCTGAGAAGAGGCGGGAGTTGCGAAGTGGACTCAATGCTCGACGAAGGAAGGAGGTTGAGGTCCCTGTTTTGGAGGCAGAGGCGGATCCCTATGCTCCACAAGCTGAGGTATTATGTAATGGTATTTCAATTCATGATGTCTTAGTTGATGGAGGTGCTGCAGTTAATGTAATGACCGAGTCTGTAATGAATATGTTGGGTTTAAAAATTGATCGCCCTTCAACACTTATGTTAAGGTCATTAAATAAAGGAAAAACTAAACCAGAAGGTGTAGTTTCAAATGTGGCAATATCTGTTATGGGTGTTGTATGTGTGGTAGACTTTCAGGTGATGAAAAATGGTACTGTTGCGTACCCAATGCTGCTGGGAAGACCATGGCTAAGGAGAGTTCATGCAAGAAACTACTGGAATGAAGGTTTCATGACACTTGGACGTGGTAGAGAGAGGGTGAAGATAAATGTGATCCCTCGACATCATAAGGCAGAACCTGTGGATTCAAGTGATGAAACTGATGATTGGACATCCTCTGATTACTCTAGTACCAGTGAAGTGGACACTGAAGATGAAGAAAGTGAGGTTGATGTTTCAGTCATGGATATCCTTCCAGTCACACCAACTCATGACCCCATAAAATTATCTGAAGAAGAAGTTGATGATCGTCTCCAACAAATAAAGATTGGTGATGCTGTGATGGAGAGTGAGAAGGAATCCTACCTCCAGCTCTTTCGAAGGTACATACACATATTCAATTTTGATTACAAGGAACTCCGTCAAGTAAGTTGGGTAGAACATTCTATTGAGCTGGTAGATGGTGCTAAGCCCATAAAGCAAATGCCATATAGAATGAATCCTAATTTTTCCAAGACTGTAAAAGAAGAAATAGATAAGTTGCTTGATGCAGGATTCATATTTGCTGTGGAGAATTCAGAATGGGTTTCTCCCATTGTGATCTCAATAAAAAAGAATGGGAAGCTACGCATTTGTGTTGATTACAGGAAGCTCAATAAGGCAACAAAGAAGGATCATTACCCTCTTCCATTTTCAGATCAGATCTTGGACGAAGTAGCTGGCCAGGAGTGCTATAGTTTTGCTGATGGATATAGCGGCTACAACCAAGTTCGTATAGCAGAGAAAGATCAGCTGAAGACCACGTTCACCACTCCTTGGGGAACGTTTGCTTATAGAGTTATGCCTTTTGGGTTGTGTAATGCTCCGGCAACATTCCAGTGTTTGATGAATAGGGTGTTCGAACCCTACATTGGGACCTTCATCAGAGTATTTCTGGATGATTTTTGCATCTATGGGAGCAAGTTGGACCACCTGCACCAAATGGAGACAACATTTCAAAGGTTAGATGAAGCACAAGCCTCACTAAACCCTACAAAGTGTGTCTTTGGATGTTCTAAAGGTGTTTTGTTAGGGCATGTTGTATCCAGAGATGGTATTGGTACTGATCCTGATAAAGTTTCAAAAATCAAAGAGTTACCATTTCCTATGAATAGAAGTAAGTTGAGATCATTTTTAGGCCATGTGGGGTACTATAGAAGGTTCATCAAGAATTTCTCAAAGATTGCACAGCCACTAACCCAGTTCTTGAAGAAGGATGTTACTTATGAACCAGGAAATAAGGCGCATGAAGCTTTTGGACAACTGAAGGAAGCCCTGGTGTCTTCACCTATTTTAAAGAATCCAGATTGGAGCAAGCCATTCATTGTGTACACTGATGCCTCAGATGCAGCACTAGGAAGTACTTTGAGCCAAAAGGATGAAAATGGGAATGAACATCCAATTTACTTTGGGAGCAGACAAATGAGCAGTGCTGAGGTAAATTATACTGTAACTGAAAAAGAGGCTCTGGCTATCATTTTTGCTGTAAAGAAGTTTAGGAATTACTTGCTAGGGAAAAATTTCTAGTTGTAACAGATCATCAGGCTCTAAAATATATTGTAAATAAGCCTAACCCATCAGGGAGGATAACAAGATGGATAATTTTGCTACAAGAATTTGAATTTGATATTATAGATAGGCCAGGAAAGAAGCATGTCAATGCAGATGCACTCTCTCGAGCCTATGATGGTTTAGGATCATCTTGTGATGATGATGATTTCCCCGATGCAGCATTGTTATCCCTTGACACAATCCCTAGTGAATACATAGATATTTGGAATTATCTGAATGAATTCAAGTTTCCTGATGGTGCCAATGCAAAGACTAAGAGAAAGATTACTCAAGCCAGTCATCCATATTCTATTCTGCATGGAGTATTATTTCGAATAGGACCTGATGGACAGTACAAGAGGGCAGTTGGACGTGATCAAGGGAAGGAACTGCTAGAAGAATTCCACAATGGTACATGTGGAGGGCACTTCTCTGGACAACTTACAACAAGAAGGATCTTGGATGCAGGTTATCACTGGCCCACTCTTTTTAAAGATTGTTATAATTATTGTAAGACATGTGATATTTGTCAAACACATGGTAACCGTAAGACTTCATCATTCCATTATGTCCTATTCTTCCACTTGGTCCCTTTGAAAAGTGGGGAATAGACATTGTAGGTCCACTTCCAACTACCTCATGCCAAAATAAGTATATTGTAGTTGCCACAGATTATTTAACCAAGTGGGTTGAAGCTAGGCCATTGAAAACAACTTCCATGGATGAGGTGGCAAGGTTCATATATGAACGCATTGTCACCAGATTTGGTTGTCCATTAGAAATTGTAACAGATCAAGGAAGCCACTTCATTAATGAGGTGGTAGAAGCCCTAGTCAATAAGTTTTCTATTAAGCACAGGAAGGCAACAACATACAAGCCAAGCACAAATGGACAGGTGGAACGAACAAATTTTGTGTTGTGTCAAATTCTAGCAAAAGATGCAGCCTTGCAGGTACATAAATGGGATAAAAGGATTCATGTAGCATTGTGGGCATATAGGGAAACATCAAAGTCAGCAACAGGATACTCCCCATTTCAGTTGGCTTATGGCATTGATCCAGTTCTTCCTATTGAGTTTGATATTCCCACGGTCAGAGTAATGAAAAATGAAAGAATGGATGAAAGTGATTCAGTAAAAGAAAGGTTGGTACATCTTCATTTGCTAGAGGAAATGAGGGAAATAGCTAAGGATACAAGCTATAAGAAGAAAATGAAGCAGAAGGAATACTTTGATCAAAAGATCCGGTGGTCTCCATTTCATGTGAATGACTTGGTTCTAGTATATGATTCTAGATACAAAAAAAGAAGACAGAGAAAATTTCTTCCAAAATGGATGGGGCCCTACAAAATAGCAGTTGTGCATGAAAATGGTACGTACCGACTGGAGGAATTGGATGGCACTCCCATTACGAAATGGGTCAACCACGACAAGTTGAAGATTTTCCAAGCACCAGAATAGTCTACTCCGAGGACGGAGTAGAAGCTAGGAAGGGGGAAGATGTCGACACTAAAATTTTCCTCCGTAATTTCTATTTCATTAATGTATGTATTAGGAATAGGATGTTGTTAAGTATAATTAGTAGTAGCGTCCGATAGAAGATAACGGCGCTACTCAGTACGACGCCGCCAATAATGTATAGTACGGTAATAGTCAAAAGTACAATAGGAATGTTGTGGTAAAAAGTAAATATTTGTCGTAAGTGGTCCGGTAATGTTAAAATGTCAAAGTTTGGGTAAGTAGAGAAGTAGGGTCTACATGATTAGGAATTAGAAATATTATATTGGTAATAAGGACAAGGAGTGAGGTCATAAATATTTTGTGTATTTTATTTGTAAAAAGTCTAAAAATGTGGAACCCATGTGAAATGATAAGGTTTATCTTATCTTAAAAGATAAGCTTACATGTACAGATAAGAGTTAAGGTATGGAATATGATTCGTCAGAGTGGATTTCTTATCCTATCTTAGAGATAAGATGGATAAGCCTGGAAGTTCTATAAATAAAGAGGCCACCCCCCTCATTTAGCATAGAAGGAAGTAGTGAGAAATATTGTATGAAGTGTGTAAAGGAAGCCATCAGTTTAAAGGTGTGTTGAAGAAGCCATTAAGAGGTGTAATTGTAAAGTTTCTCCCATAGTATTGGTGGAAGGAAAGTGAAGTCAATAACACTTGAAGTACCTCATGGGTGAGATTGTAACAATTTCATGTTAATATTATAATTTACTTTGATATTTCAGATTTTTCATCATTCCATCTTATCATAGTCGATGGTATTCTTGTGTTATGTTTATTGTTTTGTTTCTAGATTACATCCACCAAACTAAAGGCTGTACATTAGTAAATAATCATAGCACGAGGAGTTCCCGGTGAAGAATTATCATAGTGTCTGATTGGTGATGACAGCTCCTCCTAAATACTTGGGAAGTTCTTTTCCTCCAAGGCACCGAACCGTGCGTGCCTTTGTTACCTTGGTCACTGACCCTCTTAACTACCATAACATGTTAGAATGGTGGTATTACTCACTGATTGAGCATATTTAAACTGGATAACCCTGTTAGTAGGGTGTATCATCTCTGGGTCTCTGATTGAGCGCACATATATATTTTCTAGAACTTCTTCCCCCAATGGTTTAATATAGGGTGTCGACTTCCCATCAGCCAGGGGTAAATGACATGTTCCTCCTTGTTGTTGAAGCTGATGTACGCCTTATTGAACTGATGGTCCGCATTGTTCTTGTAACACCAAGGGTGCCCAAGTAGTGCTAGGAAATTATCTACCTCAGCGAGCGCTAAGACTTCGAAGTCCCCAGTAAACTTAGCTCCTTGGATCGTGATATCTGCATCCTTCAAGACATCGATGGGCATCACCTTAGTCTTGTTTTCCATATATAGCACATTTGAAGATGGCTGTAATGTAGGTCTCCCCATCTGTGCCATGCATCCAAAGTTAGAACATTAACCTCCACACATGTTTCAATGAGGATATTGTTGAGGATCCATCCATCTACAACTACATTCAACGTGATCTCCTTTTTGTAGTCAAGGCTATGAGGGGGAAGGTTTGTGTGCAATACCTACCTCTCACACTCTCCTTTGGCACATGGTACCTTCTCTCTCAACCATGATCCTAGAAAGGGAATGATATTCTCTTGCCTTAGTATTTTACACACCTCCTTGACCTCATCCAGGTCATCCTTTGGTGCCTTGACTCTCCTTCCTTGTTCCTCCCTTCTAGATTACTCCTTTAGACACTGGATTTCCCCTTGTAAGCTTCGAATGACATCCATGGTGTTCTCATATATCTCCTTTTGATGTGTGGGGTCTTGATACTTTCCATAAATGACCTCCTCCCTTGAAACCAAGTTCTTTTGTCTTGGTATCTCTCTTGCACGCGTGAATTCTACCCTTGTTGTTACCAAGACAATCTCCAAACCTGCATCCCATGTTACCTGAGGCATCCACTATACGTCTGCCTTCTTAATACTGACCATTCCAGTGCCCTTGTCCTTCTGGTGCTACTGATTCATATGCTCAAACAATTCTAGGAACTCCTCGTACTTATGCTTCTTTCTGCACCCCGAGCACTACAACAGGTCCAGGGATTCACGTTTGTAATGCTCTATAGATCCACAATTGAACCATCCTAGAAAACCTCTTCCACGTGCACCTCCATCGGTACACTCCTCATGATGGCAATCATCACCCTTGGAACTATTGGCAATGCTGGTTTGGCACACCCCATGATCAATGGCCTCATGGATCTGATCAATGAGCCTACATTCCTTAGTATTATGGGTTGTAGAGGTGTAAATTTTACAATAACAAGATACATTCTTCCAGATTGCACACTGCAACAAGGGGCACCTACTCACATCATGGTCCCCATGACAAATCTCACAATTTTCTGTCATGGCGTGTACTGTCCTCTGGGGGAAATTATCTGTAACGTTCCCCTCTACTTCACAATCTGTGCACCACAAACCACTACGAGTCTCATGGGCTGAGTTCGCAGAAAAATTTTCCAACTGCTTGGCCATGGAAGCAATCTGGGCCTCCAAGAATAGGCTAACACTAGTATCAACACTACCAATAGCTTTGGCACACAGGACAGCTTCCAATGCCTTACGCAGGTCTATAAAAGTTTTATGAGATAGGGCCCTTCTAAAAGGAGTGATCAACCCCCCAACAAACCACTGAGCATGCTGTGAAGGGTGAATATCATATGATAATTTAGAAAAGAGAGTTTTAAAGCATGCATCATATTCCCGCACACTCTCTGCAATTCCTTATTGAATCTCCTTCAAATTGCTGATGCTCTTCTACTCAAACTAAGGAATGTGGAATTCTACCAAGAATGCATTCTATAAAGCAGTATAGTCCACCACTATTTTTTGAGGGTTACACTTCCTATGCCAGCTATGCACATGCCCTTATAATGTGGTTAAAACTGACTATCTTTCCATTCTGGGGTTGTGATACCCTTCGCATGCCATAGCAGTTCACACTTTTGAACATGGTTCACAACATCCTCAATACCTCTATAATCCGGAAAATATATAGACATTTCAAAGAAAACTTGTGGGGGTGGTTGGGGCCCAAATCCTTCTGATCCAGAGCCTTGGTTTCCACCTGTGTTTCCTCCACCACCTGATCCACCAGGTCCACCAGGTCCTCAACCACTAGATCCACCAGGCCCACTAGGTCCTGAACCACCAGATCCACTAGACCCACCAGCTCCTACTCCTCATAAACCAGCAGATCCACAGGCCCACAAGGTCCTGAAATGGTCGTGCCAAGGGTCCCCACAGTTCCATTGAGCTGTGCACCTATGGTCTGCGACAATGCCCTACTACCAATAGTATACCCCACACCACTCCCAGACGTGAGACCAAATGCTTGTGTGCCTATACCTTGCTGAAAATTCCTAACACTATGCTGGTGTTTGCAGCCATAAAATTCCCAAATGATAAATTATAACGTTTTAGGCATAGACCGATCACCTCCAATGTAACCAAATGGACCAGCAATATTATCCCCCTGATCTGGAAAATCAAGCGCCAGGGTCCGGTCACTAGGTGGGCTCAGATGCATGCTAACGGTTCTTATTTCTCTGCACCGACGAACTCTCATCAGAAGCTAAGGGGTTTCTCTCACATGCTTGCAAAGATGGGGTCGCATAGACTACTCAGGTTCCACATCCTTTGGGTGAACTTAAAATCCTTCCCACAATGTCTGCCGCTTACATCCATCACACCTATAACCTCGCATTGTCTAGAAATTTCCCTTTCACGCACTTCACCATAATTGAGTCATCTTTCCTCCCTATCCTTCTCCTTCACGATATCTTCCATCTTCCACCACCCTAGCTTCCTTTCCCAGTGTTTAGAATGGTTTAGCCAACCATTGGGAAAGCCTATAAACTCATGGTAATCATCAAGATCTTTAGAGCCAGAGGGATAACATGTAGAAATGATCCTCTCAGCTCCCACAGAAACTCAAACTCGGTGACCTCCAGATAGGAATATGTGGAAATTGCGTACTCTAGAGCGTAGCTAGCCAATACTTCTTTCCACCAATGGTCCACAACACGGGTCCACATCATATCTGCATCCTGTAGCCTTTGGTATTCTTCTTTGGTCCACACATGTGATCCATAACACCAATTGGATCTAGATGAATACGTGGAGAGCCATTCATACATCTCCACTAGGAAACCATAGAAAAAGGTCTCATACAGATCATGGTAGAGATTCTCTTCTACCCATCTAAGTGCATTAAACTCAGGTCCAGTGTTGAATCTATGAGAAAAAACATTGTTTTTGCTCTTGAAACCATGATTCAACACTTACCAATGTTAACCACTCTATCATTACTCATTATACAGATCCTGATGTATGCTAAATCCCACTACAACTTCGAAAAGAGGTCCCAAAAATAGAACCAAGATGTAGTCATTTTTACCCTTAACATAAAGAAAGGAATCCCATGCGCGCCGACCTATCACCCAGTGAAATCTGGGTGCTCACACCAAGGAACGCGTGGGTACCGAGTCTCTCCTTTATATGAGTTTAGTGGGGAAACATCATCTATGATTTGTGTAAGAGATTTTAGAAGAGAAGTTAGGACATACAAGAACCATATGGCTTAGAATGGCCTCTAGATCCTTGCAGTCATTTCAGACCGAATACTTAACAAAATCCATAACGTGTAATATGACAGAAAGAAACATACAAACATCCATACTTAGCATGAAAGGAAAGATAACTCATGAGAGATAAGTATGCATTAGAATCATTAATATTCATTTATATATATAATAATTAACCTCATTACATCCATTGAGCCATTACAAAGTGTCACAGAGAAGCAGACTGCAGTCATGCATTGCAATTGGACTTATGTTGTAGAAACCCATAATTATGCCCAAGCAATTTAAATACTTAAATTGTATTAATTATTGTCTTTCTCGCAAATCGACGACATAGCGTAAAAAACACTCATTTTCCCTCATATCATCATTAATTAATTACAATAAGCTAATTAATTAAGTTTCATATCCAAAAAATACCCTAATTAATGACCTTCCATTAATAAATCACCCCTTCTACCTAGACTAATTAATTATTATTAATTAATTAGCTTTCATTTCCATTTAACCAATAAATCAATATTTAATTGATTTAATCCCCTTCTAATAGCCTAAATCATACTAATATTCCTCTAATTATCTTGTATAAGCTTACATCTACCTATTAGTTAATCACCTTTGATTAATTAAAACACCTCCCAACTCCCATGAATTGCTAAGCTTATAAATTAAACTCTTATAAAGTAAGGTTACCTTTTATAAAGCAACCTTATCCATTCCTAATCATGTTTTACCTTTATCCCACATGCAAAGGGATGAAACATTTCCTTTATCTATTGGGCTATATAAGGAGCCCTCCTTCTACCTTTATACCTACACCTAAACTTCTTAAGAGAGAAAATGCAAAGCATATAGCAAAGAGACTAAGAGCTTGCCTTTTGTTTTCTTGAGAGGTCACCATTGTTAAGAGCTAAAGCTTCTTATTCTTGCATTCTTTAAGGATCAAACAAATTTTTTTTTTTATTGCCATTGGAGCTAAATAGGTCCATTCATTATTGTTGGTAATCTAGGAGAGTAGAGATGTTAAAATAGCATGCATAGTTTTGATCTCATGTTTTCAAAGTTATAATGTTAGTTTAGATCTTGCTTAGTTCTCTATCTTGATGGTGTTTATGCTTTGTTTTAGCTAAATTGTAGAACTATTTTAGGTGGTAGTTCTTGCTTCATTTGATTTAGCATTAAGAAAAGTATACATGCACACATTTGGCATGCCCGGTGGGACTTACTCCATTGTCCTTTGCACTTAATTTCAAGTTTTTGTAGTTAAGTTTCATTTTTGGTTACTAACCCTCTTTTACACATGTTGATCTAACTTATTTTACTTAACTTGTTTTGTTGAGTTTGCATGTGTTGAGTCTTCCTTGTAGGTATAAAGGAGGTGAAGTGCTGTCAAAATTGGAATTGATGGGAAAATTTCAAGATTTCTCCATGTTTTCATTTTTAGAGCTTACTTTTTCAACATTCTACATGCTAGTTTTGTCAATTTCTTGAAAATTTTAAATTATTGAGCATGTACGTTAGTGTTTGATAGTGCTGAGTCTTCTATTTACATATTAATGTGGTGGGTTGCTATCAAAATTAAATCTTGGTGAGAAAATTTCAATATTTCATCATGTTTTCATTTTTAGAGCTTACTTTTTCATCATTCTACATGCTAGTTTTGTCAATTTCTTGAAAATTTTAAATTCTTGAGCATGTATGTTAATGTTTGATAGGTGTTGAGTCTTCTATTTTTCATCATTCTACATGCATATATTAATGTGATGGGTTGTTGTCAAAATTGAATCTTGGTTGGAAAAATTTGCCATTTTGCAGATTAAGGGACATTTTTTTTTGACATTTTTTGAGTGCATGTCAAGTGCATACCCGTGAGCATAAGAGCATATGCGTAACCCATCTTCCGAAGGCCATAACTTTTGCTCCCAAACTCGAAATGACTCCATTTTTTTGTGTTGGAAAGGTATTGAAGTTAACTATGCAATGAAAACATAAATTTAGGATTTATACTTATGGAAATTATAGGTTTTTCTATTAGTTTAAAATTGGTCATTTTCTAACATGTCTAATGTTTTGATGAATGTTGTATTTCCATACTTACTCGATTTAGACCAAAGCATGTGTATGATCTTCTCTTGCACCTTTTGGTGATCTTGAGAATCAAAAACAACTTTGATCTCTATCTTGTTAACATTGGGATTAAACTTGGAAATTTGATTATTCATTTTGCTTAAGGGAATGAACCTTTTACAAAGCATTTTTCAATGGTCCTTTGATTTGAAGTTTTCCATTTCTATATAGTTGGGATAAAGTTTGTGTATGCTCTTCTCTTACACCTTAGGGTGATCTTGAGAATCAAAAGCAACTTTAGTCTTCATTTTATAACATTTGGTAAATTGGAAACTTCATCTTTCACTTTTGGTTTAAGGGAATGAACATTTATCAAGAATTTTGTATGGTTCATTGATTGAAAAAAATTTCTTTAATTTTTAGTTAGATTATTTGTTGTGTATGCTCTTCTCTTGAATCCTTGGATGATCTTGAGAATCAAAAGCAACTCTTAATCCTCTTTTAAATAATGTGATTTTCTTGGAGAACTACTAACGCTTGAGTGCAAGACCTTGTCAAAAAAATGCTTGTTAAAGAAAGGAAAATCAAAACGAAATCAAAAACTATAATACAGTTGTTATACAGGTTGCCAAAAGGTGTTCAAGTAAACCACACCTAATTAAACAAGATAAAAAGAACAACATATTCAAAACACTGTATTGCAGGTTTTGGAAAAGGGTACGTCCCTCTCTTCTCAACTGGAACATAACCCCTTTGGCATAACGCCTTAAGCTACAACAATGGGGGTGGTTCTAGGAACCCCAAAGTAGTCCATGCAAGAGGGAACCTTGTGGATGAAACGGGAAGTGCTCCGCACTACCTACCTGACTAGTGATTCCTTTGTGAGATAGCATTACAAGTTGTCCCTACGTGACCCTTTTAAGTACATGATGGATGCATTTACTGCCCACTGTGCTTGAAGGGGGAAAAGTCGAGATACTCCCAAGATAGTCAGGACTATTTGGGTAAATCGTCCCTCTCGTGGATAATTTTGTAACACCTAGGACGAGAGAACCACCTAGGAAAATATACTTTGGCCAGGAGCCCACTTTGACCATTCTAAAATAGTGTTGAGTTGTGAACCATCTTTTCATCGCGAAATGTGTGACGCGTTACTTTCGCTTAGTTTTTCACTTGCCTTAAGGTGAGGTGAAACTCTGCCGAAGTGAGGCCAACATTTTTCATCCCCACTTTGTTTTACTTCCTACACATTCTTTTGACACTTTGTTGATCAAAAGAAGGGTGACTACCTCTGTGTTACCAATCGATTGTTTCTGCCACTTTTTTGTCTGTTTATGCCCATCCATGTTTGCGGCTGGGTAAGTTAAACATCTAAAGTGTGTGGAGATGTATTTATATCATTGGTAGCCTTTGTGATCTTGATACCCACATCAAGATCATCATCATAGTTAGGAATGATTCATCATTTTATCTCCCTTTGACATGTTACCTCGTTTGTATTGTCTCGACATAATTAAGATACTTATGTCACGTTTCTCGTAAACATGATCTAAGTGTCTATATTATGGCATTACGCTTGCCCACGTTTTAACACATCCTTAGTATACTTTGACTTAGTTTGATTTCAAACATTGTCCCAAATCTTGAAGGGTGTCACTTACTTTGTTTGTGTCATTTCGATACCACTTTGACACTAATATCTCACTTCTCCGCGAAGCTCGATAGACATGTCCAATTGGTGTGGTTACGTAGCTTACATTTGTAAACCTCACCCTTTAACATTTAGGCCTTGTTGGTTGTTAAACTTGTCATGGTATCCTTTGATTGGGATTCACATCTACCCTTTGTTAATATTTACGCCTTGTTCATTTTGAGCTTGACGTAAATATTGACATTGTGTTGATCATATTTGCATCACATTTTCATATGGTGTATTTCCTTGTTGATTGGCTTTGTGTTTCACACTTGCATGATTGTTCCTTGTGATTATTCATTCAAAAAACTTATTTTCTAGGAAATCCCTTTCGATCTCATCGAGATTTAATCATCACGATGTCTATTTTCCTTAGACCTTCTTCAGAAAATCACGCACGCATCTCCATACTTACACAATGTCTAGCTGGTTGTCCTTATGCTACCCAAATCGACATGTCACTTCCTTCCCTTTGAAGGAGTTCCATTACACTATCTAGATCTAGACATTTGTGCTTAAAACAACACCAAAAATGACTGACTATCATGCGGTTCCCCATACTTACAAAAATATGGAACCTAGGTTTAGCAATTCAAATCAAAAGATTCCCATTACAAGTAAACCTTGTTTGGTTCTTCGTGCTAGAGAGCCCATACGGGTAACTCGTTCCCCACCTTCATCTCATAGTCGATGGTATGATTTGGACGCTTCTGATCCAAATTATTATTCGAGTTCCCCCCACTCTTCTTTTGATTCTAATCCAAACATTTCTTCTTCTTCTAAGGATTCCAATCCAAACATTTCTTCTGATTCTTCTAATGATTTGGATCCAAAATACTATTCAGATTCATCCAATTCGACTCCTAAGTCACGGTCCTCCCCTTCTTCGCAGTACCTCTATTATCAGTCATCTAAATAATGTTCTCCTCCTCTAAAGATTTGTGTCACCACAAATCATCTTCATCCTTCATCTAATGTGACTCCTACGTCGCGGTCCTCCCTCTCTTCATGCAGGACCCCTTTTATCAGTCACCTCAACGAAGTCTTCTTCCTTTGAAGATACGCGCGACTCCAAATCCATCCAATCAAAAATCTAATACAATTCTTGAATCACGGTCCTCCCTTTCTTTGCAGGACCCTTGTTATTATTCATCCAATGCAATTCTTGAATCATGGTCCTCCCCTTCTTCGCATGACCTTCTTCATCAATCACCCCCAATAAGTCTTCCTCCTTTGAAGATTCATGTGACTCAAAGTCCTTCGAGACAAATGTCTGAATCGACCCATGCGTCGTAATCTACAGACTTTGGAATTAATCCTACTATTTTACATACGACATACCATTGTATAGGTAGGTCCACACCACCTTCTTCTACTCCTAAGACATATAGCTACACATCTTCTTCGTCCCCCACAACATCTTCTTCTATCAATCATCATCAAACATCTTCTAAGTCTCCCACACCAATTGGATCTTTCTTCCAATCAACCCCTGGTGGTTGATCAAAAACTCATACCGATTGATCTCTTTCAGAATGAAGAAACAATTAGGGCATTTATAGGGGCATATGAAGATATTCCTTTAGCAGATTACGAGCAAGGATTCTCTTTAGAATTTGATGCGTCTGCATATTGTGAGGGAAAGGTTAATTCCTTTTATCAAGAAATAGAGGAAGAGCCTCAAATCACCCAACTTGATCCTCCTCTTATTCTTCCATCTTCACATTCTTCATTATGTGATGAAACTCCTTGGTCTTGCATTGATCCATGGCCTATCTTCTCATCACCCAATAACTCTTTGTCTATCATAATTCCTCGATCACAATCTCTTATGGGGTCAATGCCAAGTAGCCCTTCATCTTCATCTAGGTGTGGGTCACCTTCTAGTAGCCCTCCCTCTACTATTTGTGGGACATTTTTGAGTAGTCCACTATCTTCTATTCTTAGGGCACGTCCAACTAGCCCCTTGTCTTCTAGGTATGGATCACCCCCAGGTATCCATCATCTTATATTCTTCCGTATTCCATCATCTTACATCTATGGGTCACGTCCAGTATCATCTTCTATTCTTGGGGCCGTCCAACTATCCTAAGTATATCACCCCCGGGTAGTCCATCATATTATATTCTTGGTCCATATGGGTCCACATCTTACATTTATGGGTCCTAGTAGCCCTTCTTCTTCTATTCTTGGGCCACATCCTAGTATCCCTTCATCTTCTATCTATGGCTCACCTCCCAGTAGCCCATCTTCTTCAATCCTTGGACCGTATCCTTTTCATCAATCACATTATTCTTCTACCAATGACTGTGGCAAGCCCACCATCATTTCTCTCAGTTCTAAAATCATCCATGTTCACTTTCTTCTCCTTCTCGAGGTCAGACAAGTCACAAGTTAGCTTATAAGAAACCCAAGCAGGTTCTTATCAAGCTCAGATCAAAACTTCCAAGAGCTCAAAAGCCCCCAACAAATCAACAATCTCAAAATTGTAAATCAAGCGCGATTCAAGAACTCACATCAACGTAACCATCAAGTATGGCACAAAGTGCATAAACCTCTGCATAGGGAACTCAAGCTCCCGCATACAAAATCCATGTTTCAGGATAAATTGCAGTCCTTTGTTAAGTGTGAACTCACCAGGATCATCGAGATCGGGGAAAACATGACTCTTGATAAACAAACACACTTAGTCTCCCTTATCAAGGAAGTCACAAACATCATTGTTGGATCCTATCACATAGAGTGACTTTGTTAGTCCCTATGGTCCAAAAAACTGTCAAAAATCTATAAAAAAAAAACAATTCAAAAATACAAAAAAACATTGAGAAAACACAACAAAAATCAAAGGTACAAAGATCAAACATTGCAATCAGGTGTTGCGTATACATGGATATTTCTTTCTTCCCTTCCTTGCTATTCTTCTGCAAGTCTTCCTACCATTTTCATCCCTTCGGTGATATTTTGGTTAGCTTATTCGCATGCATTTTGTGACATTTATCTCTATGGTATCTGTTTGACCCTGGTCTTTTATCACCTTGGTAAATTAAAGAACAACTGACCTCTTAGAGATCTTATCACATTCAACATCTAATAAACTTGTTGCGAAGAACTTTTGGACATATTTGTTGACACTAGCCAATGTCGTCATCGTAAGCACTTCCACCTCCTTCCATCAAGCCATCAGTGGTTCTTAACCCCTTGGCAAATAAGAGAGCTGAAATAAGTTTTCAGAAAGTAAAAGAATCAAAATCAATCAAAACTCAAAAGGTAAAAGCTACAAAGCAAAAACAAATTGATATATTACTCTCTCTTGGGGTATTTCCAATAATCTCTATCGGGGCTATGGACGCCTGACTGGCAGTAGAGCAATGTTGCGATTAGAATCAAATACATCTCCATCGGGGCTATGGACGTTTGGCTGGCAGCAGAGTAATGTACGGCTATCCTTTCACCATCCATTCACAAAATCACCTTTCACAATAAATCATTCCTACACATTGGCTAGGGTCTCTTCACTTGTTGTCTATTAAATCTTCACTTCAAGAGGTAATAAAATCCACGTGCACACACTGGATCTCTATGAGTAAACATGATTAGTATGTTACCAAGTGTCTTTTTTGGACCTTGTTCAGACTCTTACTCTAGTCCATATCTCATCTCACGATTTGTTGCCTTTGGCTAATCACTTCTTCATCGTGAGGCTTCTAAGCTACATTCATATCATTTACATTGTTCTTCTACTTCATTCAGAACATCCATATGTATAAGATTACTTTTTTTCCATGTTTTTGGTCACCTTTGTCCCCTTAAAAAAAACAATCTTCTCCTTTCTTTCTATCATGTGCTTTTAGGCTAACTTACACTGGGGGAATCCTTGCTTCTTCCAAGCACTTCGTTGGTTTATGTTCACCATCATGTTGAATCTATCCATAATGGCCTTAGGTCCCTCTTCTACATGTGAAGAGTTTTCCTTTGAATATTCCCACCTAATCACTAGGGCATTTTTGCATCTTCACCTTTATGGTATGAACGTGGCCTTATGCCCTTGTACATCCCATCTATCGTTAGGGGCATCCATGCCTACTTGTCTTCCTGTACATAGTTTCATAAAACTTTCAAAATCAACCAAAACATTCAAATATGTTAGAAAAATAATCAAATACATTCAAATATGTTTAAGAAAACTTCTAAAAATTGAAAATCATCCTACAAAACATTGCTCTTTGGTTCTCACCTTTTCATATGTGCAAGTTATGGATCATCTTGATCTACCTCCATCAACAAAAGCTAGGCTTCTTACTTTGTCCGTACTTTGGAGCACAACGAGTTGCATGGTACTGTTTTGTAGTGCACATTGCTTTTCCATTGGACCCAAGTGTCCTCCGTTATTCCCCTCACATGTATCCTTGCTTGGGCCACCATCATCAACCCTTGTCCTTAATTTACACAGGTCAAAACTAAAGCTCGATAATAAAAAAATTATATTATGTTTCTCTGTTAGTTTAGCTTGTTTACTTTCTCATATTGCATTACATTTTTTATGTTTCATGGAGTTAGGAATTTTTCACTTTCTCGTATTGCATTGCATTTTTTATGTTGCATGGAGTTGGTATTTTCAGCAATGGACAATCATTCGTAGTATGGCTTTTCATGTCATTCTACCTTTGTCGTATGCTTGTATTTTTCATAAGGACCGATGGCGTAGCTCTTATGGTAATATGATGATGCCGAAATTGTTCCAATACATAGTGGCTAGAGGCTAATCTCTTCTCTCCCCTCCTCCATATTCCTTCTGCATTGCTTTCCTCTCACCCCTATTCTTCCATCTTATCGGGGCATCTTGCCTCTTCCCATACTTCTATCTATCTCTCACCTTTTTCGATCGTCGATCATCTTCTTTCGTCACCCCATCGACACTTGAGGGGGCATCTCTCACTTCTATTAATTTTTCTTCTACCTCTTCAAAATTCCACCCATCTACTATCTTTGAAGTGGCATCACTTATGCCACCCCAAAGAGGGGAAAATGTAGACACCCATAATTACGCCCAAGCAATTTAAATACTTAAATTATGTTAATTATCGTCTTTCTCACAAATCAACAACATATCGTCAAAAGCACTCATTTTCCCTTATATCATCATTAATTAATTACACTAAGCTAATTAATTAAGTTACATATCCAACAAATACCCTAATTAACGATATTCCATTAATAAATCACCCCTTCTATCCTACACTAATTAATTATTATTAATTAATTAGCTTTCCCTTCCATTTAACCAATAAATCAATATTTAATTGATTTAATCCCCTTCTAATAGCCTAAATCGTACTAATACTCCTCTAATTATCTTCTATAAGCTTACATCTACCTATTAGTTAATCACCTTTGATAAATTAAAACACCCCCCAACTCCCATGACTTGCTAAGCATAAACTAAACCCTTCTAAAGTAAGGTTACATTTAATAAAGCAACTTTATCCATTCCTAATCATGTTTTACCTTTATCCCACATGCAAAGGGATGAAGTGTTTCCTTTATCCATTGGGCTATATAAGGAGCCCTCCTTCTACCTTTATACCTACACCTAAAACTTCTTAAGAGAGCAAATGCAAAGCATATAGCAAAGAGACTAAGAGCTTGCCTTTTGTTTTCTTGAGAGGTCACCATTGTTAAGAGCTAAAGCTTCATATTCTTGCATTATTTAAGGATCAAACAAAGCAATTTTTGAATGCCATTGGAGCTAAATAGGTCCATTCATTCTTGTTGGTAATTTAGGAGAGTAGAGATGTTAAAATAGCATGCATAGTTTTGATCTCATGTTTTCAAAGTTATAATGTTAGTTTAGATCTTTCTTAGTTCTCTATCTTGATGGTGTTTATGCTTTGTTTTATCTAAATTGTAGAACTATTTTAGGTGGTAGTTCTTACTTCATTTGATTTAGCATTAAGCAAAGTATACATGCACACATAACGCATTTTCTCCCAAATAAAACTATCCACTAATAGAGTCCTCACAATATTTTTGTAGAGCTCCACCCATACTCTTCGTCTCTTCCTTTTACTCTATAGGTACTTGTATTTATAACTTTCCTACACTACCATCTCACCCTCTAGCACCCTTAGATCCAGTGCCAAGTGTCTAAATGTGGTCCTCCATGCGAGGATGCTTCTCTAGGCCTGAGCTTTCCACTTTGTCCCATGATGTGCTTCTAGAAGCTTCTAGCATGCTCCTTCCTGGGCCAACCAGTCACCAGGCTGGCACCTTATGCATGTGTAACTAGGTCATGCTTTTCACGTGTTTTTCTCTAGACGTCTAAGTCGTGAACCCTTGGTTTTTTCCTCGCGCGTCGCGCGCACTTATTTCGTGCACTTTTGCCTTGCATGTCATTCCATAACTAGGACCTTGAGCACCTGCGTGCCTTCATACTTGGTAAATATTCTAGGGGTCCAACAGAAATAATTTCATGGTTTGTGGTAAGATCTAAAAATTTATTGATGTTTAGAAGAGGAAACTCATCTTTAGAAAACCTTATCCCAAACTAAACTTATTTAGAAACATACCTATTTAAGTGGGGTCCACTCATTACCACATGTTTTTCCATACCTTTATGGAAACCTAAAGGATTCATATATATCACCAAATCATCATAATATCACTATTAATAAATTATGGATACGTATGAGCAATATCTATCCTACCTCTTTTGAGCTAGGGTTTTAAACCCACAAAAATTTATTTACCTTCTTAACATTCATTCATAGTAGTCTTGATTAAGAGAGGGCCAATAATAACCCATGTGAAGAATGTGTTTGGCAATACCCAAACCACTAAAATGGCCACCACAGATACCATCATGGATTGTTTAGACAGCTTGAGTGTATTCATGATACTTAAGGCAATAAAGCAAGAAAAAATCAAATCCACGTTTGTAAATGATGCCGCCAAGGATGACATATCAACTATCACATTGAATAAATTACCTCCTACCATTCTTAGATAGGTTAGAGGAGATGATGGATTGAGAAATATAGTTGAATATTTGAGAATACCAAATATCACAGGGATTTTCTTCAATACAATTGACACGAGGGAGCTTGCTAAAGTGAGAGGGTTTGTATATACGATGAAAAATGATGGAGGGTTTATACTCTTTTGTAGACTAAGGGATAAGATACACGAGGGAATCCATAGTTATGAAAACTAATTAGATGATCGAGGGATGGTTTGAAGGGTGTAGAAATTAAATTCCTTAAGAAAGAAGTCAATAATTTCCTTATACTTTTGAAGGATCTCATTTTTACATTGATAGATTCCTTTGACTTGATTGATGATAAGCTTAAAATCCCTCTAGATGTAGAGGATTTGGACATCAAGTAGGACAATGGTTTGAAGGCCTAAGATGAGATCTTCATATTCAACTATATTGTTCCTATATTAAAAATTAAGTTTATATGTGATAGGAATGGGAGTGTCCCAAGGAGAGATGATAATGATGCCAGAATCTCCCCCTTTCTAACATTTAGATCTATGAAAGAAGAGTGTCATCTTGAGGGGAGAGAACTCCTAGTCAATTGTGTTAATATATTCATCTGGGAATTTCTCATGAGGAAGATTATTATCAAAAAGAGGGGTGTCAGATAATTGATCTGTGATAACCTGGCACTTTATTTATTTATGAGATATGAACTTTAGGTCAAAATTAGTCATGAGCATGATCTATTGAGTGATTCGATCAATATTATAAGGCTTATAAATCATGGTCTTAAGAAGATGAAAGCTAGTGATGACATAGGTCTTATGATTGAGAAGATAGTGGGGAATCTTAGAGCTAGTGAAGAAAAGAGCACAACACATCTTTTCAACTTTAGTGTAGTGAGTCTCATAATCATGAAGGGTGTGACTAATGCAATACATGGCCTACTCCCTTCTTTTCACATCATGATGTTCCAACATGGATCCTAGAGCATGATCAAAGGCAGAGATATATAGATAGAAAGGCTTCCCCTCACATGGAGGAATAATCATAGGTGAGGATAGTAGATATTTCTTGAGATCACCAAAGGATTTTTAGCAGTTATCATCCCATTTGAAGTCAATTTCTTTTTGAAGGAGATGATGAAAGGGTCGGAAATGGTTAGAAATTTGTGAGATGAAATGGTGAATTGATTGAATTCATTCTTGAAGACTGTGAAGCTGGTTTAGGTTAGGAGGAGGTATCTTGAGGATATCCTTGATTTTTGTAGGGTCAACTTCAATACCCATGATAGAAATGATAAATCCAAGTAGTTTACCAATTAGTACCCCCAAAACACACTTGGCTAGATTGAGATGGAGAAATAAGTGGATAAGGCACTCGAAAAGGACTTAAAGGATGGTAAGGTGATCATGTCGATGTCTAGATTTACCCAAGAGATCATCAACATAGTCCTATACAGTATTATGGATGAGATCATGAAAGATGTAAGTCATGGCTCATTGATAAAAGGCTCTGACATTTTTCAAACCAAATGGCATAATGCGATAGCAGAAATTCCCCCAAGGAGTGATAAAATAGGTCTTCTCATGTGATGAGGATCTGATTTTACCTAGAGAAACCATCCATAAGATAAATCATTTCATGGGATACAATAAGGTCAATGAGCTGATTGATTTAGGAAGAGGAAAATTATCTTTAGGGAAAGAAAGGTTTAAATCTCGAAAGTTAGTACAAATACAAATGTTTGAAAAAGATTTGGAAATGGGTACGATATTAGAACCTTATTACGAATAGTTGATAGGAATGATGAAATTAGATGAAAGAAGGCATTACAACTCCTCTTTGATAAGGAGGGAAACTTGAGGGTATATGCGGGGAAGATTTTTCTTAACCATATTAGTGTTAGGGAAGGTAATGATGTTATGGAAAAAAATGGAGGGATCGAGGCCTAACATGTCGGCGTACAAAAATGTGAAGGCTTGGCCATGTTAAGAAAGGAAGGTGGTGAAAGATTCAATCTCACGTGGATCAAGGGATTGACCCACTTTGAGAATGTGGGGCTCTTATGGAGTCCCTATCTGATGTAAATGGTGGATTCGTTAAGAAGGTTGTATGTATCTAGAAGTAAGGTATTATAAAGATAGGAATCTTCTTCCCCCATGTGGAAAAGGATGGAATCTTCATTGGTGTGGTGAAGAATATCAAGTGTAGGTGAATCCTCTTCTACCATATCAGGAAACTGAAGAGGGAGGGACTAGATTTTGTTTTCACACTAATAAGTCAGTGGTCCCAAAGTGATGGTAGAGATTTTTAAAAAAATTAGAGGAGATGGAAATAGAATCATCCGCATCAATGACCTCGTGGGATGGAGAAGATGGAGGATTAATGTCCATAAGAGCCAAAGATGGTGGAAGGGGATCTGTAGATTGTTCTTTGTATCCAGACAAAAAAATTTCATGTGGTTTTTGAGATTGATCAATTATGAGGTCATGCATACCTTGTTCATAATTTCCCATTCCAAATCCTTACCAGGTGTAATGATGAAGATAGGTGTAGGAAAAGTATTTCTTATAAATAAACTCAAAGCCATTGGTATATAGTTTTGTATACAGTTGTGCGTTAATGTGGGAGGAAGGGAGATCACTACCACTATAGATTAA
Organism: Taxus chinensis; assembly: GCA_019776745.2. Classification (NCBI taxonomy): domain Eukaryota; kingdom Viridiplantae; phylum Streptophyta; class Pinopsida; order Cupressales; family Taxaceae; genus Taxus; species Taxus chinensis. The sequence goes on along the minus strand of CM034156.1, from coordinate 549,387,606 downwards.
ATTAGTACAAAGATGAGGTGGAATGAAAGGAATGATATCCCTGATATCAAGTTGATACATTGGAGATTTTTTGGTTTTACCGAGTCTATGAGGTGTGGAAAGAGCGTTAAGTGTGACAAGACAATACTCCCCTAGCCTAAGTTGATCCATCACTTTGTATATAGAGTCATCATTGGTAATCTTGGACACAGAGATGGATGAGCTATTGGACACTGTTGAAGAATTTTGTGTGGGAATATGCACACCATTGGGATAATAAGTCATGTGACATCCCTTGAATGGAGGAATGTCTGTGGGGAGAGTTAGAATTTTCCCCTCATATTCATGCTTGATGCATCGATTGATGGTGGAAGGAATACAACACATGTCGCAAATCCATGGTCAACTAAGGATTATATTGTATTGAAAATCCCCTTATATGATATATAAGAGTTCCTAGAATATGTTTTCACCAACACGGATGGAAAGAATAATTGTGCCCAACGCAGGGGAAAGAACATCATCAAATGAGTGAAGAACTATGTGTGATTGGGTGATAATAGAATAAGGAGATTAAGTTGATCAAAGGTGTGGGATGAGATGATGTTTATGCTATCTCCATTATCAATCATATAATGATGAATTAAGGTAGCGTTGATGCGCAAAGTGATGAAAAGAGGGATGTCACGCTCTTCAGGTGATATGTCGAGAATTTCAGTATTGTCAAAGGATATGGAGGTGGAAGCAGTAAGTTCCCCAACAAGATATGAAAAGGGATAGGCCTCATCATTAGGAGTGGGAATATGTTTGAGATATTTCTTATGGTCTGGGGAGCTTTGGATGAGCTCATAAAGTGACATCTTAACGAGGGCCTAATGAATTTGTTTCGTAACACTTTATTCAATAGCAACAAGATGAGGGGTAGCTAAGATAGAAACCTTAGGTTTTGATGTAAAAGAGGGTGGAGTAGGCTCACTAGAGGGATAAGTGATAACAAATTTGGATTTTGATTGAGTAGGAGGTTAGAATTTGCGGGGGTGAGAACAGGTCATGATCCAAACAACATTAAAAAAAATAGTAGGACCCTCTTTGGGAGATGTTGTGACGAGAGGAGTGATGGAAACAAAATTATTGGATGAATGAGGAGATTTAGATACCTTGGTGGGAAAATATTGAGATGAAGAAGAGGTGTTAGGATATGGAGGAGAGTGCTCACCTTCAATGAGAAGATCATCATCTTTAATGAGATTATGAATAATATTTTGAAGGGACATACAATGTTCGGTGTCATGTCCTACTGAATGATGGTATCCACAAATGATATTAGAATCAAATTGTGAAGGTTGAGGGCTACATGAATCAAAATAATTAATGGGAGGAATGGTATGTGGATTTTTTGTGGATATGTGAGGTATTTTTGGATGGGTAGGCCAAAGTTCTTAGACTTTGGTTGTGAGGATTTACCTTTGCCGGGAATGACGACGATTTCAATTTGGGGGTCTGTACAAGAAAAACCAGATGATGTGGATTGTGTCATGTATGAGGATATCATAGATGGAAGTGGTTTCTAAATGATGTGTTTGACGAGATCAAGAGGACTATTTGGATTTTTTTATGTGGGAGAGATTGGTTTTATAGGAGGATTATTGATATCATTTTTATTTATGTTGGATGTATTAAGTGTGGGTGTTTGTGAAGTAGATGTTTCAAGGATTTTCATAGATGTGTGAGTAGGAATGGCCACCACGATAGATGTAGTCTATATGGAGATGGTTATATATGTGGGAATAGGGGTTTGAGTGGATGTTTGTCAAAGACTAGATGTAATGGGTGAAGATGCAGTGGAAATAGATAACAGAGTAGATGTAGTGGAGATTGGTGCAAGTGTGATAATTGTAGATTTGGTTGGTGTAGATATGATCAATGTAGATGTTCCATATGTATAAGCGATAGGTGTGTATATTGCTGAAGTTGTAGATGTAGGAGAAACATCTAAAATAGATGTAGATGTAGTAGATAATGCGGTGGTAGATATAGGTAATGATGTGGGTTCTTGGTTTAAGGTGTTGATTGTGTGAGCCTTAGGTGCTTAAGATGTGGGGGTGGAGTTTTATTTGTTGGCGGATGATTGAGGAGTGGTTATTTGAAAACATCTAAGGGTTAACTAGGTGGTGCATTAATATTTTCCACTTGAAGGTCACTAGAGTCTATAAGTTTTTAGATAGGTTCTTTAAAAGTGTGACACTTATCAATATCATGGAGACAAACCTAGTGGTAACTACAATATTGTTCATCATGATACCATGCTAGTTTGGGTTGTGACTCATGAAAAGGTCAAATGGGAGGAATTCAAATGAGATTAACTTCCATTAACTTGTCGAATATTGCACTATAAGATTCCCCAAGAGGTGTGTAGTTAGGAGGTAATTTAGAAGATCTTTGTGGAGGTTCCATGTGAGAAGTGGATGCAGATGATGATTTAACCATGATGATATTAGTGGTGTTCTTATATTTTTCACCATGTGTAGAGGATTTAGTTAATTCAAACTTGGATTTATTTGATCGAAGTTTGAGATGACCTTGCTCAAAGGCATGGAGTTATATTATGTAATCCATGGTAAATGCATCCTTAAAGGTTTGAAATGATTTTATTTGAATATTAAATTATATATTCTTTTCACAAGAATTTAAGAAGAGTTCAATAAGCTCATTTTGTTGAAGGGATAATGATAGTTGGTTAATGATTTCATGCCATCGTGAGACACAATTTTTGATAGACTTGTCATCATACTATTGAATGATGTAAAGTTCTTTGATGGTGATGTTATGCACAATATTGATTTATAAGTGCTCTAGGAACAATTGCACAAGCTAGGTGAATGAAAATAATCAATGTTGTGGGATGCCATTATACCAGTCTAAGGTGAGACCATCTAATGACATGGGGAAGGTGTGAAGCATAAGGTCTTGATCATGGTAAATTAAGTAGCTTGTGTGCATAAAGTAATGAAGATGTTGATGGGTATCCTCTTTACTATTGAACCTAGACAATTTTGGTAATTCTAAATGAGGATAAGGCTTCATGGGGATAGAAGGATTGATGGGTTTGTTACAATTTTTTTCATATGAGAATGTGGTTTTGGATCTTGTTATTTTAATTTTCGTGGCTAATAAAAACCCATTTGAAGCTAAATATTTGTTGAAAGAGGGGACTTAACCAAATTATAAAGATAAATGAGTGGCTCATAGACCGGGAAAAATGTCAAGCCGATGCAACTTCATAAGTCAAAGGGGGAAAAAGTATCAAATTCCCATGAGAAGAAGTAGAGCCAACAAAGGAGTAAGAAAACGAGCCCATGAATGGTGCCAAGTGTCCACCTGATACATCCCCTAAAGCCTTAAAGATAAGAAGAGTCAAGAGGATATGCGAGCCTTCCACGTGGATCTTGCCACAAATAGACTCCATCTTCAAAGAAGGCCATAAAGATGACAAGCCACCTGCCACGTATAAGTTATTTAGGGTCTTATCTATAAGATTTAATTCTCAAGATTTTTTCAAAATATCAGAGGCGAAGGGTCATTTCATTACAAAATACACTCCGTTTGAATCAAGGGGCCATGAACCAATGCATAAAGGGTCAAAATATCTGGCTATGTAATAAATATTCGGAGGAGTTTCTTTTCAAAAGGTGAGTCCATCTCAAGGGAGTCGATTGCAAGAGAATTAAGATGCATTAAATAAGCATGGATTTCACTTTCCCGAAGGGGTCAAATTATGAGAAATATGTGAGGCAATTTATTTCTGTCACTTCATATCATTTATCATAATTAAGGGGTAGTTGAAAATGAGTTTCAAATTTTTCTCTTACCTCCTCCTCACCATATAAATTGTAATGAAGTTTCGATAGATAATATAGATGATATATGATTGAGAGGAGCTAGAGGATAGTTTTAGTTATATACTAGGAGAGTTAATATTTTCCTCTCTATCAAAGTTTCACTTCTATAAAAGGAAGAGATCTTGGAACTCTAGCCTTCTTCATAAGTTTGTAATAGCAATCTTACCTCTTTCTAATGTAATATTGTGCACAACCATTGGAGTAATATATATGTTTTCATGGTGTTTTTGGTTCATCATTTGCATATCTTTATTGTCTCTAATCACCTTTATTTTAATTTAAAAACTGTGCATCTTTGGGGTTTGTTGGAACCTTTGGTGTTGTGCTTAAGTAGTTCAAGAAAATTGTGTATTTGGTTGGCTTCCTGGTGTATTCTTTTTGGAGCATCGCCTTAGTTGTTTTTTATGTTTTTATTTCCAATTTTTCTTATCCCTATCTCCCCCTATAGAGAAGATCCATCTTATTTAAAATATAGAGGTTTCCATAGGATGCACATCCCACCAACCTAAGGATTCCTACAACTATGACGAATCTATCTTCCAAGGATGTCCGTCAACGTATCCCATGGTATGGTCTTCAATATTATCAATTCTACTCAATAACGATTGTATGGGATCATTAGATGGATGGAGTTAAGATGTAAAAGGATGAGATTGTGATGCATATGAGGTAGATTGGTTAGGTTGTTGATAAGTTTAATATCTTTGAGGATGTGTGGGTGTTGATGGAAGTGGTTGATAAGGGGGGATGTAATTCAAAGGTTGTTGTTAAGAAATGAGGATGTGATAAGATTGGTGAGATTGTGTGGAATGTTGAGATATGGGGATGTTTGATTGGTTTTGTATGGGACGATTTCATATGTAAGTAATAGGAGGTTCAGATACTTGAGTGGATTTGTTGGGAATTATGTAGTGAAAGGCATCTCGAGGAGGAGGTTAGTGGGTTTGAGTTGATTATGATGGATGATGTTGTGAAGTGATGAAATTGGCATGGACATGGGAAGTGGAGATAAGAGGAAATGTTGAATTATGTTGTTTAGATGTAGGAGGAATCATGTGATACTCTTGAGATAATTGGATAGGGGCGTAAGTGACCATAGTTGATGATGAGGTGATGGGGATAGAATAAGTGACAGTAGTGTTAACGCGAGGAAATTTAGGGGAATGGGGTCCACTAATTAAGTGGTTTGGTAATTTTGAGGGATTGAGGAAAAAGTTTTATGGGGATCAAAATCACGCTGGGCCATGGCAAGTTCATTTATAGCTCTAGGGAATAATACGGCAAGTTGTAATGTAAGGACTTGCATAGATTTAGGATTCGAATGGTAGGCATAATTTTTTTCCAAAGGAGCTCCATCAATGGGAAGGTTGGTGGTCTTACAAATGATATATTCATGAATATAAACTAGATTAGAATCGAGAAGCTCTTGGAATTCTACACACCCACGTGGGATGATAGGAGGCCCAAAAGCTTCAATAGAGGTAAAGGATGGGGGTGTGGCTGGTCGAGAAGGTGTGGAATGATGATGAAGGAAGGGATTAGTTTCATCATGATTTTTATGTTAAACTAATTAAAACTCTTGAAGAGAGGAAATATGATCCATAGGTTGGGTAACTGCAGAAGAAGTAACCAAAGGTGTGGAGGTTATGATAGAAAGAGTGGAAGTCTATTGTGTGGAGATAGTGGAGATAGCCTGAATGTTATGGGATGAAATGTTTTTCTCCATTTTTCTTGCTTGGGATCATGTAAAACAAAACTATGCTAATTTTTAATTAATTCAAATAAGTCACACAATATAATTTTGATTATCTTGATTATTAGAAACATGAAAAGAAATGAAATATGGACTTGAAGGGAACCTAAGAAATGGTTGTTCTATGGATGGTATCAGGTAGTTTTCATTGGTTTCATTGATATACTTGAAGGTACGTGAAAAACAAATATGTGATGAATACTAGTACTGGGATGTGTATTGGGGCCTACCCCCCTACTTCACATTCCCATAGTAATAAGGGAGTTGGGTGCTTAGCCAATATACCAGTAGAAAACAAATTGTAACATGGCTAGAAAATCATTGTGGCTTTCCTATTGGTTGATGAAATCACAATATTTCCACCTGGTAGAAGATTTTTAGATTTGTAAATTTTATGTGTGTGTTTGGATGTGTCTGATAATGTGTATCTAACAAGTTAAACCCCCTCGTTAAACTAGATTTACAAGAAAATATGAGGCGTTGTTTTTAGATCCAAAATGAAATGTGTAGATTCGATGAAAACAATCAAGAAAGAAAGGAAAGTATGATGCAAAATGAGAAAATAAGAAAAAGAGGAATACATGGATAATGCTTTCCTTTTTATTATTTTTAATTTTTAAGAAAGCAATAAAATCCAAGAAAATTAACCCACTCACGCAAGAAAGAAGGAAATGCTTCTACCTGTGAGGTTAGTAGAAGACAGATAGAAGAAAAAGGAAATGAAATTCAAAAATAAAATAATCACCAGAGAAGGGTGGGTCCCACCAGGTGTGCCAGAATGTTGATCAAATTTCCTCATTTTTGTTCTAGATTAGTGAAATAGTAATAAAGGAAGAAATAACTCTAAGTATGAGAGGGTTTCTAATAAATCTAGATGGAAAGACAATGGATACAGATGTAAATGAAATATCTACTCCTACCAGCGAGCTAGATGACCTGTAAGTCAAGATAACTCAACACGATAACTAGATTAGTATATATATGGGTGGGTTTCCTAAAAATGTCAGTCCCGAGAAGTTAAAACTTCATAGGATGGTGGTAAACCCATGTTTTGATAAAGATAAGAAAACTTATTGATAAATTGGATGTAGTAGAATCTAAACTACAACAAAAAATGAAATGCTATAAAATTGGTAAAATGTATATTTGATATAAGAAAAATAAATCAAACCTAGGAAATTCGATGGTGACCTAGGACTATAGGGCCCAATCAATGATGATTAGAGCTGATTGACTAAAACAGTGGTGGAAAATGCAGATTTGGAGACCTTGGAGGCATATCTGGAGTTGATGATGCATTGAGATGGAATAAAAGGAACCTGCAAGAGATCTAAAACTAGATCTAATAGAAAGTATGCAAGAAAATTATGAAATTTGATGATGAATGTAATAAATATAGATCCATTTGATGGTGATCTAGCTAATTCAATGGTAACTGGGGGCTAGTAGAATAGATCTAAGATGATAGAAACGATAGAAAGGAAAGATCTGAAGCCTAAGAGACTATGGAAACTAGAAAGGTGATGGCTTGAAATATGGATGATAGAGAAACAAAAAAAATGGAGGTGGGGTCTATGATGATCAGACAGGGTTGATGGCAACTGGGGTTGGTACAGGGTTGGGTGAAAATGGATGGAATGAAATGAAGACCTGTGGATGAAAAATGAAGGATTGGGAAGGTAGAGACAGGGATCCTGATGATAATTGAACCTGCACAAAATATTGGTGAAGAAAATGGAGATAAAATTGCAACAATGGACCTAAGCATGCAAGGTTGGAAAAGGTCTCCAAGTCTTCAAGAGTGAAGCACTAAATATCATAGATGATGATGGCATCTATAAGAGAAAACACAAAATGAAGGAAAGATCACATGAAGGCCTAAAATATCTAGAACTCCATCCTAAGAAAGGGAGGGGTAAGGGAGGATTTATAAGGTCAACGACGACCCAAATGCGTTACCACCGGTCATGGGGACCCATCCATTTGGGTAGCAGAAAGGTGACGAGCTCTAGACAAATATCCCATAAGAGGGAGGATTAGGGTATTCAAGGGTTAAGATGAATTAGGGATTCTTAGGATGAGCAAATGGGTATGTGAAGAGTGAAAACTATAAAATAAAGGCCATGGAGAGGTGAAATTATTAAATGAGAGCCTATAAAGGATAAAATATAATATTTAAGAAGAGGAAAAAAAATAAATGGGGGGTTTCAAATTAACTAAACATGATTAGGGATGATTAAGGAGGAATAATAATTATAATTTGGATGAATTAAATTTAGGAGGGAAGAAGTAAATTCGAAGGGGAAGAGAGGTATGTATGAAAAAAAATATGATGGATAGATACCACATGGTAAGGGGTATTTATACTAAAAATTGGTGTCTGCACAACTAGTGACCTATAGGAAACTAACAAAAACATTTAGCAAACATCTTGCGACTCTCTAACATTCAAATTCTAACTAGTTTCATAGTCACAAGTGCCCAGGAGAAGTCTTTGGTGCCCCCAACCCAGTCTAGGTGCCCCAGTTCAGGAAGATCTAATGTTGCATAATTTTCTAGGCATAATAGCAATATTTTCCTCCTCATGTTTGTCAGTTTTCCAATTCGGCATAGTCCAGAATTAATTATGAAATCAGTTAAGTACTTTATCCCTTCTCGTACACCTAGGGTTTCATATTTTTCTAACTTACTACTTAGGTTAGATCTGTACTTTATTTCTTTATTATTTAATTGTGACTCTGCAGTTAAAATTTAACATAATATTTTAATATTTGTTAAATCACAAAGGAAAATTCTTCAATAAGCCTAGAAAGGCTATTTTTGGCCTTTCCAGGATAGGTTTGCATCCTCTAGGATATATTTGAAGGCCCAAATTCTTCGAGAAAAGGTATTGAGGAGATAATAACATATTCAATTGATTTACGACAGTTTAAGCAATATTTTAAGGTTTAGGAAAAAGTATAGTGAAAGTAGGTTTTTGAAGGTGAAGGAGCTTGCAGTTCAAAATAGAGCCTATGGAAGGTGATTAAGGGAGATCCGTAAATAAATAGAGGTAAAAAAATATATAATTAGAAATATAATTAAATTATCTACATAATGGTACTTTCATATTTTTCACAAAACTCAAGGAACATTTTTCCACAACTCATTTTCCATAAAAACACCCTGTCATCCCTAGAACAAAAGATATTTTGAGGGGGTTACAGGTTGAATTAGATCTTGGGAACATCCCATTTTCTTTCAAAGGCTCTTAGGATTAAAAATCATATATGGGTTCATCAATAATTTCCTCCTAGGGCTCCGTAAACTTTTGCCAAACAGCTTCCTCTCTCTCTCTCTCTCTCTCTCTCTCATCTCTCTCTCTCTCTCTGCTCTCTCTCTCTCTCTCTCTCTCTCTCTCTCGTCTCTCCGATCTCGTCTCTCTGCTCTTCTCTCTATCTCTACGTCTCTTCTCTCTCTCTCTCTCTCTCTCTCTCTTCTCTCTCTCTCTCTCTCTCTCTCTCTTCTCTTCTCCTCTCTCTCTCTCTCGAGTTATGTTCTTTATACTTGAGGCAATTTTCCACCTCCTGGTGCATAGTGGAATTTTGTATCCCATCTATCCCATCCCTTTGGGACAGTTGGGAAAAAAAATGTGACCAGATCTAGTTATTCCCTCTAGTCCATCATATGACCTTGTTGAAGCTCTGTGATGCATTTTAAGCCCTTTTCACCTCATTCCATCCCTTCATGTTAACCAATACAACAATGTCACTTGTAAACACAAGGTGAGGGAACATTTTTCTGCCCCATCTATCTTATCCCTTTGAGATATTTGGGACAAAATAATGCACCTCATTCTTTTTCTTTTCCCATGGTTCTCCACATGACTCTAAACAAGCTTCGCGATGCATTTTTACGCCCTTCCCCCTCTCCACCTCTCCAAATCACTGCTTACCACTTTTCATGCTCACATCAAGGATAATTTTTTTCTCCATCTATCCCATCCCTTTGGGACATTTAGGACAAAAACATTTCCCCATTCCAATTTAGAGGAAAACCAAAAAAATGGTTAAGTATTGTTACCTTGTTTCTTCTCTTTCTCCCTCTCCCGTGAACCTAAAGTGTTGTCAGTAAGTTTTTAACACAAAATTAACTTCTTCCCATTTCATATTTTCTCTAGTGATGTCACATGTTCCAAAACTTGAAGAATTCCTATCTCATAATCCGGTGAACGAATCTAAACGTGATTTTCACATTATTTCTCCACCCCATGAACCTACAAGAAGACTGAAACAACATACTATATGGTTCTATAAATTTATAATGGCATTAAACAATCATTTTGTGCCCTATATTTTTCTTTTTCAGCTTCTTGACATTTCGGTAGGCTGATTGAGCTGAAATTTTGAGCACACGATCGTAACAAGGAGCCTAATCTAGTTATGCCATTTTCTTTATAATATGAGGTGGGGAATTTATTTTTCAAAAAATAGTAAGTCTCTGGTATATCCACTTACTAAAAATAGTAAACCACCCAAATATTAAGTCACCCTAGATCAGTGCACTCAAAAACATTGAAAATGGTAAACTAGGCAATTTTGACCAAAAAGGAAAAAGAGTAAAATAAAGAAAAAATAAAATACAACTGTATAAAAATATTAAATTTCAAAAAATATAAAATCATCATCAATAGAGTTATACTTATTATTATAGATGATAAATAAGTGTAAATTTGATAAAAACATACAAAGCATCCCAAAATAACAGGTCTTAGTTCAACTTGCTAAAAATAGAAATTCTTTGTTTTAGGTGTAGAAAGTTACAGTTGGATCTATTTTAATTCATCTCACTACTTTTTTAAATCATCATAGGGTTTTTAGATGGTTATATATATCAAATAATACCATTCATCCTTCACGAGGATCCTGAGGCATCATTTTAGTTATAGTTTTGTGCAAGAGTGAGGGAGAACATTGTAGGGCACAACATTTGAAAGAAAGAGACATTGTGTAGTCTAATAAGATATTCAAAAAAGATTCAAGATATCTTGAATTCATCATTGTTAATATTCAATCAGGTTGGAGACATCCTTACACCCCTGAGTAGCCGGTGAGTGAGCTCAAGGTGAGCTAGTTTTTTAGAAACTGGTGAGTTGGTTGAGTGATTCTGGTGAACTAGTTGAGTAATTCTAATGAGCTTGGAGATTTGGTTTGGTGAGCTGAGGAGAATTGATTTGATTGGTATTTTCAATACAAGAAGGGGTGATTTATAGCAACATATTTCTCTACATAAGCATCCATATATGTCTTCTCTAAGGTCATAGCTACCCCGTGGTGATCAAGAGTTGATTCCAAGACAAGATATTGAGGGTGCTCTAGTGATAGAAATCATTTCAATTCATAAAGAGCCTTCTCCATGGATTCAATAAATTATCGAGAGTGTGCCAATGCCAAATCATCTTGCTATCATGCCCAATCTCAAAGAAATCTAATGGACACTGAAGTATAAATGAATAAAGAAGGCCTAGACAACATCTTGTTTCTTTGGTGGCACTTTAGGAAATCAGCATGTTGAAATTTCTAGACCTAAGAATGAAAATCCTATTGAGGAGATGAGTCTATAATAATATGATTTTACCCGCATCTCATTAGGTCAATATTCACATGAGAGTGAATCTCATCTTTTCAAGAAATTCAATTCCTTCCTCCTCGCGTGGAACGAATAATACAAGAAAATAATTATGTAGTTGGAGGAACAGGTAAAAACCCTCAACACTCACATCCAATATTTCATGTAGCTTGACCCAACAAATTATCTTCCTATAGAAGACATTCCTATGATCAGAAGTGTTGATCCTAAGGTGCTTAATAAAGCACAAGGATACATGATGCAAGGGAAGGCCAACGAGAAATGGATCGATAAATTCATTAAGCAAGGGAAGGCATTGTTTCAAGATATCATTTCTCTCATCAAGTACATTTTTGCTTTTTCAAAAAAAAAGTAAAGAAAGCAAAGGAGGAGTTTGCAAATGAGATTATTCACCTAGATGAGATGTTTCCACTATTATCCAAGATGATATCCTTCGACTCTCACACACTTGCGAGGAAGAATGTGTTGGACTCTAGGAAAGAATATCCTGATAAATGCAATCTATGAGTTGGACTCTTGTGGGAAACATGCTTCCGAAATCCTGATAAATGTCTACAATTTTTTTCAGAAACTTGAGTTCCCTCCGCTCACTGAGGATTCATTGTCAAAAGAACTTATTTTTTCCTTCCAAGAGATAGTCAAGAAAGAGGCGGGTGATGCTCTTTCCTTCAGTTAAGATAACATAGAGTCCCTAGAAAATATCAAAAGTTACTTTGTTGAAATTGCAATGGGTTATAAAGGATGGTTCATTCAATGCAAGAATATCAATGATGTCCCCGAAACATGGACCAAGGTGTTGGGATGCATTTTTATTCTAGAGGCATATAAGTTGGAACTTGTAGTAGCTCAGTTTAGCATGGAATTCAAGGAGTGGGATCTTGTTCTATAAACTTCTCATCAGGAAACATGAATCGCCAAAATTCTCCATTATGGAGAGTTTCTTCATCATCTATGGTAACTTCTCCCTTCTCCTCTCTTTATCCCTTTACTTTTATCCCCTTTTTCGATTCTTCATTGTACGCAATCATGATATTTTGTCTCATTCACTTAAGTTAATTTCTAAAGTTATATTGTAAAATTCCCTTTGATGTATAAAAAGGGAGCGTATTTATCATTTCCTAGGAAGATGTAAAGTCACATGTTGGAATAGTTCATGAAGATTCATGTTAGGGGTAGGTGAAAGGTCAATTCACATTGATATAAATTGGGATGGCTTCTTCATTCCAAAGGATCCTGAAAATCTAAATTTGGATAGTTTTTATGTTGTAGCAATTGTGGATCGTGATTTTGGGTATTAAGCTTTGTATCACCAATGCACACAAAATAAAATCTACATTTATTCCATTTCCCTTTTTCTAGGTGTTCCTCTATTTTCTCTCTTAAATTCTCTTTGTAAGTATAGTGATCAAGAAAGTGTTGTGTATCTTTGATGAATGAATCCAAAGAACTATGTGTCTGTATTTGTTTGTCTAGTCAAATGGATTCATTTTTATTTTCCTCTAATTTAATGTTGAACTAATCTAGTTATTGGGTGTGAATTTTTCTTGTGCCTACTCACATTAATAACCTTACTTTGTCTAATTTCTCTCCTTTTCCCCTCAACCTATAATTTCCTCCCTTGTACCTCATAAAATCACTTTGCCACAAGTTCATTGAATTGTTCCTTTGTGATCCCTGACCTAATTGGCCACCCCACAACAATATATAGGATTATATTAGTTTACATTCAATAATGAGAACCTCCCCATACACAATAAGGAGGAGCATAGCCCCATGAACATTTTTGGAAATCAACTAATTTGTCATACGAAAAATTATTTCACCAACACACCCTAAATAAATAAATAAATTTTTGTGTTGGGATTGGTTATTATTTATTTAAATGTGTAAAGGTAGTATAAATCATACATTGATATTAATTTAATAAACATTTAATAATAAATCAAAATATAGTTCCCAAGAAACTTTTAAGATATAACTATATATTAGATTTCTCAAAACATAAGAGGATGAGTACACTTAGGTTATAACAAAGATAAAGAGGCAATCAGACGATGCAGAGTGTTTTGTATATAGTGGAAATTAACTAAGAGTGATTCATTTCAAAAATTATAACTAAAAATTAGGATAGTACAAAACTGTACAACTTTTTATCGAGTGTGGTATGGCCTGTTGTTGATATATACAGCTTCAAAATGAGATGAGCTTGGGATTTGTAACTTTATGTGTGGTTGCAACACTTTTTGATGACCTATACACTCAATCACTAGGTTTTGTACATTTTTTAAAAACTCTATGTGATGAGAAGCACCCTCAAACCCTAACCATGGTAGGATAACCTAAAAAAAAATTAATATTTGTGTTGAAGCTCCCCTACACTACCCATGTTGAAACTATTGGAAGCACAATGACTGAGAATGCGGTCGAATTAATGTTTTAAATTTTTTTATTTCAGTTATCTTAAAATGTATACATCATTTAAAGAATGCCTTCAACATTCATTAACCAATGTGAGATTATTAATCATGAAACAACCATCCAAAATAACATGAAGTAAGAGAGAACACGTGACCACATGATATAAAGTGGGAAACCCTCAAGGGGAAGAAAACACACTAAAAATTTGCATATATTACTCAACACAAAGGACTCTTATGGATATTATACATCATAAGATATTTATTTAGTAAGGCACCAATGCCACAAGGAGCACCAACCCCTATTTTAGTAGAGAATTAACCCTGCAAGGAGGCTACAACCCCCCAAGATGATGAAGAACCCACTCAGCCACCTGAATATGAAGATCACCTTTGAAATTTATTGCTCAAAAACTCATGATGATAACTTTTTTATCTCTTTCCACTCATACACTTCTTAAATAATGATTTATCCTTCTTCGTTCATACATAAACCTAAATGTGTTGATTAGGTCATATGACCTTGAATCTCTTCTCCTCTTCTCTTATCAACATCTCATAGCCCTTATTTTATTTTCTCTAGAACCCTCTAACCTCTTCATACACCTCATTTTTATTTCTCAATTCTTCATCCACTTTACTAGCTCAAATTATCTTTACAACTTACTTTTTATACATGACTCATATCACAAAACTACATTAGTTCGGAACATACAATTAGACCATGCAATGTTGGTCATAAGAAACATAATAAGATTCATTAGAAATATTAGCAAGCTACATAGAGATACCATATAGGTCAACATAGGCCTTACAAAAAAGAATTTCTCAACTAGGCGTAAAACACTAGTCATATCTCTACTAGTCATGTTTTCATGAAAATGTGCAATAGGAAAATTTACAATTTTCAAGCATGACAATGATACCCATATGTCAAAATTTTCAAATTCTGCCTTTTCAAGACACCCCAGATCTACCCATCCTCAACACCAGCCTTACGCAGTCAATCCAATGACCCCCATTGGATGTTAAATCATTCCCCCAGGAGAATTAGGAAATTTAATTCAATCCCCTTGGGTGATTTTAGGAGCTCTTGAAGAATTTCAATTTTGGGAAGTATTAGGAAGGGATACCACTGGCCTTCCTTGGACTAGTACAACCCCCTAGAGTGGATTGAAGGAGAAAAATTCAACATGGAGATGAAATAAAGGTTTTATAACATCAAGGAATTTATTTTGGAAGATTCAGAAAATATTTGGAGGAGTTGGGATAGATTCATCAGAAACAGGGTTCTCAGGCATAGGCAGTGCATAGGGGGGAAATGCTACCGAGCTTCAGGAAGTGATTTTGGGAGCTCTGGATAGAGTTAAGAACTAAAAAATACATCTTCAAAAATGTAATTCATATATATTCAAGATAGTGAAATAATATTTTTCACAACACCTAGGTGCAATAGTTATATATCCCATTTTTCTCATGCTCAATTAGGGAGCTATAGCCAAAATATGATTTTTCAAGGATTAAATGAATGAATAAAGAGTTGAGACCATAAATATTGGATTAAAAATTATTTTTTCATTCAATTTCATATACAATTTCACCTTTAAACTCATCCGGGACCTTAAGATATCGTTGTTGCAAGTTGTCCTCAAGGTAAGATTTGGGAGTTAGTCAATTTTTGAAGTGGACACGTGTCAACTCCAAGATCATGGCACATTTTTTTTGTCCATTTCATCCCTTAATAAAATGGAAATAGGGAAAAATAAAATTATCCCATCCCTATTTTTCCCTTTGGTCACCCATGGAACCGTCTGCATCGTCAGTTCAACCCCTAGGTGCTTGTCGGAACCTATCCCCTCAGTGTACAGATGATCGCCAAGTGTCATAACCTAGTACGATGTGAAAATTGATGAACCTTTTATCCCTTAAGCTAAGGTACATGAGGGACATGAAAATTCACATATCCCCTTGTGGCCCATAGGTTATCAATGTGACCTTCTACAGTGCAATATTCAGCCCCTTAGAGCTAGTTGGAGCCAAATGCACAACCGTCAAATGCCCACCAAGTGTCAACTCCAGGAATGATGTGCAAACTGATGTCCATTTCATCCCTTTAGCTAAAGGGACATAGGGGACATTAAAATTCACCTAGCCCCAGGTATACCTCCTAATCCTCCATGCGTCTTATTTTCTACCCCCATGTGCTTTTCTCCAACTCCCTAGTCCTAATGCTCAACCGTTGGATGAATGAAAAGTGTCACGAGGAGGCCAAATGTGCAATTTGATGACCCTTTCGACCCTTTAGCTAAAGTGACATAAAAAAAATTCCCCCACCCCTGGCATGTGTTTTTTGAATGATTTAAATCCAACACTTAGCATTTTTTCCCTCCATTTCTTCTCCACAGCTTCACACCCCGTCATAGCTCTGTCCATTCTTGTCCAAAACTTCTTTCCACAATTGTTGCACTAAACCAGCTTTGGCATGGCCACCATACTATGAAATCATAGTGATTTCAAATATCTCAGAGGACAAGTAGATCGAAGGAGCAAAGAACAAAAGAGAAAAAACAAAGATCTTCGTCTGAAAACCCTCATTGTCGTGAGACGAAGAAAATGATGTATCTTGCAAACCAAGGCACGAATCAAAGAATCATTTATTTCAGTGTTCATCAATATTTAATTCCATTAAAACCTCACCAAAAAATATCCTGTACACGTCAAGGATTTTTTTCACCGAAGAAATCTCCTCGGCACAATGAAAAATAAAAATTAGATTTCCTGTCAAATCAACAATTAGTTTGAAGAGAAAATTCGTTGGTGGAATGAGAAAGAAAAACCCACATAAAAAATAGAATTTTTGTGACAATCAAAGGAGAAAACCAGACCTACAATTTTCAAGCTCCATTAATGGTTGTTGTATCTGTAGCTACCATCAGCTGAAAAATTTAAAATTTTAAAATCTCATAAACCAGTGATCGGGTAATCCTGAAATTTCAAAGGGGTGATATTAGGAAAAACCCCATATCAAAAAATATTTTTCCACCATGATCCAACCACTAGAAGCATACTTAATAAAAATAGCATGCATTCTACATGGGAGATTATTATTTCGGGTAAACCACCATCTGAAGAAGCTGTGAAGGAGGTGAAAATCATTGAAATGGTCATCTCCTTCCCGAATTGACACTTACTAAAAATAGTAAGTGATCCCATGAACACCTTCTGAAAATAGCAAACTGGTCCAGAAGGTGAGGGGAACATAGGGAGAATAATTAATTTGAGTTTCCATACATAACTAAGGTTCAAAGGAGCTGAATTTTCATACTTACCAAAAATAGTAAGTTGTCATTTAGGTACTTACTAAAAAAAGTAAGTCATTCCAGAGGACAGATTTCACAAATGGAGAATTATGAGATTTGAACATTCAAATTTGCACCTGCAATTGGAGTTCATAAAATAATTTTCACACTTACTAAAAATAGTAAGTTTCCCTTTCAGAAAAAGTAAGTGTTGAGGAACCATGAAGTACAAGTTTTCAAGACAGAATCTTGCACAACCTTTCACCTCCAAATATGAGATAGAAGATAGTTATGTCTCCTATATGGATTTCAATGATCTGAAGGTTTTCACGATTGCCAAGGAAAGAGGGAAGATTAAAGATCAAGTATTCACAAGTGGGTTTTTCATAGTTATGGGACACCCTGTGTCGGTACAAAGCACTGAGCTAGTATTTGGCCTCCTCACACCACTATTAGCCTGAAACGTAGACAATTAGAGTTGACAATAGCATAGAAATGGTAGTCATTAACCCCAGAACCATCTCACTTGCTCTAAAAAATCCAACATCACCCAACATGGTCATCATCATAAAGGAGAAGGTTGTGCATGAGTGGGAAAAGATATATGCATATGTGTAAGGGATTGCACTCGAATCATCAATGAAGATAGGGATAAATCCCTCAAGGATGCCAAAAATGCTTTCGAGATTCAAGTTTCATGAAGTTTATTCTGACGCAATCACTGTCCTTAGTAGAGTGGTGTGAGAAGTAAACACGGGGGAATTTCAAGATTGGATGGCCCTTTTCATCTTGATAGTGACTAAAGGAAAGTAATAAATTGATTGGGGGTAGATAATCAGTGACAACTTGTATCTTCAACTACTCCAAGTTCCCATGAAAAATAATTTCCACGTGACTTATTTCTTGGCCTATTTACTTGTTAGCTCAAGATCATTGAAGGGATTGGTTCTCACACAGAACATTGTTTCCAAGGTTCCCGTATTCGATAATTTCCCACAATTGGAAATGGAGGAAAGTCAAATACACTTCACCCGTGTGAATATTGTTTTCACAATGTACATGGTCCAAACTTTGGAGGGTGATTTGGAAGAAAGGATGTTACCACAAGCAGTATCCTTAATCAGAAAATATGGTTCCTATTTCATATAATTCTTGACTTTCTCATACTTGCAAGTTTTCAGCTTTGTTAAGGTTTCCCAAGTACCTTAGTGAGAAAATTTTACTATTTGAGCTCTGCAAGCAGTTCATATAGGTAAACAATGAACTCAGGAGTAGGAAAAATAAGTTGATTTCATTTCCCATTTCTCTCGGGGTGTTCATATGTAAGAATTAAAATGATGAATCTCATGTGGAAGCTACCTTTTCACATTTGACTCTGTATTCCCACACTTCCAGACCCAATTTCGACATTCAAGATGATCCTAACTCTTTTCATGCTATAGAATTTTTCCATGATTCAAAAATTGAAGACTATTAGGCTAACTATGCTGATGAATTTAAAGTACAAGAAAAATATCACATGAGAATGATAATTAATGAGATGATGAAATTCAAGTTCTCTTAGTATGAAGATATTTTGCAAGTGTGGTGATCAAGTTTTCCCCATTTTCTCAAGTATATTGGCATGTTCGTGAGTCAGGGGATATAAAGGAATGAACTAAGAAAGTGGTTAGGAGAATGAGGTACTGGTTTCAAATAAAGAGATCCATGGCCATTCAATCATGAGGTACCCCCACAAGTCAAAAATAATCCTCACGGAAATCATCATCGAAATTTGTGGAGGTTACTTCAATTTCAAGACACATTGGAGCAAGTTCAAAATGAAAGGCTACAGAGTTGGATAATTTTTCTCACAAAAATTCACAAGAGAGAGCCAAGACAGAAGAAATATCAGTTGCAACAATGCAAGAGGAAGACCTGTTTGTAGAAATACAAGAGGAGGACCTAGTTTTAGAAATGCAAGAGGAGGACCTAGTTTTAGAAGTTTAAAAGGAAGATTTAGTGGCAAAAACACAATTGGAGGAAGAAATGGTTGATGCACCTATCGAAGATCTTGAGTCTGATGAAATTTTCCCATGGATACAGGAGAAAATGGAACTTGATACACACACTATTCAACAGGTCACGGCCCCTGATTTATCAACAATTTCCTCATTGGGAAAGGGAAGGAAATGGAATTTTGCACACACGTCCTCATGGTTCTATAGTGGCAAAATAGGTAATCAGTATATTGAAGTAGCCCAACCGAAGGTGATCAAGCCAGTGGAAGAAATGATACCAGATGATTATGAAATGAGAATAATCCAACTAGGGTTGGCTACTCATGAAGGGGATTTGTATATGTATCAACAGTTTCTACTCACTTGGTGGAAAGGAACAAAGAATATAAGAAGAATATTGATGATCTAAAAGAATAGTTGCGAACTCTTTCATCCTATGTGCAACATTTGGTGGATCCGAATGCCACAATAATTCCCATTGAATAATTTTTACCCATCATCAGCTTCAATCCATAATCTATCAAGAGGACGCATGAGCTCATGATGTAGGGACAAGCTAATAATGAATGGATCTACATAATTTCTAAAAAATGAAAATTCGGTGCTCTAAGAGGTAGTTAAAATATTTTCCTACATGTGCACAACTACAAACAAGATGCAGGCGTTAGAGAATATTTTGAGAAAGAAAGGAATTGCTAGGATCCTCTTAGTCAAGTGGTGAGTGAAATGAGAAACACTTGTTCTCAAGAGTTGATTAACAGAAAAAAATTTAGCACTCCTTCATAAGACTTTTCATGTATATGGGCAAGAGCCTTAGCAATCATATTTGAATCAATCAACTGAGCCATCGCTGAGTTAGATGAAAAAGAAGAACAAGCCTACAAGTTGCAAGATAGTATCAATCCCCAAATTCAGAAACATGGAGTTCCTTTAATAGGAGAAGACATAACTACCAATGATTTGATTGGTCCATTCAAGGAATATGTTAACAAAGAAGCAGGAAATCCATTATCCTTCAATAAAGAAACCCTTAAGTTCCTCTTAGATATTCATGTCATCATTTCACTTATCGCAGAGAAACATCCATCATGGTTCAGAAAATGCAAAGATATCAATGGTGTGTCTGACAGGTGGATATAGAATCTAAGCATTGTTCACATTCCTCATGTTGACAAAGTGGAACCTACAATAACTTGTTTCAGTATGGAATTTGGAGGAACGTAGATCTTCTTGGCAGCGTGATATGGAGACCAGTTAGGGAGTAATATCAAATCCGATGGAGCAGCTCATTCTTTAGCATGATTCTTCCACTTTTTTCTTCTTCCTTCTCCTTCCTCTCTCTCTCTCTTCTCATCCCTCCCAACATTCTCTCTCTTCAATGTTCTAATTTCATGTTAGGTTTTTCACTTTTTGATATGTATTTAAGTGACTTTAGAAAGATGGTGTAAAATTTAAATCGCCTTATTTTTATAAAAGTGTCTTTATATTTTACAGGAATATGAACAACCTAAAGTCAAAAATATGGCATATGAAAAGTCACCGAGAAGATGAAGAGTTGCTTATCTTCTATAAATTTTAATGAACTCCTTATTTGAGGGTCTTCTTAGTTGTTTTTGTGAATTCATGAGAGAGAGAGATCCTTGTGAAAAATCAAAAAGATAGAAAATTCTTCCATTTCCCCATTCTCAAATTTCCTCTATTCTCATACTATGTATAAATTTTGTTTAAGCATCAATACAAGAAGAAGTAGTTTATATCCTTCTTTTAACTCAGGAATTTATTGATACGTTGTACTCATAAATTATAATTGGTCTTGTTGCTATTTGAAAATTTGTTTATTATTAATTTTAATGTATGTGATGAAACTTCTAACTGACGTATGAAAGACTCTATTTTTCTACTTTCAGCATTAGTCCTATTATCTAACATTCTCACTCCCTTTCCCGCTCTCCTAGAAAATTATTCTCTTGTAGGTATCCGCAAGATTTTTCCATAGGGTCAGTGAAGTGCCCCTATTAGATCCCTATCCACAAGGCCAACCCAAAAAAAACTCACCTTACTCATGCATGCATATATGAAAGTTTCACCGTTTAAGTAGAGGGAGTTAGATTCCTAGAGCGTTGGTAAGAAACCCACAATTTTTTTCCCTGACAAAGTTTCTTGCCAACAAGTCACAATTTGAATTTACAAGGCATAATACATCTCCATAAGCTCTAGAAACATCAGAAACATCCTATAAGAACCATAAAAAATCACAATAACTTCTGCAACCTCCATCTTCAACATGGAACACACCAATAAGTGAGCACCACCAACTAGGTCTTAAGCACCTAAAATGCCACTCTTAAAAAGTGATTTGGTTCACATATCAAATTAAAATCTCAAGGAACATATGACACTAAAAATATCTCATCCTTAGGCACCTCACACAACTCATATTGACCTCTAATTTAGGTCACAAGACTCCAAAATACCTCCATCTCTGAAACTCCTCAAACTTGCTTTTAGGACTTAAGAGCCAATTTTGAGTTATTTGATCTCTAACACCTCCAAGGAAACTTCCAATAACTTCCCCTAATTGGAACATTTCAATAGCATCCTAACACTCCTCCTCAAGCACTCACATGCATATGTCACATGAATAAATCCATACTTGCATACATGATCCATGAGCCTTCTTGACAATCCTAATAGGGTTGATTAGGTCATTAGGGATTTACTATTACAACACCTCATCTGATCAAACCATTAGCTCAAACACCTCATATGGAACCTCTAAAAACTATCCATGCTCAAATAACCCTGCTACACCATGCATTTCTATCAAACACCTATTGGACCTGTCAATTTGGAAAAATGATTTCACCCATTTTTTGCATAAAACCTATCCAAATTTCTTCATGAGTACTTATCACATATCTCAAGCTAAAGGAATCAATTGGTTTTACTACATGAAACCTATAACTCATACTTGTACATGCAAATATTCACAAAACATGGTTTTTTTTATAGCTTACCATTACACCTTGAGCATACCAATACTACCAAAATGGTCTCTGATGAATTATCTACATGCCTGAACCTTCACATAATCCCACCCAATTCATAACATGGCCAAACTCTTCATATTGTTTCCATCACTACAAGACTAGGATTTTAGGAAGGTTTATACATGTTTATCTTCTTAACAATGGTTCATAAAATATTGATGACCAAATGAACCCAGTCCACTTCAAAAAATTTCTTAGGATACCTATTCAACTTTCCCCAAAATTTTAGCTTCCCATGCAAAGCACGCACATGTGGGTGACGATTCAAAGTTGACCTTGAGCTGGAAAAGACAATTTTGAGGGCTCGGTAGATTGCACAACACGTTTTCATGATTTACCTTCAGTTTCTTGACCTCAAACTTTGCATACACATATGTATTGACCTCTTCTATGATCTCCAACACTCATCCATGCTTTTTAATCTCGAAAACTCACCAAATAACTTGGTTTTCCCATGCTTTCTTACCTTGTCTTCTTTCACTTGCCATCAAGGGACATAGAACATGCATCATACACCTTAAATATATCTAAGTACATATTCATAACATGTTATCAAACCTCAAAACACTCCTCATATGTTAACATTATCCTAATTTTCCTCATACCTCAAGCTACCATACCATCTTCTTGAACTAGGTCTAGAACTAGGCCTAGAAAGTCTTGCTTCAACACATGCCACACATAAAATGAAATTTTCTTGATATTACAAAATTGTTAACACCTCTAACACATATTTTGAACATGTTAGACACTATAAAAACCTTCATGTAACCTCTTAACTTCATACACAACACTTGTTTGGAAGACCCATGCATCAAGAACATGCATACACACCTAGACACCATGCCACTTCACCAAAAAACCTCACTACTAATCAACCTTATCTCATTTCACATTGTTTTCATCATTTAACATCAATTAAAATCCTCATGCACTCTCATATTCATACCAAGAAACCCTTTGACATCAAGTAAAACAATAATGAAACATGTTCAACAATATCCCCTTTTTCATTGATGGCAACCATCTTCAAAAACATTGATGGAAACCAACCTTGCAAACACCTTCAGGGATCTCTTTTCTTGTTTCTAAGTTCACTCTCCCCCTTGGAAATCTATGGAAAAGGATACTATAACATCTTGACATGAAAAAAAAAACAAAAATAATGCACACAAACTTACTTGCAAGATCCCCTTTGGTTTTTTATCACTCTCTTGACATTATTTGTTGTAGGTGATCTATGGATCTAGTCTTCAAACATCCTTAATTCTCATTTCTCCCCCTAAAAAACTACGAAAAAAAAAAAAAATTGGTCTTCATTCTTGCTTTAGAGATTTTCTTGACACTAAATCTCTAATAATCATTCCCTTTGTTTAACAACTCAACTTCTTTTTTTCATTATTCTTCCTCTTTGACAACACTTTTATACCACATACTGCACTCTTAAAATGTAACATCTTACCTATAAGTATATGACCATCAAATAAAAAAAGCATACCTTAAATACATTTGATCCTCTACCTGCAAACCTTCTGTTATCCTGCATTTGATATCATCAAGACACCATATTCTTTCTAAACACACAACTTCCCTTGAATCTTCATCATGATTATATGATTGTGATTATAAAACTAATACAACATACATACCATATGACTTCATATCCTTCTCTTATAACTTAACATAGTGTACCTAGAGTCTTATCATCTTCTTCAAACATTCAAACCACTATTTCTCCTCCTGAACTAATGCAATATGATATTGTAACCTTTTTCTTCTTTACTTTGAACAAAACATCTCCTATAGATCTCTTAGAGAAAACTATCTCCCCCTTCCATTGTGTATACTTGTGACTCATCCTTGATCAACCAACTAGCTGAAACCAATAGCTTGATAAGTGAAATATTAGGGCTCATACCTTATTAATGTAGACAACCTCTTAGATATGTGTCTTCTTATAACTTCTCATTTTCTTAGGATACCTTCATAACTCAAATCAGCTCCCCCTAGGATGATGCACACTACACAACTAGTTGGAACTACTGAAGCACATAGAGGACAACATTTTGACTTACTTCATGATTGAATCTTTCCCTTCTTATGCCCTATATCACTTATACACCTCTTGTTTCTTCACATATTTACCAAGCCTTAACACTATCCTCAAAGTGATGATTTTTCAACCTCATTTAGATTATCCATTTCCATAACCTAATACATAGGTATAAAATATTATTAGAGAGCTTTATATAATTATTCAATACTTGACTCACCTCTACATAGAGCAAGGTGACTTGATTTTTTTATAACACAGAGCTACCCTTAAAATTCCACAATTTTGTACCAGTTAAGATAGAATCAACATTCCATTCCTTTGAGCTTAAATCCATATACACACATGTTATACACAACCTTGAGAACCTTATTAAGAAATCTTCAAACTCATATTTCACTAATTTATGCCTCCTATGACTATCACTCTTCTTGAAACACTTATAGCTTCCATGTAACTTCATGATAGTATCAACACTTATAGCTTCCATGTAACTTCATGATAATATCAACACTTGACATTAACTATAGAATCATTACTGTTTCAAATAATTCAAAAAATATTCATAGCCATCATACCTTGTTTCAATTTAGTAGTCCTTAAAATCTTGATCATGGTCTATATATCACTAATACATCCTTTTTAGATCTCATATTACCCATTTTACATAAGGTCATATTGGTATTATTAAATCCATCTTTATCTTTTAGGGATATATATTAGTATAGGTCCTTCAACCCATAATATATTATTAACAAATCTTGTCTACAAGGATATTATGATGTTATATTTATTTATTTACTCAAATTAATACCCGAACACAAATTCATGATGTTAAATCATCTTCATACTTGTTTCACAGTCTTTAATCCTTCAACCTGATCTTGTAACACAAGCATTTTCATAATCATATTCCTTTGAGATTCATGTCATTCAATCATCTTCACAGACCTTCAAATTTCTTCCTATGACCTCTCATAGTAGTCTACAGAATCTCCTTATACAAAACTTATTGAAGTATACTTGTATTGATCACAATATCCTTTCCATGCTATTTGAACTAAACAAAATAGAGTACATACCTTATTATGGCATATGCTGACCTTATCACTACAAATATAAATATCGATGCTTCAACATATATGTAGAATACCTCTATGAAGCATAGAAGAGAAACTCCTTTCAATTGAATAATTTTAACAATGTCAAACACCCATATAATCATGGGATATGTCACCATACTTAAGAATCCAATTCCTTGGTTTTTGTGTCTTCATCTCTCCATTATCCACCCAGTAGTCTTCTTGTGCTAATAGAAGGAGTTCTTGATGTTCTTCAATATCAAATAGAATTCTTTGACTAGTAGGCACATCATGGCTAGAACAAGTTACTTTAGGTTCTTCCTTTTCTTTCTCAACATGGTTGGACCTTACAAATGCCTTCCTCCTATAGATATTCTTCCTCCATGTGTAATATCTTGTAATATGCCCAACATTGTTACGATTGAAGAAAACAATAGGATTATTTCCTCTAAGGGATTCATCTCTCGAATTCTATCTAGGTGACTTTTGATGAAAATATCTAACAATATGACCCTTCTTGTGGTAGTTATAGCAAGTATAGTTTTTTACTAACATGAATGGTCATTTATACCATTTATCCATGGATAATATTTCCTGACTACCCTTCCATATTCCCTAGCTCTATGACTAAAAATGTTGCATAAGTAACAATAACCATTAAACTTACTTGAGAAAATTATAGAATTAGGTTTTCTTATGACATTCTTATGAACCTTTACATCCTTCTTGACTTCATAAGATCATTTTGGCTCATCATGTTTATATTCCTTTTTTTTCTTCCTTGAAACCCAAAGAAAAATTTTCACTAGAGGGTCTTTTGATGTTCAAAAAATCATCAAGAACACTAGTGCTCTTTTCAAGTATTTGGTACATCTTCAAATTACTTGAAGCTAGTTCTAGCACTGCTTTTAAGGTCTCTAAATTTTCACTTAGCTCGACACAATATTTCTCTATGGATTCTAGACTTTTTGTGGTCATCTCAATATGATCTTCAAGATCCTTGTTGATCTCTTTATATTATTCTTCCTCTTTGTTTAGTCTCTTTTCTAGAAGATTAATTTATACTTCATAGTCCTTATTTAATGACCTCATTTTATAATTATTCTTCTTTTGAAGCTTTATCTCTTCTAGGGAATTTTCATATTCTACCTTACATTCAATTTCTTCATCTTCTTCATTTTAAAAATCCTCACCAATTTGGTCCTTACCTTTAAAATTGTTGCCATCTTCCACAACCATGAGAAATGTGTCAAAATTGACACCATTATCTTCACTTTCTGAGTCACTACCTTCACTTTTATCTTATTTGTCATCTTCATAGGTTATCTTCATGATTAGGGATTTATGACACTCTTCCTCTGTATTTATAGGTTTAATGATATCTAATATACTTTCAAAATTGATACTAAGACATGATTTTTCATCTCCACGATTCTTTTCATCAGCTGTATCATTTGGAAACATAGTGATGGGAGTGCAAACATCAAGGATTGGATTCCATATTATAAAACTTCAACGGTTTTAACCATGATTACATTGTGACTAGAGGTTTTATTTCATCTTGAACAATAATTCCTTCCATACATGTGATTCAATGATCTACTTCAAGTTGTTTGACTTGCTTCACATGGACCTGGCTCTGGTACTAAATGTTGGAATCACAATGAATGAGAGGGGGTGAATAAGTCTTTTAAAAAAAAACTCTATTTATCTTAACTTTAATACATAATTCAAAGACTCCATTCAAAATTCATTAACTAATGTGATCTTATTAATCATGAAAAAACCATCTACAAGAACATGAAGCAAGAGAGAACACATGAACACAAGATATAAAATAGTAAACCCTCAAGGGGAAGTAAACCCAATGAACCTTTACATATATTACTCAACATAAAGGAATCTTGTTAATATTACACATCACGTGAGATATCTCTAGTGAGGAACCAACACCACAAGGAGCATCAACCCTACAAGGAGTACCAATCCCTAATTTAGTATAATACCAACTCTAAAATGAGGCTACGACCCCCTAAGATGGCCAAGCACCCACTTGGCCACCATAATATGAAGATCACATCTAAAACTTATTTCTCAACAATTGATGATGATCACCCATTTGTCTCTTTCCACTCACACACTTATCAAACCATACCTTCTACTTCTTCACTCATACATACACCTAAATGTGTTGATTTGGTCATATAAATTTAAAGATTTACTCCTCTTCTCTTCTCAACCTTCCATGCCTCTTATTTTATCTTCTCTATATTCCTCTAACCTCTTCATATACCTCCTCTTTTTATCTCAATTCTCAATCCTCTTCATTAGATCAAATGATATTGACACCTTTCTTTTTAGACATGATTCATATCATAAAACCACCGTAGGTCAGCACAGACCATTATATAATGAAATGTTGGTCATAAGAAACATAATAAGACTCATTGTAAACATTTTTTGGAAGCACAATGGACTGAGGGGGGGCTGAATCAGTCCTTCAAAAATTTAACTTCAATTACCATGTATTAGTATTCATAATTCAATTATCCATTCATCATACATAATCATTCTTGAGTGTATTAGATGTATATTAGTCATTCACAAGATCATAACACAAAAGAGAGTACACAAGACACTAAATATAATTTGTAAACCCTCAAGGTGAAGAAAACACACTGAAACCATTTCTTATATTACTCAAATAAAGGACTTGTACAAAGATTACACACTTGCAAGATTTGTTTAGTAAGGCACCAACCCCATAAGGAGCACCAACCTCTAAACCCTTATCTATATGACTCACAAAAAATGACTCCTATAAATATGGCTCATAATAATATATTTTGAAAATTAATGATAACATAAAATATGCTTCTAAAACAGCTTATGATAATCCAAGTTTATCTCCAAACACACCAAACCCTCATTCAAACAAATTCTCTCCAAACTCGCTCAATCTCTCTCCTTCTTGGGCTAAATGTATCAATTTTCCTTGAAAATATGATCCTCTCACTTCTTAAGTTATTAATATGTCTTATAAGATATTTCCATAACCCCTCAACACTCTTATGCACTCCTCTATAGGTCTCTCATACACCCATTATGTCAACTAGTCATAAATGACCAAATAAACCTGCTTACATACACAACTCAAGATCATAACAGCTCATGGTCCAGCCATGACCAAGTAGATATGTCACCAAAAAAAAATAGATCAATAAAATTATATAAATAAACTTGAAAGGACCACAAGGGTCAACATGGTTCAAGACATCATGAACAAGCTCCTGGAACTCAAGCAATCTCAAAACAAGCTTCTCAAGCACCAAAAAATGCTCCAACAGTTCCAAGGTCTTCAAAAACCTTTTTTAAGGATATATAAGCTCCAAAAAATTCATACATAGGTCCTCATCATCATAAAAAAATAACAAGAAGCAATTAAACATCCATCTCCATCATCAAACTTGCCAAGAATATTGTAAACCCCACTAGGTCTTCAAGGCCCATAAATTTAGTCCTAAAGAGTGACCAACTTGACATATAAAATATTATAATTATGTCTCAATTCATATACCATTATAAATTTCTTTGAGTCTAATTTCCAAAACAACTAAATTT
Organism: Taxus chinensis; assembly: GCA_019776745.2. Classification (NCBI taxonomy): domain Eukaryota; kingdom Viridiplantae; phylum Streptophyta; class Pinopsida; order Cupressales; family Taxaceae; genus Taxus; species Taxus chinensis. The sequence goes on along the minus strand of CM034156.1, from coordinate 549,358,825 downwards.
TTCATGCAACTCTAAGTGGAAGACCTCTAAACAACTCAATCTTTACAATTTCTCCAAACTAGCTTCAAGACCCCAAAACTAGTTCTTCTAGATTGAGTTGGTTCACCAATAAAATAAACTCATCAAGAAAAAAACCATATATTACTAGAAATTTATTTGAATCTAATTTCCATAACATCTTATATTTCCTTCCAAATCATAGTGGAAGGCCTTCAACCAATCCAATCTCTAAAACTACTCTTTTAGGCTTCTAGGACTCAAAAACCATCCTTGAGAGAAAAAAGCGAATAATACCTCAAAATAAACTTATGATCTCAGCCACCACCAATAAAACTTCAAGGAAAATTTCACCAACATGTAAAATCACTAACATGCATAATCTATGTGGAGAAGTCTCACCCAACACATCTATTTCATCCACCTTCTTAAGCAAGCCAACTAGGGCTTATAAGGCCATTAGGAATTCAATTAAAACCACCTCATTATATAAAACCAAGATCTTCAACATATCATATCATGTTTTTAACAACTATACATGACCAAAAACATCACCTCCATCAAGAAAAATGATTAAACTCACACCAAACCAAGAGACTAGCATTTTAGCCCTTAAGGCCAAAATCAATAGGCTGAATTTGAGCATCTGTAACTCAAAAATTCTCCATTGTACGTACATGAAATGTTTCATGGTTTTGTATCACATCTACCAATTATTCTATAACAATTTTTTTTTCATCTTGGAACCCCTCATCTCAGCCTTGAAACTACAAAAAACCCACAAAACTAGGGGTTTTCTCTCTTCCCAAAACACCATGAACACCAAACCACCACCAAAATGAGATCTGATGAACTATATACAAGACCAAATCAACACATTGCATTTACAGGTCATTTGGATTCCATACCAATAAAATGTTCTAATTCATTTTGTTGTTAGGGTTTCAGGAGGTTTTTGAACCAACTTATCTTCTTAAACTCCGTTCATAAAAGTATGACGATGAAACTTCCTCATTATTTTTGAAAAAACGTATTATATCAATGGAAAAATAACCTCCAAAGCCTCAGGGTCCCATGTAGATTTTGTGAGAGAAAGTGAACATCTAAAGTTGCTAATTCGAGATGGATTTTGCTTCTACAAAGACCAATTTTACTAAAAACTTCATAACTTACAAAATATTATTCACTTTGATCTTAAACTTTTCATGAATCATTTTGAAAACACCTTGTAACTGTCCATACTCACCACCTATCTCAAATAGGCCTAAAAATCTCTAGCCACAATTATTTACCTATGTTTACATAGTTTTTCTTTACCTTATTTCCTCCCAAATACCATGAAACACCATCAAACCTATGAGAAATAACTTTAAACTCATCATACACCTTATATAAAACATCACCATGCTATGACCATGCTCCAAAAATAATGATCATATCAGAAACTCATACCTTCAACTCAGGTTTGGACTAGGAATAGGCATATAATGACCCCTTCACACCATGAACTGGTCATGATGACTTAATGCAGACACTATAACACCTCTTACACACATCTTGGACCATGATGGAACTCATACCAACCATTTGGATTCATAAAATGACCATACATGCTTGCACCATGCCTGAAACCATGCATAAACACTATAGCAACTTCACCAAAACTAAGCACTACCAATCAAACTTCATGGTTGACCATTGTTGACTCCTCATAAGGACTCGTATGACCTCTACACACCATTTTCCATCAATGGATTTGAAATAAATGACAACACTTATGACATAGTGACCAAAAACATTAACAAGCTACATGAAGAGACCATATAGGTTGTCATAATCCTTACTAAAAAAACTTTCTCAGCTAGGCCTAAAACACTTCTCATAGCTCCAATGGTCACAATGTGAATTTATAAGGCATAAGACATCTCCATCATGACTCCATCATCTCTAGATACATTAGCAACATCCTCTCACAACCATAAACAAGCACAATAACTTCTACAAACTCCATCTTCAACACGGAACACACCAATATGAAAGCACCATCAACTACCAAAGATATCTAATGCTTTTATCAGCACCTAAATATCTCTCATCAAAAGTGATTTGGTTCACAAATTAAATCAAACTATCAATGAACATATGACACATCACCAAAAATCTATCATCCTTAGGCACCTCTCACAACTCATATCAGCCTCCAATTAAGGGCACAAGATTCCAAAACACCTCCATCTTTGAAACTTCTTAAACCTTTTGTTAGGACACAAGAACCATTCTTGAGCTATCTGACCTATAATACCTCTAGGAAAACTTCCAATAAATTCCACCACTTGGAACACTTCAATGGCATCCTGAAACTCCTCCTCAAGCACTCACATTCATATGTCATAGGAAGAAATCCATACTTGCATACATGAATCATAAGCCTTCTTGACAAGCCTAATAGGATTGATTATGCCATTAGCTATTTACCATTAAAACACCTCATCTGATCAATCCATGAGATCAAACACGTCATATGTGATATCTACAAACTATCCATACTCAAATAACCCTGATACACTACACATTTCTATCAAATGCCTCTTGTACGTCGATGACTAGTTTTTGCCTCTTTGGGCCATTAACAGTAGGTCAACATAGAAGAAGGACTTTACCCATTTCTTGCATAGACCCTATCCATATTTTTTCATGAGCACTTAGCACATATCCCAAGCTAGAGGAATAAATTGGTTTCACTTCATGAAACCTGCAACTCATACTTGTACCTGTAAATTATCATAAAAAAATGGGTTTTTTTAATCTTACCATTACACCTAGAGCATGCCACCACCACCAAATTTATATATTATGAATTCTCTACATTCCTAAACCTTTAAATTATCCTACCCAAGTCATAACATGGAAAAACTCTTCAGATTTTCTCCATTGATATAAGACTAGGGTTTTAGGAGAATTTATACATGCTTAGCTTCTTAACAATGGTTCATAAAATTATGACAAAAAAGATAAACCCATTCCACTTGGAAAATTTTCTTAGGATACCTCTTAGACTTTCCCCAAAATCCCATCTTCCTATGCAGAGCACACACGTGTGGGTGAGCATTAAAACTTGAATCTTGAGCTAGAAAAGATAGTTTTGAGAGATTGGTAGAGCTCAAAAAAAAAAATTCATGCTTTACCTTTAGATTCTTGGTCTCAAACTTTTCATACACATCTATACTAACCTCATCTATGATCTCTAACTCTCATCCATGGTTTTACACTTCTGAAACTCACCAAGAAACTTCGTTTTCCCATGTTCTCTTGTATTTTCTTCTTGCACTTACCATTAAAGGACATTGAGCATGCATCATACACCTAAAATATGGCCTTGTACATCTTCCACACATGTTATGAAACCTCAAAATACTCCTCACATGCTTACATTATCCTAATCTTCCTCATACCTCAAGCTTCCATACCATCTTCATGCACTAGGTCTAGGACGAGGCCTACAAAGTCTTACTTCAACACATGACACATAAAATGACTCGTTCTTCATCTTACAGAATCATTAACAAATCTAACACATCTATTTGAACATTTTATACATCATATAAACCTTCATACAACCTTTGAAACTCATACACAAAACTTTATTGTAATAACCATGCATTAATAACATGCCTACACACCTAGACACCATGCCACTTCACCAAAACACCTCGCTACCAATAAACCTTCACTTATTTCACCTTAGTTTTTATCAATGAACATAAATGGAAATCATCATGCACTCTCCTATGCATACCAAGACACCCTTCGACATCAATTCTACTTGACATCAATGACAACAACAATGAAACATGTCCAAAAGAAACTACTCCAAATAGACCTATAACCACATGTAGTTCCATACCTAGCATGTAATATATATATATATATATATATATATATATATATATATATATATATATATATATATATATATATATATAATTACTTTGGAAACTTGATATTTTGATAATGAGATACAATGGATTAATGGCTTAAGTTTATCTTAGCTAAATATTGAAGATATCTATCATGAGAAGTATGGCTCTTGAACCAGGTTTAATCTTTAGACCTATGCATGGGCTATTCCTAGGTTGTGTTTCTATTTTAAAGGAGTTTAGAAGATATTATAATGTGCTTTGGAAGGTTTTGAATTTAAGATTACTTCTAAGTGAGGAAAATATGTGATTTTCACTTAATTTTATAGGCATTCATAAATTTCATTTCGTATTAACGTTGACCTATGGGATATGAACCAACCTATAAAATATTGAAATTATAAGAATTACCATTGTGTGGTGTGAGATAGGACCATATGGGTTCATACCAAGGTGTGGTACAGTTTGGTCCAAGTCAAACATTCTTAGATGGGAAGTTCAAGAGACTCTACAAGATTTTTGGTGAGATTATTTGATACAATAATATGTTGAAATAGTTCTAGGACTATGCCTAAAAATTCTTTCCTCAACACATGCCACACATAATTTGACCCATTCTTCATCTTACAAACTCATTAACTGATGTGGGAGCATAACTTGCAGAGACCATAAATTTTGATCCGACCATTGGATAATCTTGAAATTTTACAAGGTGGTAGATATACATTAGTATTATGTTGCGGTCAAATTATCTAGTAATTTTGTGTCCATCTCAGCACATTTTCAAGCCCAGATTCATTCATCTAGTAGCCTAAAATTGGCTCCGAACATTTTTTTCGCTTTTGACTAGCTCTTAAAACTTTAATAACTTTTTTTTTGCTTGTTATAATAAATCAAAATTTTGTGTGAGCCTTAATTTATGAAGGCATATTTGGAACGCAAATTTTTGGGCCCATCTGATTAGTTTTGCTAGTAGGTAATATTTGACATTTTAGGGTTATTTGGCATTTTAGGGTTTTTAGAGTAGACGTGAAATAAAAGGAGGATTTTAATGATGTAAAAGATTAGTGTGGATTCCAGAATGATAATAAATCTAATTTGAAACTCTTGATTTTTATTTGCAAATATTTTTATGTGTGTTTTGGAGGTATTTCAACCTCTTGCAGCTGGATTCACATCAATTGGTATCAGAGTCAGATTTTGATCTTGCGGAAATAGTTAAGGTAACATATTAAATTTTTTGTGTAATTTTTTCCTCTATTTTATATAATAATGGATAGAAATGCGGGATGGGAGGTTATGCCTAGATGAATAGTACATATGACAGGAGCTACAGAGACAAGTTTTTTAGCTTACATGGGAGAAGTTACCCGCCTTAGAAGGAGACATCCAGATGGGGATGAAGACCCAAATAGTGATACTAAAGATGTACCTCCATTAATGAATGAAGGAGGAGATGAATAATAAAATGAGAGAGATGAATAAGCCTTGAATGAGAGACTATTTGAGGAGAGATTGATCCAAGGCTTTAAAGGGAAAGAATTACGGAATCAAGATTAATGTTCCTGATTATGGTGGGGGGGTTACGACTAGAGGATTTGATTGAATGGTTGAATCACATGGAACAACTTCTTTGATTGGATAACCCTTTCAAAGGATAAGAAGGTTAAGTTTGCATTCACTAAGATTAGTCCAAACATGTATTGATTTGGTGGGATCACCTACAAAATAAAAGATAAAGAAATGGGAAGGGCGAGATCCAAAACTGGAATAAAATGGTAAAGAAGTTGAAAGAAAATTTTCTTCATGTAGACTATGCTCAGACAGTCTTTCAAAGGTTCCAGAAGCTAAGACAGAAGGATCTCATACATTGAGGAGTATACCAATGAATTTTACAAGTTGTCAATTAGGGTGGAACAAGGAGAGTCTGTAGAACAGAATGCTACACGATATATAAATGGGATAAATTACACCATACAATATGAGTTGAATATGCTCCAAATCCATGGCCTGGATGATGCTTATAAACTCACATTAAAGGAAGAAGAAAAGAGGAAGAGGAATAATTTTAGAAGAGATGTGAAGAGAGGGCCATCATCATCTCCAATGAGAGAGCAGGGGTATATTTGAATCTACAAAAGGTGAATCCTTTAATGTAGAAGGGCATGAATATTTTGTTCAAAGCCATGGTAACTACCAAAGAAGTAGGGGGTTTTACGAGGGAAAGATGTTATAAATAGAGGATGTGGACTAGAATAGCCCCCCAAAGGAAAATATGTATGTTATAGAATGTGCTGAAGAGGGGCACATGATCTTTTGAGTGTCTACACTATCCTACACAAGATAGATGGCAAGGAGAAAAACTCATGAGTAAATATGGTCGAAGATGAAGAGGAAGAAGAAATGGAAGTTACTGCAGACTTCGGTGAAACCCTCATTGATAAGGAGGAAAATGATTTTCCTAAGGAAGGAGAAAGAACAGGATGTTGCTGGAGATGATTTGTGGCTAAGAAAAAAAATATTTCGAAACAAGATGCACCTTTGGAGGAAAGGTATGTAAAATTATTATTGATGGTGGTAGTTGTGAAAAAATGGTTTCAACTGTGATGGTTGATAAACTCAATCCAAAATATGAGAAACACTAATATACCTATCGTATATCATGGTTGAAGAAAGGGAATGAGGTAACTCATAGATAAAAGAAGCCTTATAAAGTTTTTGATTGGGAATACCTTCAAGGATGAGGTGTGGTGTGATGTTATCCCAATGGATGCATGCCATATATTATTGGGGAGGCCTTGCCAATATGATAGAAAAGTTACACATGATGGAGGGAAAAGTACATAGACCTTTTGGAAGGATGGTGTAAAGGTGGTCTTGTTACGCTTCAAGGAAGAAGAGAAGAGTGAGGGCTTATTAGCTACAAAATATTTTGTTAAAGGAAATGGAAGAAGTTGGCTAGTGTTATGCACTGATGTCAAAGAAGGTTGAAATAAAGGACTTTAATATACTTGTTGTTGAGGAAAATGTCCTAAAAGAATACAAAGATGTCATACCAGATGGGTTACCTTTGAAGCAAGATATTCAATACCATATTTATTTTATCCCAGGATCGACCCTTGCAAATCAGGAATCCTATTAGATGAGTTCTGACATAGAGTGAAGAGTTGAACAGACAAGTGACAGATCTAATACAGTAAGGGTTAGTGATATAAATCATGAGTCTGTGTGTAACTCTAGCACTATTGAATCCCAAAAAAATGGACACTAGAGAATGTGTGTAGACAATAGGGCCATAAATAAGATCACAATTAAGTATCGGTTCCCAATTCCAAGATTGGATTATATGATGGATGTGTTAGTGAGGAGCCTGATATTTTAGCAAGATTGACCTGTCGGAGTGGGTACTACCAGATACGGATCCGTGAAGGGGATGAATGTAAAATGTACTTTCAAAACAAAAGAAGGATTATACGAGTGGATGGTGATGTCATTTGGGATATCTAATGCACCCAGTACGTTCATGAGGACTGATGATTAGAGTCCTCTTAGAATACAATGGTAAGTTTTGTTGTTGTCTATTTTGATGATATTCTTATATTCAGGTAAGATAGTGGAAGAACACTTGTTAAATATGAAATTGGTGTTAGACTTGTTACGTAAAGAGAGTCTATATGAAAAATTAAAAAAATGTATATTTCTTCAGAAGAGTCTTGTTTTTGGGGGGTTTGTCATATTAGAGGATGGAGTGTCAGGATGGATGAGGAAAAATTAAAGGCAATTTTGGAATGGCATATTCCAAAGAATGTGATAGAGGTTCATGTAGTTTTCATGGATTGGCAATTTTTTATAGGAAGTTCATCAGGAATTTTCAGTAGCATTTCTGCACCCATAACAAAGCATACAAAAGGGGGGGAGTTTGTATGGACCAAGGTCAATAACAGATAGTTTTGAATTGTTGAAGAAGAAAGTGTGAGAGGATCACCTATTTTGGTATTTCCATATTTTAGCAAGGTCTTCGAGGTTGACTGTGATGCCTCACATGTTAGGATTGGAGCTGTACTGAGTCAAGAAGGATGACATGTGGAATTATTTAGTAGAAAGCTAAATGAAGTCAGGAGGAAATATTGTACTTATGATGTGGAATTTTATGCTATTGTTCAGGCATTAAGGCACTGGAGACATTACTTGGTAGAAAAGGAATTTTTACTCTTCACTAACCATGAATCCTTGAGGTATGTAAACACACAAAAGAAAATAAATAATAGGCATGCAAAATGGGTTTCATTTTTTACAATAATATAATTTTTTATTAAAGAATAATTTAGGTAAGTAGAATGAAGTTGTTGATGCCTTAAGTAGGCGTGTAGCACTTTTGACAACGATGGAGAATGAAGTAGTAGGGTTTGAGGCATGTTAAGGAATTGAATGAAGGTGATCAAGATTTTGGTGATGTTGTGATACAACTTAAGGACCCTAATAGATTTGGAAACAGTGTACCTAGGTCATTAGGTGATTCTAGGATGGTTGACTCTGGATGAATGGGAAACAAAAGTGCATTCATGTTGACCCATACAAGGAGATGGAATAATATGAATTAGAGAATTGTATATTGTGGGGTTGCACGAAGAAAATTCACCCATTCCTAACATCACCAAGCAAGAAAAATAATCTTGATGAAAATGAAGTATTATTGGCCAAAGGTATATTTTGACATAAGTTCAAGATTGTAAACAAGATGTTGGAGTGAGGGGAATTGTTAAGGTATCGTGCACATAACACTCAAGTATGTATTTAGTTTTTACCTATCCTTACAGTTTGCCATGTGTCAAATAACACAACTAAATATGGAGTCTTCATGATTCATGGACTTCATTGTGCTAGGACATAAGAGTGCATAAAGAATCTGCAAGTATCTATCTTTGATAGTGAGCTGATTGATTAATCTAAGTCAGTGGACAACATGCTATTTCTTGTAAAATGACCAACTCAACGATGCTACAAAAATAGGGTATGCAGACCTAATTGAGGGTTTTCAGAAGATGGTTCAGAGTGCATTGAGTTCCATACCCAGGAATGAAAAATGAGGCTGCAGATAGGCTTGCAAACACGAATTTTTTGAAGTCAACTTTTGGAATACTTTGTGGATAGCATCAAATTGAGACAAAACATAGCCACAGTTCATACATGTGACATGTAAGGCCAAAATTTCTAGGATAATAACAAAAACTGAACAGGTGTTTGAGAACGATCCAACCGATGCATCAATGTCTTGCAAGAAGAGGCTGAATTCTTAGACTTAGTCATCAATATACCATTAGAGCAGCAGTTTTCACGGGTATAAAGTAGCAGCTATGGACAAACAAGTTTCCAAAGGGTTTAGTAACATTGGAGGTCTATCTTCAATCCTAATGACCAGTTTTGTAAAGAGAAGGCTAACATACAAGTTAAAGGGGTCATTGATTCGGATTCTGCAAACTAAGTTGGAGAGGGAAAAACACTACAAATGATGGAAAAATGGCCACTAAACAAGAAAGATATGAGTCTCACACAGACTCTGCCAGATGAATTTCCAGGTGTCTTCACCTAGAGCTATGAGTGACCTGTGAGGATTCAATCTGAAGCTATGCACAACATACCATAGAATGTGGATCTAGGATGCTAAGCCCATTGGGAAGAAGTAAACACTAGTCAACCGACACATTGAACCTTTTATGAAGAAAGAGCTAAACAAGCTGATAGAGGAAAGAATTATATGTCCCAATCAAACGATTCTGAAGCTGAAGAATGAGAGATAATCAGGTTGTGAGGTGGACTTCTGAGACCTGAAACAGGGCATCTCTCAAATCACCACTATCCACTCCCTTCAATGGAACAAATCTTGCAAGTGGTATTCTAGCTCATGATGAAAGATTTTCCCTCCTATGAAGGCTACTTGGAAGTAATAATCTAAGAGCAGCAGATGCTGAAGAAGAAGATGACCAGGGTCAATGCATGACTTCCACCAAAAGATGGGGCACTACTATGCCTATAGGAAGATACCATTTGGATATTTGGTACATTGCTAGAGCCACTTTCCAAAGAGAATGAAATGGACATGGCATTCCTAGGTGGGATTTGATCAGTAAAATTTATACTGTATATATCTTGATGATATCACTGTGTTATCCAACTGAATGTAGCAAGATCACCTTTTTCATCTAAGACATGTATTTCAAATATGTAGGAGATTGATGGGGTAGTATAAATTGCAAAGACCATAACTTTTGCTCAGACCGTTGGATCGTCTTGAAATTTCACATGGTGGTAGATATACATTAGCACTATGCTTTGGTAAAATTAAATTCAAAGTTGTTCCCATTTTGACAAATTTTCGGGCCTGGATTCATTCATCTAGTGGCCTAAAATTGGCTCTGATTTTTTTTCGTTTTTGACTAGGTCTTAGAACGTTAATAAATTTTTTTGTACTTGTTAGAATAATTCAAAATTTTGTGTGAGCCTTAATTTATGAAGGGATATTTGGAGCACAAATTTTGGGGCCCATCTGAGTTGTTTTGCAAGTAGGTAATTTTCAGCATTTTAGGGTTTTAATGCATTTTAGGGGTTTTTAGAGTAGACGCGAAATAAAAGGAGGATTGTAATGATTTAAAAGATCAGTGTGTATCCTAGAATGAGAATAAATACATTTCAAAGCTCCTAGTTTTTATTTGTAAATATTTTTATGTGTTTTTTGGAGGTATTTCAACCTCTTGCAATTAGATTCACATCAATTGGTATCAGAGATGGATTTTGATCTTGCGGAAATATTTAAGGTAACATATGACATTTTTGTGTAATTTTTGCCTATATTTTATATAATCATGGCTAGACACGGGAGGGGATGTTATGCCCAAATGAATATGCATGTGCAGGAGCTATAAAGATAATTTTTTGAGCTCACAGGAGAAGTTACCCCGCCTTAGAAGGAGACATGAAAATGGGGATGCATACCCAGATAGTGATACTGAAGAAGTACCTCCATTAATGAATGAAGAAGGAGATGAAAAATAAATGAGAGAGATGAAGAAACATTGAATGAGAGGCCATTTGAGGAGAGATTGATTCAAGATTTAGACCCTGGAAATAATGATGGTTACGTAAGAGATTAATGTTCCTCATTATGATGGAGGGTTATACTAGAGGATTTGATTAACTGGTATGAATTGGATGAAAAAATTCTTTGAGTGGAAAACCATTTCAGAAGAGAAGAAGGTTAATTTTGCATGCACCAAGTTGGTCACACATGAAATGATCTGATGGGGTCACCTATAAAATGAGAGATAAAGGAAAAGAAAGGGTAAGATCTAAAAATTGAATAAAATGGTGAAGAAGTTGAAAGAAAATTTTATTATTGTAGATTATGCTCAGAAACTATTTTGAAGGTTTCAAACTCACCTAAGACAGAAGGATCTCAACATCAGGAATATGTATACCAATGAATTTTACAAGATATCAATCTAGGTATAACAAAGAGAGTTTGAAGGAAAAAAGGCTACAAGGTATGTAAATGGGTTGAGTTATACCATACAATATAAATTGAGTATGCTCTAGATCCATATCCTGGATGATCCTTATCACCTCTCATTAAAGGGTAATGGATGAAAATAAAAAGAGGAGTAATTTTAGAAGAGAAGTGAAGAGAGGACCATTGCCATATCCAATAAGAGCGAGAGGTAGATTAGATTCCATACCGAAAGGTGAATCCTATAATGGAATGATTGTCAAGGCCATTCATTAACTACCAAAGAGGTATGGGTTTTGAAGAGGAAGATGATATGGTGGAGGACAGGGTTGGAGTATAGCACCAAAAGGTAGAATACTTGCTACTAATGTGGTGAAAAAGGGCATAGAGCTTTTGAGTGTCCACACTATCCTACAAATGATAGATGGCAAGTGGAACAACCATGAGTAAACTTGGTTAAAGATGAAGAAGAAGAGAAAATAGAGGTTGTTGCATGTACCTGGGTTGAAATCCTCATAATAAGGAGGATGATGATTGTCTCGAGTAAGGATAAGATAAAGGATAATGCCAATGGTGATTCCTTCGTGGTGCAAATAAATATATTTCAAACAAGATGCACCTATGGAGGGAATATATGTACAATTATTATTGATGGTGATATTTTTGAAAATATGGTCTCAACTGTCAATGATCGTTAAACTCAATTTGAAGTGTGAGAAGATTAAGGTCACATGAATCACATACTTTTGCCTCCAATTATCTAGTCTGTAGCAGTCGACCTCACTAATATTTACAATGTTTCCTAAGTAAGAAAATTATTGATTAACCCATATATTTGGCCACCTTTCTTTGAAAACTTATGCTTATAATTTTGGAGTCTTGCAATTGTACTTGTTTAGTTTATCATTTTCTCACTTTCAGAGAACATAATTTGTCATTCATGACACCAGTGCCCATCCAGGACACTAGTGATAGGTGCAACTGTTATCAAATTTTTACCCTTAGGAAAAATGGAACAAACACAACCTTACACACTATGAAATTGAATGGGATTTATTCGGTCATCGGGAGATTGTATTTTGGGATTAGACAGTCAAGTTGTAAGTGAGATTGACAATGGAAATGAAAATTACAAAAGCAAAAAATTTCGAAAGGAAAAAAGTTCTGAAATTTTGAAAGTCTGAAATTTTAGTTTGAAAGGTTTCATAGACTTTCAAGGTTTCAGAGAAAGGGAGTGACTGGCTGGAAGAGTGAGAAAAAAGAATTCAAAATTCTGAAAGGTTTTGGATTTTGGGAAAAATCAAACTTGGTTTCGGGGTCCACCCAAAGTGGCAAGTTTCTGGAGTTTCAAGTTTTAGAGTTTCAAAACTCTCAAGGTGATTTGAAGGATGAATAGTGCTTCGGGTCTGAAAGGTAAAAAGTTCTGAAATTCCAAAAGTCTGAAATTTTAGAATTTTGGGTTTTGGAATCATTTAGAGATTCAGGTTTCAAAGTTTTGGAACTCTCAAGTGCTCAGATTAGATGAACAATGACTCAAAAATGTGAAAAATGGAAAGTTCTGAAGTTTCAAAATTCCCAAATTTCAAACTTTCAAATTTTCAGGGTTTCAGAGTTTTTGCGTGCCAAAGTAGGTGAAAAATAACTGACAACCTCCGACCTTCAAAATGTCTGAAAGTCTGAATTTCAGGATTTCAGAGGATGCATATATTTCAGAATTTTGAAGAAGGAATATCAACCAGTCGCCATTAATTCAAATATGGCACCCTCAATCAATTCAGACGGCCATAACTTTTGACTGAGAGCTCAGATTTGCACAAGATGGCCAGGATCTTTTGGGAAATTTATTCAAAATGAAGAAAAAAAGTAAGCCATTTTTTAGGATGTTCCAAGTTTCTCACCTACCAAAATGATGAAATACAAGCTTCCTTTCTTTCCTAATAAGGCATAGTACATGGAGGCATGGGTTTTGCAGTAGAACCCATCATTGTTGTAGGTGAATTCAATGCATTTTAGGGTGGTTGGAGCAAGAATTTCGAATTCTTTTATCTCCTTCTCTCATTCATTCCTATATATTGTAAGGAGGGGCATTTTCTCCAAAGGTTGGACAATTTTTCCTTGCACCCTCCCTTCTTCTATGATCTACAAGCGAATTTGTGGAGTTCAAACCTCCCATTTCAAACTGTAAAATGCAAGTCTTGTGCATCTTTGCCAATTGTAATGGACTGTATCAAATTATTGGAGCAATAAAAATGAGTTCTGTGGATGATTTCAACCCTCTCTTATGTTTATTATATCTTCCTGATCTCTCATTGCATTCCTGGTTATCTGTGCACGGTGGTTGTATTACACTTTTAATGGTTTTTGTTTAATTCCAAAGCAGGTGTTCAACATTCCTTTGGTGCATCACCTCTGTTAATTTAGGTTTATTTTCTTGCATCTTCTTAACCATGTCTCCTTGTCAAGTTAGAGTAGGTTTTAGAGTAGATCCTCTGCAAATAGTAGGTGTGCACCTAAACAGAGGAATAGGATTTGTCCTTCATCCAGAGATCTTTCCCATTTGTAAAGTCCCACACTTTGGGAAAATTTCCATGTTATGGAATCACATTGAGAGTCTTAACCTATCAAGTTGCAGACATTCAAGGGTATTGTGATTACGCATCAACAATTATTATTGAAGGTGGTAGTTGTGATAATATGGTTTCAAGTGTGATGATTGACAAAATCAATCTGAAATGTAAGAAGCACCCATATCCCTATCTTATATCATGGTTCAAGAAAAGGGAATTAGGTAACCTTAGATTAAATATTCCTTATAAATTTTTTGATTGGGAATACCTACAAGGATGAGGTGTGATGTGATGTTATGCCAATGGATTCATGCCATATATTATACGATAGAAAGGTTACACATGATGGAGGAAAAACTACATATACCTTTTGGAAGGATGGTGTAAATGTTGTCTTGTTACCCTTCAAGGAAGAAGATAAGAGTGAGGCCTTATTACTTACAAAAGAGTTTGTAATGGAAATGGAAGAAGTTGGCTGGTGTTATGCACTAATGTCAAAGAAGGTAGAAATAAATTAATTTAATATACTTTTTGTTGTGGAAAATTTACTAAAAGAATACAAAGATGTCAAACAAAATGAGCTACCAGATGGGTTACCTATGAAGCAACATATTCAACACCATATTGATTTGATCTTAGCATCAGCCCTTCCAAACCAGGCAACCTATCATATGATTCTAACATTGAGTGAAGATTTGAATAGATAAGTGACAGATCTAATACATAAAGGGTTAGTGAGAGAAAACATGAGTCCATGTACAACCCCAGCACTATTGACTCCCAAAAAATATGGAGACTAGAGAATATGTGTAGACAGTAGGGCCATAAATAAGATCACACTTAAGTATTAGTTCCCAATTCCAAGATTGGATGATATGATGGATGTGCTAGTGAGATCCCAATATTTTAAAAAGATTGAAATGTGGAGTGGGTACTACCAGATCTAGATCCAGGGGATGAATGTAAAATGACATTCAAATAAAATAAGGGTTGTACGAGTGGATGGTGATGCAATTTTGGTTATCTAATGCACCCAGTACATTCATGAGGCTGATGAACAGAGTACTTCAAGAGTAAAATGGTAAGTTTTTTGTTGTTTATTTTGATGATATTCAAGTATTCAATAAAACATTGGAAGAACACTTTTTACGTATGAAATTTGTGTTAGAATTGTTACGTAAAGAGAGTTTATATGAAAACTTAAAGAAGTGTAGATTTCTTTAGAAGATTCTTGTTTTTTTTTCTTTGTCATATCATAGGATGGAGTGAGGATGGATGAGGAAAAAGTAAAGGCAAATTTGGAATGGCCTATTCTAAGGAATGTTACCGAGGTTCATAGTTTTCATGGATTGGAAAATTTTTATAGAAATTTCATCAGGAATTTTAGTAGCATTGGTGCACCCATATCATAGTGTACAAAAGGGAGGGAGTAAGTATGGACTAAGGAAGCAACATATAGTTTTGATTTGTTGAAGAAGATATTTTCAGAAGCACCTATTTTGGTATTGCAAGATTTTACCAAGGTCTTCGAGGTTGACTGTGATGCCTCACATGTCGGGATTGGAGATGTACTGAATCAAGAAGGATGACTTGTAGTATTCTTCAGTGAAAAGCTAAATGAATTTAGGAGGAAATATTATACTTATGATATGGAATTTTAAGCTATTGTTCAGGAA
Organism: Taxus chinensis; assembly: GCA_019776745.2. Classification (NCBI taxonomy): domain Eukaryota; kingdom Viridiplantae; phylum Streptophyta; class Pinopsida; order Cupressales; family Taxaceae; genus Taxus; species Taxus chinensis. The sequence goes on along the minus strand of CM034156.1, from coordinate 549,343,167 downwards.
TTAAGGCATTGGAGATATTACTTGGTAGCAAAGGAATTTTTACTCTTCATTGACCATGAAGCATTGAGGTATGTAAACACACAGAAGAAACTAAATAATAGGCATGCAAAATGGGTTTCATTTTTGTAAGAATATAATTTTGTCCTAAAGAATAAGTCGGGTAAGCAAAATCAAGTTATTGATGCCTTGAGTCGACGTGTAGCACTTTTGAAAAAAATGGAAAATGAAGTAGTAGGGTTTGAAGCAAGTAAGGAATTGTATGAAGGTGATCCAGATTTTGGTGATGTTGTGAGAGAACTTAACGATCCTATAATAGGTAGTGGTTCTTCTGATTATTTGATGCATGATGGTTATTTGTTCAAGGGGAATAAATTATGCATCCTTATTGGTTCAATGAGAGAAAATATCATAAGATAATTTTATAGTGGGGGGGTTGGCTAGACACTTTAGTATAAGTAAGAAAATTTCTCTTGTTGTAGAAAAGTATTATTGGCCAAAGGTAAAGAGGGACATAACTAGGATTGTAGCAAGATGTAGAGTGTTTCAAATGGCTAAGGGTCGTGCACAAAATATTGGGTTGTATATGCCATTACCTATCCCTATAAGGCCATGGGTTTATTTGAGTATGGATTTTGTGTTAGGACTTACTAACACACAATGAGGGAATGATTCTATCTTTGTTGTGGTTGATAGATTCTCTAAGATGGCATATTTCATTTATAGTAAAATAACTAATGATGCTTCTAGAGTTGTAGATTTGTTTTTTCAGAAGTGGTTAGATTGCATGGAGTTCCAAGAATGATCACTTTAGATCAGGAAACACATTTTTGAGTCACTTTTAGAAGACTCGGTAGAGGAAACTTGGGACACAGCTACAGTTTATTAGTTCATATCACCCCGAGACTAATGGGAAAACATAATTAGTGAACATAAGCTTGGTAAATCTACTACGTTGCGTGGTTGGAGAAAAGCCAAAATAATGGGGCTTAGCTTTACCACAAGCTGATTTTGCCTATAATCTATCATAAAATAGTTCAACATGGAGGTATCCTTTCTAGATTGTATATGGTAGGAATTCCAAGGGGTTCCTAGATTTGATTGTGCTACCCAGTGAAGATAAAAATAGTGATGATGAAAAAGTATTTGTAGAACACATTCTATAGTTGCAAGATGAAGTGAGGAAAAAGTTAAAAGTGAGTAATGGACAATATTATTAGAGTAGGTATTTCCCTTAGCTCATGTTCACCTAGGTACATTATTTACCTTTATTGTATTTATCCTCACCCACTTATGTGTGTGGATATTTCTTTTTATTTATTTAGATATTAAGAGATATTATATAGTTGTTAGGTATAGTTCTTTCTTTGATATATGGTATTGACTAGTTCTTTCCTAGATCTATGGTATTGACTAGATCTTTGATGTCTAGTTCTCTCATAAATCTATGGAATTGACTAGTTCTTTGATGACTAGTTCTTTCCATGATTTATGGCTTGATCTACGACCTTGACTGGTTGTTAGATTGTTATTCCTTGCCTATATAAGCAAGGCCCATTCTCATTGTATTTCATTGAGTTCCATAATAATATATGATATTGATGCTCATTTGTTTGCAAAGGTTTATGTAAAGTTATTCTGGCAAATTGCTTTCATCTTATTGATCATGATTTTTGATTAGCGTCTGTGTTCTTGGCTTGGTACAATTTGGTTATCATTCCTTTTATGGTATCAGAGCTACATGACTTGTCGTCACACCAAAAGCTCAAACTGAAGGTGGAGAGGGATCTCATCGTGTTAATTAGTTGATACACCAATACCCTCCCAAACGATGGAGCCGTGTATACACCTAATCAAGCCCAACAGCATTAGGAGGAAGTGACACCGGGAATTTTCTGAGAGGTCACCCATCCCAGCACTACTCTTGGGGCAGCGCGCTTAACTACTTGGTATTAGAGCAGTGCTGGGATGGGTGACCTCCTAATAAATTCCCGATGTCACTTCCTCCTAATATTGTTGGGCCTGATTGGGTGTATACCCGGCTCCATCGTGCGGGATGGTATTGGCATAGCAACTGATTAACACAATGAGATCCCTCTCCACCTTTAGTTTGATCTTTTGGTGTGATGGCAATTCATGTAGCTTTGATACCATAAAAGGAATGATAACCAAATTGTACCAAGCCAAGAACACAGACGCTAATCAAACATCACAATCAAAAAGATGAAAGCCAAATCCTAATCCTAAGGGCAAGGGAAAACCAAATAGTAAAACCAAATCCACACCTTCTCCATCTCAAAATGCTCCTAAACCCAAATAAAACAACTCTAAATCTAAAGAGTCTTCTATTTTTGTGGGGGTAGTGGTCATGAAGAACATAGGTGTTACAAGCGAATGTACAAGTATTAGATGATGCAATCAAGAAACAAAAAATATCTATGTCCTCTCCACCTCCTTTCAATGAGCATGAAAAAGAAATTAATGTTGTTGGGAGATCTCAGTCAACTCATGCCGATTTTTGGGCTATAGATTCTGGTGCTTCTCATCACATGACTTCTTACAAGGAGTCTTTTTTATCTCTAAGTTTGAGTTCTACTTCTAAAATTAAGGTTCTTCCTTTATTTATGTTAAAGGAAAAGGTGACATACAATTTGATGGTGACAATATCCAAGATCATTGTATGTTACTAACATCACTACATTTACTTTATGTATATCAAAATTTCCATCATAGTCAAGGTAAAACAATGACTTTTGTACCACAAGGGGGTAGAAGTACAAACCTTGTTGGAGCCTGATTCACTTATTGCTCAAGGTATTATTGGTCATGGTTTTAGACTATATCACTTTGAGGGTTTTGATGACATTTCCTTCATACAAATAGGATTGGTTTCACATGAAAATTTAAAGAGTAAGATTTAACACGAGAGATTTGGACATCACAATTACAGATATTTAACGGAGTACAGAACTCATTGTATAATTAATGGTCTTTCTAGAGTTTCTTGTCTAGAGGGAGTTTTCCCTGGTTGTGCATTAGGGAAAAAACTCAGAGATCCATTCCCTAAGAATTTTTTCAAGAGATATTCTTCACCACTTGAGCTTTTGCACAATGACTTGATGGTTTTTCCTAACCCCTCTTTCAATGGAGCTAAGTATGCACTTACCTTTATTGATAATTTCTTGATGTGTACTTGGGTTTATTTTCTCAAGTAAAAAAGTGATTTTTTTTCACACTTTCAAAGTCTTTAAGGCTTTGGTTGAGAAACAATATTCTAGTTGCATAAAGAACCTTCATAAGGGAGTATTTTAGCGAAGAGTTTTTTACTTTTTTCAGCAGCTCATGGCATTATTCACCAACATTATGTTCCTCATATTTCACAACAGATTGTCTTAGTAGAATGGAAGAACCAAATTTTAAAGGAAATGACTAACTGCAAGATGCATTCTAGAGATTTACCTCCTATATAGTGGACATAAGTAATTAACTGTGCTAGCTACATTCAAAATCACACACTACACAAAGCACTTGAAAATTTGCCTCCAGAGGAAGCTTGGTCCAAAACTAAGCCTGATGTCTCATTTGTTCAAGTCTTTGGTAGCCATACTTGGACATTTATGCCAAAGAATAAAAGACAATCCTTGATAAGAAGATCAAACCCTTAATATTTTTAGGGTATTGTGACGACATGCGATCTTATCAACTTTTAGATCCTGATACTCATGAGGTTATTTTTCGAACACATGTTCATTTTGATTAACACTTCTTTCCTCATGATTCTTCATCTTCTTCCATGCCTAATTCTTATTATTTATCTCATCTTGAGGATCCCTTCTTTAAAGAGGTAGCTGAGGAGGTTATGGATGCCAACAAGGATTCTATTCCCATTGATGTTATCATTATGCCTAAGTGGAATCATACTAAAAATTTTTAGGCAACACCTTTCATATAGGATCTTTCACCCACTAGGAATCATCATGCACATTTTTCAAGTTTTAGACTTTTGTTTTAGGTAGTTTGTGAGGATCCAGTATTTTTCACAGGCTCATTGGATATAGGAGTAGGATGATGCAATGGTAGATGAGTATTCTACTTTGATGAAGAATAATACTTAGGATTTGTTATCTCTTCCTAAAGGAAGAAAGATTATTAGGTGTATGTGGGTATACCGAACCAAATACACAATTGATGGGTCCATTTATAAGTATAAGTCTGTCTTGTTTTAAGGTTTTTTCACAAGTTGAAGGTATATATTACTCTGATACTTTTACACCCATTTCCAATTTGGATTCAATACGCCTTGTACTCACTATTGTTGCATCACATGTGTGGCCTACATACCAAATGGACATGAAAAGTTCCTTCTTACATGCAGATTTACAGGAGGAAATATACATGGAGAAACCTTCTGGATTTTTTCACGACTCTTCTCTTGTTTGTAGACTCCAACAATCTCTCTACGGTATCAAACATGCCCTTCAGGATTGGTATGAGAAGATGGATTCTTTTCTTCTATGTACTAGATTTGTTTACTGCCACTATGATCCTGCAGTATATCTCCAACATGTCGCCAAGGATATTGTTATACTTGTCTTGTATGTCGATGATCTGATACTTACTGATAGCTCTTCTTCACACATTCAAAATATTAAGAGGGCTCTTTCCACGCATTTTGACATGATAAAATTTAGGTTATTGCATTATGTCCTTAGTTTGTATATTTCTCAGACAGATTCAGGGATTCATTAGAGTAAAAAAAAATACACCCATGATCTTCTTCAACATTTTTATATGGATGATTGTAAGCCAAGTCCATCTCCTTTCCAGTTTAGGGTTACTCTTACTTCCACATGTACCACTCCATTTTGTGGTCCTACATTGTATAGAAAGTTGGTTGGAAGTCTCATGAACTTGACCCATACTTGCCCTAATATGTCATTTGCAGTATGGATTTTATCTCATTTTGCACATTCTCCTCATATCAATCACTGATAGGCTGCTAATATGATTTTAGGCTATTTGTAGGGAACTTCCCACTTTGGAATAAACTACACTAAGGGTTATACTGAGTCAGTTGGATAAACATATTCAAATTGGGAAGGTTCTATTGATAATAGGTGTTCTAACTCTGGCTACCTTTTTTGTACATATTATTTGGCTTAAAAAAATATTGATAGAGTTTGGATTCCCAAAGGATTCACCAACTATACTTTGGTGCGACAACCAAAGTTTAATTCACATTTCTTGCAACCTTGTTGACCATTAGCAAACTAAATATATTGATATTCACATACACTTCATTCGTCAACACATTCAAGATGGAGTTCTTTTCTTGGAGTACATTTCAACTCAATGATAGATTGTTGACATATTTACGAAGCCTTTTGCATTGCCTTGCTATCTTGATTTGAGTGGCATGCTTGGGGTTTTGAAAGTTGTTCTTGGGGGGTGTTTGTGAGAACTTCTTCCTTATTCTTATTCTTTCTCTTTCCTTCTAGCAAAATTATTTCCTACTTTTGGTTTGATATTTCTTCATGGATTTATTGTACATGAATAATTGATCATGCCTTGTTTCCGATACTCATATTGTGGATATGCCACTTATATTTTGGGCCCCTAGTTTCACTTGGGGGTGTTAGATTAATTTGTTTACCTTATATCATGTTCACCTAGATACTTTATTTACCTTCTTTTTTATTTATCCTCACCCACTTATGTGTGGATATTTATTTTATCTTATTTAGATTTTAGGAGGATATTATCTAGTTATTAGGTATAGTTCTTTCCTTGATTAATGATTTTGACTAATTCTTTGTTGTCTAGTTCTTTCCTTGATTTATATCTTGATCTATGGTCTTGACTAGTTTTTAGATTGATCTTCCTTGCCTATATAAGCAAGGCCCCTTCTCATTTTACTATATAGAGTTCCATAATAATATATATGATATTGTTGTTCATTTGTTTGCAAAGTTATTATGGAGAATTAATTTCAGCTTATTGAGTTTGATGTTTTATTAGAATCTGAGTTATTTGCGGCTTGGAATGATTTGTTTATCATTCCTTTTACAATCCACCCATTATACACACTTGATGCTAAAAATCAAATAAAACGATACTACACATGTCAAAATGATCCAAATCAAGCATATGCTACCTCATCTAATTAGTTATGCAACATCTATCCATCAATGAGATATATAACCATTGTGACAACTATCCATGATATATCCAAAATACAATCGAGGAAAATATTGAATCAAAAATATCCAAAACATCATATCTAAATTAATTAATAATGATAAAAGAAGTGAATTGACATCGTATGCCTCACACATCATCTTACCAAAACAAGTTAGCATTTAAACCCTAATACAATGAAAAAATCATAATAATGTCCAAAACAATAATTTGTAATGGTACTGTATCCAATGTCTCCATAAAATAATACAATGAGTATACATAAAATAGAGAAGAAATATCGTGGGCACTATAATAACTAAAATAGAGAGACTATCTCACATGGTTATGAATCTAACAAATCAACATGAGGCAAAGCACATGGAAAACCCATGGTAAACAAAAAATGGACTGATTTTATATTCAAATATTGAGAGAAATGTGGGGAAGAAAAAGGTGGAGCGAGAAGTGCTTAATGAGTCTCCACGTTGATCAATGTGTAGGTCTATTAGAGCATGAAGTGGTCACATAGAAGACTTCCCAAAAATGAATAAGAACTCTTTGTAGAGTTGATGAGCACATGGATGTATCAAAATAAAACATAAGGAATGAAGCGGGAGAGTTAGAGGATCTCATTACAGGTCTAAAAAATCAAGAGCCCAAAAAATAAAAAAGGGGATGGAAGGAACTAGGATCACTCTCACAATAATAAAAAAAGAGAATTCACATAACTCAATGCACAACCCAATTATATTAGAGAAAGAATGTGTCAAATCAAGAGATTTTTAGGTGGAAGGAGACAACTACAAATGGGATAAGACAAGACAAATGAACATTGAAGAAGAGGAATGTGGATTATAAGCCAACATATGACTAGAAAGGAAGGAAGAAATAAAAGAACCAATTGCATAAATATTTGATTGAATGGAAGGTCAATTTAATTTAAGAGTTCTTTGAATGAGATATCAATGATAGGAACTCACATTTCGAAGTACCACAAGGGTCTAATGCACGAGCATCCAAAGGCCTTACAATCTTCATCAACAAGAAACAATTTAATTGTCCTCAGGTATAGAATTAAAATGTTTACATGTTTAATGGATGTCACTTAGGAGCTATTTAAATACACATTAGGGTCCCAAGCTATTTGTTAAGTGTTTAAAGGTGTTTTAAGGGGGTCACATGGCACATTGAATGCGGAGGCCATTCTTTTGTTGAACATTAAAGCCTTTTAATATGGTTACTCATGCCTGAGACTTGTAAAATTGACACAAAGTTTTATCTCCTTCTTGACATATAGTCATAGGTCTATGCCAGTTTGTTGTAATGCCATTTTGACACAAATGCCATGACTACTGAGTCCATGAATGCTAGTGGGAATTCGTGATTATGACACGTGTCATGTATCAGTGGGTACCAAACGTAACTGTTCTTAGCTATGAAGATGTCATATTTAATGTTAAAGAGACATGCTTTTTATAAGAGAGCATGAATTTGGAAAACATTGGATATTGTACTTTCTCTTATCAATGAGCCATTTTCCTATAGAAGTGATATCGAAGTTGATTAGACACATGTGTGTTTGCCCAATAAGTTGGTGGAGAATTACCTGAGTCTCCATTTTAAAATATCTTCATTGTGATCAAATGGGTAGCCTAATGAAATGGGACATGTTCTTGAACTGGGATGAAATTAGAGGGAACAATTCACTAATTGTTCCTTAAGCCATGTCAAAGGTGAAAATATCCTTGAAACCTTCTATGACCTGGTCTTTCCATGAGTACAAAAGGATCAGATAAACCCAAATAAATTAGAATAGAGGCCCCTTGCAGAGAAGGAGCACCTTGTGGGGAAAGCAACAGGTGTGGATGATGGAGAAATTGCAAGGGAAATCACATGAAGGTGCCTATATATCACAAGGAAAAAGTAGAGCCTGCCCTCTTGAAGAAATCAATGTATTGTTTGAGCTCAGGAAGACATTATAGAGTCCCCAATAGATGATACAAATGTCTATATTTCATTCCTGTTATGGCACCTAGAAAAGCATATTCGTGCACTCTCATTTATAGATAAAAGGTGAGTTGTTTAGTTGCTCCTGTGAATCTCAGTATTAGTGAGTGTCCATTGTTAAGTTTTGCATGGATCCCTAATCCTTTTCTTTGCTTGGGAACTTTTGTTATAATTGAGTCCCTGACCTTGAAAGCATCTAAATTTCATAATGTATTTGAGGTTATACCTACTTCTTCATTGTTGAAAATTCAAATATGGGTTTAACGTCATGAAGGCATGAGTGAAATATACTGTTGAATAAACGGGTCGCTGTGATATATCTGGTTCTTGTGTTATAATTTTTGCTTGACATTGAAAACTTGAAGATAAATAAATGTTAGAGTATCTACGAGTATTGCAACATTAGCCTAAAGGCGTAAATAAGCTCACATGAATGAGAAATTTGGACTGTATAATGACTTGTGTCAACATGGTAAAAAATTCACAAGTTGAAGCAGGTCTCACCACCTTGAGATAAAAGTTTTTTGTACATAATAGGAATTTTCAATTAACATGTAATCTATGAGCTATATCGTTTTCCAGTAATTTTAGAAACTTGGGTACTCTTTCCATTCAAATCAGCATTTGATCCTTGGTATCTGTATGGGTTTTGTTACTCCAATAGGAAGGTGAAAGTCAGACTTCTGAGTGTGCTTTTATGTTGAGGGCGTATGTTAAAGGAATTTGTTCTCTGTGTGTTTGGAAGGTGATGAAACCAAATTTTTCTCAGTATAGGGTCATTGATATGTCTTCTATTACATTGTATAATCATTACTTTTTCTTGAGGGATAAGGGTATGGTCTTCATTCTTGTCGATAGAATGAAAATGATCTTAATTTCTTTGATAAGGTTAAGGTATTCAAAAATTCTTTTAAAAAGAATTAAAGGTAATTATAATACGTTGTTTAGATTGATCATTATCCTTGTTTATTTATGAAAAGGGGGGGGGGGGGACTTCTTTAGTTGTAATGAATGATATCCTTAACCACCTATTTTTTTTTGTGGCTTGAAAGCCAGCTATTATGATCTTGGCCAATGCGGAAGTTTTGAGATGAACTCATGGCTTTGTTTGTGATAACTCGTCCCATGGTGGGTGATAAATGGTTACTGTGTTAATTAACTAGACGTGACCACCCATATTAGCTTTTATTCCTTCTGTGATATTGGATTCAAACTTTGCTACTGTGTACCCCTTGTGTGGGATGGGAATACACATAACATCGACCATATGGTCTTGATTTCAGCTAGGAATATATTGTTCAGTGTAATGTTGTCCAATCTCCCCTTGTCCTTGTGGCTTGTGGTGTCACTTATCTGGTAATCTAATTTTGACCTGTTACGAAGGGCCATGTGGATTTATTAATATTGTATTCACTTCACCGTTGGCACAAAGCTCTTGGAGTTTTCAATCATGATTAAACCTCCCTTCTAGAAGGATTTAATAACCTTGTTTTGTTACGCACCTATGATCATAACTGGTATGCTCTATCCACTCTTGGACCCCTTTAGATGGATGGATTGAGCATTGAATTTCAATCACGTAATCCATAGAATTACATGATTGAAATCTCAATACTCTTGACCTTCTTGTTCCTAACCCATAAGGTCTTGCCTTGATAAATGAAATTTTATTCTTACTGGTATTTTTGGCTTCCTCCTTGTTGGTTGGTATAATATTTTTTTTCCTTGTGAAGCATTTTGAGTTTGGATTTGTGAGTTGTGCTTTTATCCATTCTTGAATTAGAACATTCCTTTCATGTTATTGTTAAATGTTAGCTTATTGTTGCCAATGGGTAGTCTTTAACATGCTCAGTTCTTAGGACGAACTGACTCTAGTTAATATTTGTGCAGATGGATTATGTGTGTAGATTAAAAGAAAAGAGTGTAAAGGTTTCATCAGTTCAATTTTTGAAGTTCCTTGTAAAAATGTTCAATGTGTTGTAAATTTTGTAACATTGCTTGCAAAAGAGTTTAAAAGATCTCTTGCCTTGGAATGTTTGGAAAACTACGAGATGAAGTTGTCTTGTCCTTTTTGTTGTTAGACTGGTAACATATCCTTGTGAGAAGTAATATTCAATCTCTACATTGACATGAATATTGTAAAACCTTGATCTTGAGAATAAAGTGCTGAGTTAAAACTTTCTAAGACTTTGTAATGGTGTGTTATAAGTAAAATAAAATGGGTTGGTTAATCCTTATAGAAGTTTAACGAAAAGTTATATTCAAATAAATTAATGTAGAGATGACTTACTTGAGAACAAGAAATTCCCTAAGTGATCAAAGATGAAACTATCCTTGGTTAAGTTTTCCAAAATTATATAGCATGTTAACCCTAACTACACTAGTGAACATTATACTTTTTATGGTGAAATTCGTAAAAAAATTCAAAGGTGAAATAAATTGATAGTTGTTAGAAGATAATAAGATTTAATAAGTAGGGGGAAACAATATAGAAACCACGAAATTTATCTCTCAGCCTTTTTGGAAAGTGAATAGTTCCTTTTGTAAAGCTCTTTCAATGAAGCCTAAGTAAAATCTTTAATATTTCTGGATAAAACCTCAAGCTCTGCAATTAAATCTTGGTAATAACTAACGATGTCTCAAGGATGAACTCAATTGAACTTCTTCCTTTTAACTTTATCCAAAGTGCCTTGTAATTCTCCCTTAAGTTTGTTGAACGCGAACCAATGTTGTCATAAGGGTATGAATGAGATTTAGTAGCGTAAGTGTGAATAGATGGCCTTGTGAAATTAAATTATCACCTTTATCAAATAAATAAATAAAATAAATAATTGTCATAATGAGAAAACTATAAGTGAACTACTCTACAGTGCTTAAGAAAATAATTTAGTTTGGTAAGATGAATCATGCGAATCATATCTTGAATCTCTCTGAAAACATAAGTCATGAGTTAAAGGGTGTTTTATCAAAATAAATAACCTTCAATCATTTCTTAGTGTGGCTTCTTGCCCTAGCTGTGTGAGTGTCATGTGGTTGGACTTCTATGTTGTTCTGTCAAAAAGAAAAGTGTATTATCCTTTTGGGTGTGAACATTTCCGTGCTGACCTTGTGGTCATCCTCGTAACAAGTGGTTCCTAGAGTTGGTTGTAACCTTGTGATGACATGTTGTGTCGTGTTATGTGTCGAAGCAAGTCAAAAAAAAAAATTATCCTGTGTTTTTCTATGTAGTCTTGTGTGCCTATTTTTTTTGCGGGCTATCTACACTTGGAAGTTAGAGCGTAGGATTATATTAGCTTGCCTGCACTGGAATAGCTATGTGGCCAGGTAGTTGGAGGAATGATGGAACTAGCCTTCTGATGGATGAGCTTTCCCCATTTGCAAAGTGTCCCACACTTTGGGAAAGCTCAATGTTGTGCATTCACACCAAGGTGGTTTATCGCCTTAGAAAAGTAGATCCATAGGTCATTTTGGGGGATGCTGATGAATTTTCACTAAAAATGATATTGGCAACGCCCGGTGGGACCTGTAGTAGGTCACTCCACTGTGTATCTGTTATGCAGGTTGATGTGTTCCTGATGGGAGTATTCTCTAGCCTTCTGGAGGAAATTTCAAACACATCTAGTGACTGTTATCCAAAATTCACCCCCCAGGGTAAATTTTGATAACATGCATCAGAATTACTTCAAGTCCCAGGCAAATAGATTGATTCAAGGCCCAAAAATCATGTTTTCTGGGGTCCCCTCTGAATTCTCTCTAACTCTCCCATCCAAGAAGAAATCCCAACAGGTCGAAGAAAATGTGAAGAAGGCTGCAGAAAACCAAGCTTGGGGCAAGAAAAATCATGAGAAAATCAGCTAAGTCCTAGTCCTCACAACAGTCCTTGGGACAGTGAGGGACGTCGGGGTGCGAACCGGAAGAAAAGCCTCCAGGCGGTCTGCACGTTGCAATTGGAACATCTGGGCCATCAGGACGCGCGGGACGCGTGAAAAGCCGATTCGGCCGAAGGAGAAGGGAAAAATTTACCTAAGTCTTTGTTTCGGCAGTTGGGACAGTTGGGACAAGAAGTACGTAAAAGACGTGGATCGGCCGGTTTGGCCGCAAGTTAGTCCATTTTGGGTGGTTCGGAGAAATTTCGTTCACTAGGTAGTTTGGGACATGTTGGGATAAAAGTACGCAGAGGATGCGAACCGCCCGGATCAAGCCGAACTACAAGGAACTTTTCCCAGACAGTCTGGGACATCTGGGACTAAAAGTACGCGCGGGATGCGTGAAAGAGCCGAAAGACTTGCCGAGAGCCAATGGAAATCATGCCACATGTCTTCACCGCAAAGAGGGACAAGGAAGCCCGAATCGGGCGGTTCGGAGGAATTTGTCCCAGGCGAGGTTTGGGACAGCCGGGCCAAAGGGACGCGAGGGACGCGATAAAGCCGGGAGGCCCGCGGACGAATCAGAATGTGCCACGTGTCCTAAGGCGGGGGAGTTTGGAGCTCAGGGAAAGACTTAGAAAAGTTTAGCACGAAGTCTTGGGCCAAAAAATTAAAAGCACAAGGTCTGACCCCATGCCCCCCTGTCCTCCAACCATTAGCCCGCCACGTGTCCCAAGTGGCGGGGACGCGGGGAAAAAATGGAAAATTTTCCAAAATTATAAAAACATCAAAATTTCAAAGGGAAACCCCGGGACAGCAGAGGAGAGAGAATTACGTATCCAATCAGCGCTTGACACGTGTTGTCCAGGTGGCAGAGCACGGGAAAGATCTTCAAAACACATTTTCACTTGTTTTGTGCCCTAAATTTTCAGATCTCCATATCTTTTGATCCAGAGCTCGGATTTGCACGTTCTTTATATCAACGGAAAGCTTATGAAATTCTCTACATGATTCTAGGGTTAATCTCGAATTTTGGTGCATTATGGAGAGAGAAATTTGAGAAACAGCTCTGACACGTGTTCATGGCCAGAAGTGACATTTTAGCGACCAAATTAATGCAGAATGGGTCACATTCTCCTCCAAATCAGTCAAAGATGGAGGGGTATGGGTTTGTAAGGTTCCCCATGCCATTTTAATGCATCTTCAGTCAATGAGGAATGGGCTTGCACGTTTTCCCACATTTCTCTCCTGGGCTCGACCCATGTAATGTAAAAGCCAGATTTGGCTCATTTTAAAAATAATAATTACAAGTTGTTCATCTGTTCGGCTCTACCCTCCCTTCTTTTCCTTCTCCAGGGTTAAAAATGGAGTTCAAACCTCCTCCCTGCTCTGTAATGGCGTTTTTTTCCTTTTACTAATGAAATGATGTTCTGTGCAAACTTCTGAAGCAACAAAAAAACGTGTTTTGTGATGCATCTATCCATCCTTGCTCGTTTTTCACTTGTTTTCCTCTTGCCTCTCTTCATTACAGGTATTTTTGCATGTTTGAATGTTCATTGCAGGTTTGGAGCTGTGTTCATGGATTTTTGGGACATTTTCTATGTGAAATCTATCCTTGGGCCTGTGATGCATCTGTCCATCCTTCCCATTGCTCACATCTCTTTGTTACATGGCAGTTTTGATAGATGTCCAACATTCTCCTTCTCTGGTGTATCACCGTTTTAGTGTAGGCTTTTGTTCTTTTCCTTTCTCTCTCTCTGTCTCTTTGGCATGGTTAGATTAGGATTATATTATCTTGCCTACACTGGAATAGCTTGTGGCAGGTGGTTTAGGAGCAGGAACTAGCCTTCTCTAGAGATTACTTTTTCATTTCTGCAAGTCCCACACTTGGAGAAAGGTTTCAATGTTGTGCAATCACACTGGATGCCTGAAGATCAACTTAGAAACCTGATCAGCATCCAGGGGTGCTGTGATTTTGCATCAACTATTCTGGCACGCCCGGTGGGACCTTAGAGGTCTTCCATTTCATCTTTTGCAGGTTGGTGTGTTCCTGTGAAGATTTCAGCCTTTGGAGGCACTTGCAAACACATCTGGCGACTCCATCTGATCAGCAACTCATTTCTGAAGTTGCAGACCCGTTTTCCATCCATTTCCTTCCATATTTCTTTCCATCTCTTTCATTCTTTTCCATTCCATGAGGTTGTGTAATCATGACTTCATTTCCATCATGGAATTCACATCAACAACAGTAGTATATTCCACCTCCAACATGTTTTACAAATCCTCCAAATCAGCCTTTTGAGAAGATTCAAGATCAGTATGCATACCCATATGAGCAGCAATGCAAAAGTCAGTTTGGCTATGGATCTTTCCAAGAGCAAGAGTATGTATATGATAAAGACCATCAGATCCAAGACGCTGGTTTGTTGGAGAAAATCCAAAAGATGGAGGTGGAGATGGTGCAGTCCAGAGCAACAGCTCAAATGAGAGCTTTCAGAATTTGTTGCAGGACTCCTTGTCCATGGGGAGGCCCTTTTCCAAGACACTTCAGCCCTCAAGAGAAGTTGGACTTCATGATAAAGATGCTGCCCCAACTTGCATAATGGACAGCAGAAATAGAGGCATATACATTCGGTGTTGAACAACCTTGTCAATGGGTAAGTTCTACACCATCATCTGGTTTTTCTCTTCCCATTACTCAAGCAACATCATCTCATTTGGACTTACAAATTTTAAACTCTCCATCTGCTGTCCCAAATGTTGATCCCATGTCTCCACCTCTCAGTCTTCCACCACACCTCAATTCTTCTTTCCTTTTTCCTTCCAAACAGTCATCCTCTCCACAAGAGCTAAAATAAACCCCCCCTCCTCTAAAGAAACAAGAGATTTCATCTCCTTTACCACCACAAAAAATTGCCAAATCAATTGAGTTGCAACCCACCCCTCCTCTTGCATTCCCAATTCCATGTGGGGAAGAAGAAATTGCAAAAATTAGTCATCAAGGATAGTAAGAGGAAGAGCCAAGAAAAGAAGAAATGATTAAGAGCTTAGTAAGTTTGGCTGCCAAGTTTGGTATGACAAAGATCCCCTTGATGGTCAAACCTATAGAAGAGGCTAAGGTTGAACAAATAGTGGTCAGGGCTGATTTTGTTGCAGCAGAAGAAGAAGTTCTTACAGTCCCAACTTGTCCTCTAGAGCAGCAGATTGAAGAGTTTGACTTGAAAAACTTCATGCTGGAGGAGGAGCTCATTCAAGAGCAAGATTGTCTTTGAACATTGGAGGAAGGAGAAGCTGCTCCAGATCCAGCAGCAGAGGAGCACATTCTAGCTGTGGAGGAGAAAGTTGCAAATCCAAGAGCTCTAAGCACAAAGCAGGCTACAGGAGAACCTTCAGTTCTTCTTTCTACTTCACCTCTCTCAAGTTCCAATGCTGAAGAGGAGTTTGACCTCTCAAACTCAATGTTGGAGGGAGAAAGAAACCATGGTGGTCAAGTTACAGATCAAGAGGACACCATGGAGGAAGCTGAACATTTGTAGCAGGACAGCCATAAGGTAGTTTATCTGTCAGATTTTGAGGACTGTTTTGATGGAGAAGAGCCGGTTGAGTTTCCACCATTCTCTCTTTCATCATCCACATTCCAAACACAAGAGTCTGCTATCATGAAGGAGAACATTCATTTTGCAGCAGCCTGCATCTTATAACAGCTCTTCGGAATCAAGATTGGAAGATTTTAATCTTTCATGTTCTTCATTAGAGGAAGAGAAAGGACAAAGGAATTTCACCATTGATTCCACACCATCCATTGAGGGTCTACAAGAAGACTCCATTTTTGGAGTTGAGAATCAGAGTTATGGGCATATCAAACGGATCGAACCTTGCCCAATTAGGTATTTGGCTTCATTGGAGCCAAAGGAGAAGTCACAACCAGTCATGCTTGCTTCTGAGCATGAGGGTGAGCTACAAAGTACCAAGGATCAGTTGTCATACCCCTTCAATCCAAATGCAGAGCAACTAAAAGAGGTATTGAATTTGCCTTCAGCTGATACCTTTATGATTTGGGTGGAATACCAGCTTCTTGTTGATTTTCCACTCATCCTAATAGCCATGATCGGCTCCAAATCAATTGCATGGCTGCCACTTTTAAGAAAGGGAAGCTATTTCTCACAACCAATTGCAGGGTTTGTTTAGCTTGCCTTTGCTCCCAGTTACAGTAGAGTAGGTAGGTTTTCTTTCAGTAGAAGAAGTTCTTGTGCACACTCTGCATGTTCCATTTGGAGCATGTATGATTTTTAGTTCTGTACATAGTTTTGGTGTTGTTGGTTCTGCTCTTGCACAGTTCGTTTCAGTGGCATTTTGGTGAGAACAACTCCATGTCCGGTGGGTTTCAAGTGGCTCAGAGGGAGGTTTTCAAAGTTCAGATCAGTTGCAGGTTACAACTCATGACTCCATGCCCAATGGATGCTTCAAGTAACTGGTAGCTTCATCTAGCAGGCAGATGACCCCGCTGAGTCGCCAAATTGTTATCCAAAATTCACCCCCCAGGGTAATTTTGATAACATGCATCAAATTACTTAGTCCCAGGAAAATAAATTGATTCAGGGCCAAAAAATCATGTTTCTAGGGTCCCCTCAAAAATTTTCTAACTCTCCTGTCCAGGTTGAAAAGAGCAAGTTCTGAGAAAAGGTGAAAAGGTTGCAAAAACAAGCTTGGGCTAGGAAAAATCACGAAAAATGGCTAATTCCTAGTCCTCACAACAGTCGGGACGTGAGGGACATCTGGGCGCGAATCGGCCGAAAGGCCGCCAGGCAGTCTGCAGGGCAAAGGAACATCCGGGCCGTCGGGACGCGTGGGACGCAGAAAGCCGGTTCGGCCGAAGGAGAAGAAAATCGACTAACTGCTCTGGGACATTTGGGACAAGAAGATGCGAAGGACGCGAACTGCCCGGATCGGCCGAAAAGGAGAACTTTCGCACTAAGTAGTTCGGGACATGTGGGACAAAGGTACGCAAACCGGCCGAACCAGGTGAACTGGAAGAATTTTTCCTAGACAGTCTGGGACATCCGGGAAAAATGGACGCACTAGACGTGAAAGAGCCGGCAGACCTGCGGACCAACCAAATCATGACACGTGTCACAAGGAGAAAAGTCCAAAAATTTCAAAGGGCGAGGTTTCAAGCACTAACCCGAGCCAATAAAAGGAGGACATGTGTAAAATGAGGAAGGGAAGCTTGGAGCTTGGGAAGGAGTTAGAGATTTTAGCAAGAGTTTTGGCCGAAAAGCTAAAAGCAAAGGTCTGCCCCATGCCCCTGTCGACCAATCAATGCATGCCACGTGTCCCAAGTGGCGGGGGCGTGGAAGGAAAGTGGAAAATGTTCCAAAATCACAAAAGGAAAAACTTTCAAGGAAAAACCCTCGGGACAGCAGAGGAGAGAGAATTACGTATACAATCAGCACTTGACACGTGTCGTCTAGGTGGCAGAGTGCGAGAAAGATCTTCAAAACACATTTTCACCTGTTTTGTGCCCTAAATCTTCAGATCTCCATATCTTTTGATCCAGAGCTCGGATTTTCACATTCTTTATATCAACGGAAAGCTTATGAAATTCTCTACATGATTCTAGGGTTAATCTCGAATTTTGGTGCATTCTGGAGAGATAAAGTTGAGAAATGGATCTGACATGTGTTCATGGCCAGAAGTGACATTTTAGTGACCAAATTAATGCATAATGGGTCGCATTCTCCTCCAAATCGGTCAAAGATGGCAGGGTATGGGTTTGTAAGGTTCCCCATGCTATTCTAATGCATCTGCAGTCAATGAGGAATGGGCTTGCACGTTTTCCCATGTTTCTCTCTCCTAGGCTCGACCCATGCAATGTAAAAGCTAGATTTGGCTCATTTTAAAAATAATAATTACAAGTTGTTCATCTGTTCGGCTCTGCCCTCCCTTCTTTTCCTTCTCCAGGCTTAAAAATGGAGTTTGAACCTCCTCCCTGCTCTGTAATGGCATTTTTTACCTTTTACTAATGAAATGATGTTCTGTGTAAACTTCTGAAGCAACAAAAAAATGTGTTTTGTGATGCATCTATCCATCCTTGCTCATTTTTCACTTGTTTTCCTCTTGCCTCTCTTCATTGCAGGTATTTGTGCATGTTTGAATGTTCATTACAGGTTTGGAGCTGTGTTCATGGAGTTTTGGGACATTTTCTGTGTGAAATCTATCCTTGGGCCTCTGATGCATCTGTCCATCCTTCCCATTGCTCACCTCTCTTTGTTACATGGCAGTTTTGATAGATGTCCAACATTCTCCTTCTCTGGTGTATCACCGTTTTAGTGTAGGCTTTTGTTCTTTTCCTTTCCCTCTCTCTCTGTCTCTTTGGCATGGTTAGATTAGGATTAGATTAGCTTGCCTGCACTGGAATAGCTTGTGGCAGGTGGTTTAGGAGCAGGAACCAGCCTTCTCTGGAGATTCCTTTCTCATTTCTACAAGTCCCACACTTGGAGAAAGGTTTCAATGTTGTGCAATCGCACTGGATGCCTGAAGATCAACTTAGAAACCTAATCAACATCCAGGGGTGCTGTGATTTTGCATTAACAAGTTCATGTGTGAATTACTGCTTGTGATGTGTGAAAAGAATTCTACTATGGACGACAGGGGGTTAGAGCATTGTGGCATATTGTGTTATGTGGGTGTGTCGATATGTTGTATGACTGGATTGATGTAAAGTGAATTAAGTTGTATCATGATGTTTTTACTATGTTTTAAAGAAATGTGTGTATCACCTTGTTATGAAGCAATTAATGTTATGTTGTGATGTTATTATGTTCATCGTATGTATGATTTGTGTAATATGTAATGATTCATGTTGTGATATAGGAGCATACAGAGAGCCTATGAACCCTATTGTGTAGTGATTGCACTTTGGGTGCAGAATGTGGTAAAGTGATGTATTACACCCGGTGAATGTATGATTGTGATCTACCTTGTATACATACCATACGTAAGACATTATGGTAGCTATGTGTGTACCACCATTGTGTTAGTGATGTAGTTACATGTTATGTTGTGAACCTTACACTAACCGACCCTGAGGTAAATCGGTAAATTGTAGTATGTTCGGAGTGATAAAATGTGTACCGTTGACCAGTCACTCGAGCCGAGTACGAGATAGGAAGTGGAGCCTTACATAGGCTGAAAACCCACTTTTGTTCATTTGGTATGTGTGCCACTTGCTCAACGTGTGTCATGCATATTGTGTTTTGCGGTCACCTTAGGCTCAGTAGACGGTGACTTGTAATTTCTTTCTCTCTCCCGATATGGTTTTCGTATGGATTCAACCTATGTGATTTTGACTATGTTGAGCCTTGTTGAAGTTGTGGCGAGATGATTCCGATCAGGATGATGACAGTTGTATTATTGCTATATATTTTTACGAGCTGAGGCTCGATGTTCTGAGTGCTAGCAACTCATTGAGTACCCCTTTGGTGGCTAGATACAGGCCACACAGTTATCGTAATGTGACATTATTATAAGTGTATTTTATTCGTAAACTGATCTTTTCTACTTTATTTTTGCAAGGACTAGCAGTTTTCTTGATTGTCATGCGTTACATTTTAGGCATTTCCTTGGTTTGTGGTACTAACACTCGTATTTTTTACACTAACTATGGTCATTTGGTTAGTTGTTTTGCTTGGTTTTGAATCTTCTTCTAAATTTTAAGATTTTACCGCCTTGCCCAAGGCTTTGTACTTTACTAGTTGGCATTTTGATTGGATTGATATGTTGGTTCTATTTTCGTGATGTGTGGAATAGGGTCATGGGATGCACCATGGAATGGTTGGACCTATGGACCCACTTCGTTGTATGGGGGTACGCCCCAAGGAGTTACAGATAACTAGCGGGTTGTTGAACCACGTGTTATTATGTCACTTGGGTTAGGAGTGTCCAAACCCTATGTGTCTTGGGCCATGGGGACAACCGGCCTCCTTGTGGGGAGGCATAAGGGAATGCCAATGACATCAAATTTTATTGTGAAAGAAACTTGAGGGGAGACATAAGAGTTTGAGGGAGGCATAAGGTCTTGAGGGAGGCATAAGAGATTTGCATGTATGTGTGACTGATGCTTCAGGAGGTATGTTGATGTGTTATGATGTTTGGTTATGGTGTTATGATATATGTGTTACTCATATCAGTTGGATATATTTTGTGATGTTGTGGATATGGCATTGATGCCCTTATGGACCCTATGTACATGTAGTTTTTATGAGTCATGAAAAACCCTCATAGGTGGAATTGAGGAAATGTCTAATCGATTGTAGTACTCTTTTGTCGAGTATTTTGTATGTCAGTCTTTGATGTGCGACGAGTACTATGTTATGTGGACTGTGCTTATTTCATTCCATATTTAAGTAACCTTTTGTGGTGTAATACAATCATGAAGTATATACTTGTGTGCTTGTGAATCTGTAGTGTCTTTTTGAACCTGATAGGGTGTTGTGTTAGCAGTTCATGTAGGGCACCCGCAATAAGGAATAAACCAAAACTCTTCAATGGTGAAATTTTAAAAAGAAATTAAACTAAGAATAATTCTAATGGAAAGAAACTAATGAAATAATAAATAAGAGGGAACTGTCAATCTTCACAGAACCTTGAAAGTTAAAATTTCTACCTAATGTTCCTAAGGCTACCATGTGGTCGTGCTTTAATAAACTAAAATTTTAAACCATAGGGTGTAATTTCTCCTGTACCTGTTCTTGGTTGCGAACCATTTCTTTTCTTGTTGTGTTATGTCACATTGAGGACGATGCTTTTCTTAAGGGGAGGAGAATGTAATGCCCCGTTCGGCATGTACCCTAGTTCTTGTCGCAATGACCCTTTTTGTTGAGTGTCGAATGGCTGTGTGAATTTCCGTTGTCTTAGATCTTGTCTCAGTGATGTTTTAGAACCTTCCCTCTCCTTCTTGCCTTCTCAAGTCGTTATTGACACCTCTGTGTGTGGACTATGTAATGTCCTGTGCGTTAACCTATTTAAAGAAGGATCTTGTTGTCGCATAGTTAAGCCGGATCTTTGGCCATTATTGGTGTGAGTAGAAATTAGTTATATTTATAGTACACAATGATAACAATGTTGTTTTAATTTAATTATCGACTGGCCTCTATTTTATAGTGTTATTGGTTTACATTATTGTCGAGCTGGTATATACGTCTTTGTTAATATGATTAATAATTATTTTAAGTGGTAATAATAATAATAATAATAATAATAATAAAATAATAATAATAAAATAATAATAATATTAACAATATTATTATTTTAATTATTGATCGACGATAACTCATTATTTTAGTGTCGATTGTTATCAACTGTATTATTAATTATCGTTAAGTGATTTTATTGTTTGGTTGGTCGCTTTGCAGAATGAACCCCATTCCGCGCTGAGGAAGGGGTTACCCGTCTTGGTGCCATGGTCGTTCCTTGCTTCGTGTTTGCTTTTGAATGTCAATCTCTAGTTTTCTTCGCTTGGTCGCTTAAGCCTGTTCGCATGTTGTTTTAATCATTGTGAGTAATGGAGAATTCGACTCTTACTTCCTCTAGCTTGCTCGTCTGTATGCGATTTAATCTTCTCGCATTGAATAGTAATCATACAAAATTTCGTATACCTTTTAGCTTATGTGAATTATATGGAGAAAACTATTGTAATAATAAATGAATTCGTATCAGTTATATTTTTTATTTGTGTAAATAAATTATAAAATTTTGTGTTGAATTATTAAAGCCTTTTAGGCCACGTTACTCATCCTGAGACTTGTAAAATTGTTACGGTCAGTTTTATCTCCTTCTTGGCGTGGAGTTTGGTTTACCACCAGTTTGTTTAATCATTTTTGCACTGATGCCATGCTTGGCGTGGGCTGGTGGGAATTCTTTTTTTTATTGTTGTTAGGGGCATTATTTGTGCTAACTGGCTGCGTGGAGGGTGGAGTTATTCAAATTTAGTCATGTGCTTTTAATGCATTGTAACCAACAGAATATAGAAAACATTATATTGTACTTTCTCTTATCCTTATGCACCATTTTCTTCCCTTGCTTCACGTTGATTAAACTTGGTTGTTTGCTGGCGTTGGTGGAGAATTATGGTCTCCATTTAATTTCTTCAATGCGTATTGGTAGTCTTGCTGGCACGTTTTCTTGGTGGGAGGAATTTGGGGGAAGAAATCACCGTTTTCTTTTGCTGGCTGCGCACAGGTGGATGTTGCCTTGCAGTTTTATGACCTGCTCTTTCCATGGTCACTGGTTGTCCTTGTTGTTGGGTTAGAGGCCCCTTGCAGAGATTGAGCACCTTGTGGGGAAAGCAATAGGTGCTGATGATGGAGAAATTGCAGGCTGGGTGAATCTGATGAATGCATTTCAGGCATGTTGAGCCTACCTCTTGTAGTAATTTGCTATTTTTTTTAATCACATGAAACGAATTTTTTTCTTTCCTGAATGGCACCTAGAAAAGGATATTCGTGGCTCTTTTTTTTTACTGCGTGAGTGTGTTAGTTGCTCCTTTGAATCTCCTTCTGAATCGTTGGTTTTGCATGGATTTCCCTTCTCCTTTTCTTTGCTTCACTTTTTGATTATAATGAGTATATGAACAGAAAGTATCTGTTTTTCATTAGGTATTTGGGTTATACCTATTCTATAAAGTAAAAATAAAATATGGGTTTAACGTCTTGAAGGCATGAGTAAATTCTGTGAATAAACGGGTCGCTGTGATATATCTGGTTCTTGTGTTTTTTTTGTTTTTCTTAAAAACAAGAAAGGAAATGTTAGAGGCTGCGAGTATTGCAGCATTAGCCTAAAGGCGTAAATAAGCTCACATGAATGCCCAAATTTGGACTATATAATGACTTGGGTAATGGTCGAAATGGGGGTTCGAGCAGCTACACCTTGAGATAAAAGAAAAAAATAATAATACGGAATTAAAATTTACAAGTATTCTTGGGTGTCGTCGTTTTCCAGTAATTTTAGAAACTTGGGTACTCTTTCCATTCAAATCAGCATTTGATCCTTGGTATCTGTATGGGTTTTGTTACTCCAATAGGAAGGTGAAAGTCAGACTTCTGAGTGTGCTTTTATGTTGAGGGCGTATGTTAAAGGAATTTGTTCTCTGTGTGTTTGGAAGGTGATGAAACCAAATTTTGCTCAGTATAGGGTCATTGATATGTCTTCTATTACATTGTATAATCATTACTTTTTCTCGAGGGATAAGGGTATGGTCTTCATTCTTGTCGATAGAATGAAAATGATCTTAATTTCTTTGATAAGGTTAAGGTATTCAAAAATTCTTTTTAAAAGAATTAAAGGTAATTATAATACGTTGTTTAGATTGATCATTATCCTTGTTTATTTATGAAAAGGGGGGGGGGAACTTCTTTAGTTGTAATGAACGATATCCTTACCACTATTTTTTTTGTGGCTTGAAAGCTAGCTATTATGATCTTGGCCAATGCGGAAGTTTTGAGATGAACTCATGGCTTTGTTTGTGATAACTCGTCCCATGGTGGGTGATAAATGGTTACTGTGTTAATTAACTAGACGTGACCACCCATATTAGCTTTTATTCCTTCTGTGATATTGGATTCAAACTTTGCTACTTTGTACCCCTTGTGTGGGATGGGAATACACATAACAAGACCATATGGTCTTGATTTCAGCTAGGAATATATTGTTCAGTGTAATGTTGTCCAATCTCCCTTGTCCTTGTGGCTTGTGGTGTCAATTATCTGGTAAAATTTTGACCTGTTACGAAGGGCCATGTGGATTTATTAATATTTTATTCACTTCACCGTTGGCACAAAGCTCTTGGAGTTTTCAATCATGATTAAACCTCCCTTCTAGAAGGATTTAATAACCTTGTTTTGTTACGCACCTATGATCATAACTGGTATGCTCTGTCCACTCTTGGACCCCTTTAGATGGATGGATTGAGCATTGAATTTCAATCACGTAATCCATAGAATTACATGATTGAAATCTCAATACTCTTGACCTTCTTGTTCCTAACCCATAAGGTCTTGCCTTGATAAATGAAATTTTATTCTTACTGGTATTTTTGGCTTCCTCCTTGTTGGTTGGTATAATATCTTTTTTTGTGTGAAGCATTTTTTTTTGGATTTGTGAGTTGTGCTTTTATCCATTCTTGAATTAGAACATTCCTTTCATGTTATTGTTAAATGTTAGCTTATTGTTGCAATGGGTAGTCTTAACATGCTCAGTTCTAGCGAACTGACTCTAGTTAATATTTGTGCAGATGGATTATGCGTGTAGATTAAAAGAAAAGAGTGTAAAGGTTTCATCAGTTCAATTTTTGAAGTTCCTTGTAAAAATGTTCAATGTGTTGTAAATTTTGTAACATTGCTTGCAAAAGAGTTTAAAAGATCTCTTGCCTTGGAATGTTCGGAAAACTACGAGATGAAGTTGTCTTGTCCTTTTTGTTGTTAGACTGGTAACATATCCTTGTGAGAAGTAATATTCAATCTCTACATTGACATGAATATTGTAAAACCTTGATCTTGAGAATAAAGTGTTGAGTTAAAACTTTCTAAGACTTTGTAATGGTGTGTTATAAGTAAAATAAAATGGGTTGGTTAATCCTTATAGAAGTTTAACGAAAATTTATATTCAAATAAATTAATGTAGAGATGACTTACTTGAGAACAAGAAATTCCCTAAGTGATCAAAGATGAAACTATCCTTGGTTAAGTAAAATTATATAGCATGTTAACCCTAACTACACTAGCGAACATTATACTTTTTATGGTGAAATTCGTAAAAAAATTCTAAGGTGAAATAAATTGATAGTTGTTAGAAGATAATAAGATTTAATAAGTAGGGGGAAACAATATAGAAACCACGAAATTTATCTCTCAGCCTTTTTGGAAAGTGAATAGTTCCTTTTGTAAAGCTCTTTCAATGAAGCCTAAGTAAAATCTTTAATATTTCTGGATAAAACCTCAAGCTCCAATTAAATCTTGGTAATAACTAACGATGTCTCAAGGATGAACTCAATTGAACTTCTTCCTTTAACTTTATCCAAAGTGCCTTGTAATTCTCCCTTAAGTTTGTTGAACGCGAACCAATGTTGTCATAAGGGTATGAATGAGATTTAGTAGCGTAAGTGTGAATAGATGGCCTTGTGAAATTAAATTATCACCTTTATCAAATAAATAAATAAAATAAATAATTGTCATAATGAGAAGACTATAAGTGAACTACTCTACAGTGCTTAAGAAAATAATTTAGTTTGGTAAGATGAATCATGTGAATCATATCTTGAATCTCTCTGAAAACATAAGTCATGAGTTAAAGGGTGTTTTATCAAAATAAATAACCTTCAATCATTTCTTACTGTGGCTTGCCCTAGCTGTGTGAGTGTCATGTGGTTGGACTTCTATGTTGTTCTGTCAAAAAGAAAAGTGTATTATCCTTTTGGGTGTGAACGTTTCCGTGCTGACCTTGTGGTCATCCTCGTAACAAGTGGTTCCCAGAGTTGGTTGTAACCTTGTGACGACATGTTGTGTCGTGTTATGTGTCGAAGAAAGTCAAAAAAAAAATTATCCTGTGTTTTTCTATGTAGTCTTGTGTGCCTATTTTTTTTGTGGGCGTTACATCTTTGACCAAAAGATAGTCACTACTAGGATATAACAAATATTTGGTACAGTGGGAAGGTTTGCAGCAAGACGAAAATACTTAGGTTCTTGAGTATGAGTTTAATAATAATGACAGTGTAAAATTAGATGAATTCCATCAACTAAATTTGTAGGAGTTGAATTCTTTTCAACCCGGGGAGAATGATGCGGGAGCATAACTTGCAAAGACCATAAGATTTGATTTGACTGTTGAATCATCTTGAAATTTTATAGGGTTTTAGATATATATTATTACTATGCTTTGGTCTACATTACATGCAATGATGTGGGCATTTCAGTGCATTTTCAGGCCCGGATTCATTCATCTAGTGGCCTAAAATTGGCTCTGAATGTTCTTTTAACTTTTGACTAGGTCTTAGAACTTTAATAACTTTTTTTTATTAGAATAATTCAAATTTTCATGTGAGCCTTAATTTATGGAGGCATATTTGGCTCACAAATTTTTGGGCTCACCCAAGTTTTTTTGCTAGAAGGTAATTTTTGGCATTCTATGGTTTTTTGGCATTTTAGGGGTTTTAGAGTAGACGTGAAATAAAAGGAAGATTGTAACGATTTAAAAGATTAGTGTGGATTCCAAAATGAGAAGAAATCTATTTTGAAACTCCATGTTTTTATTTTCAAAGATTTTTATGTGTGTTTTGAAGGTATTTCAACCTCTTGTAGCTGGATTCACATCAATTGGTATCAAATCCGTATTTGATCTTGTGGAAATAGTTAAGGTAACATATTACATTTTTTTGGGTAATTTTTGCCTCTATTTTATATAATCATGGATAGATGTGGGAGGGCAGGTTATTCCTAGATGAATAGGCATATGCAGGAGCTACAGAGACAATTTGTTGAGCTCACAGAAGAAGTTGCCCGCATTAGAGGGAGACAGGAAAATGGGGATGCAGATGCAGATAGTGATGCTGAAGAAGCACCTCCATTAATGAATGAAGGATGAGATGAAGAATAAAATGAGAGAGATGAAGAAACCTTTAATGAGAGACCATTTGAGGAGATATTGCTCTAGGATTTAGAGGGAAAGAATGATGTCATCAAGATTAATCTTCCTGATTATGGTGGAGTGTTATGACAAGAGGATTTGATTCATTGGTTGAATAGCATGGAACAATTATGTGAGTGGAAAACCCTTTCAGAGGAGAAGAAGGTTAAGTTTTCATGCACTAAGTTGGTCGGACATGCATTAATCTTGTGGGATCACCTAAAAAATGAAAGACAAAGGAATGGAAAGGGAAAGATCTGAAACTAGAATAAAATGGTAAAGAAGCTGAAAGAAAAGTTTCTTCCTATAGATTATGCACAAACACTATTTCAAAGGTTCCAAAACCTAAGACAAAAGGATCTCATCATTGAGGAGTATACCAATGAATTTTACAAGTTGTCAATCATGGTGGAATAGGGATTCTCAAGTACAAAAGGCTACATGGTATATAAATGGGTTGACTTACACCATACAAAATGAGTTGAGTATGGTCCGGATCCAGATCTTGGATGATGCTTATCAACTTGCATTAAAGGAAGAAGAAAATATCAAGAGGAATAATTTTATAATAGTTGTAAAAAGAGGGCCATCATCATCTCCAATGAGAGGTAGGGTAGATTTGAATCTATAAAAGGTGAATCATCTAATGTAGAAGGGCATGAAGATTGCAGCACCCCTGGATGTTGATCAGATTTCTAGTTTGACATTTTGGACATCCAGTGTGATTGCACAACATTGAATCTTTTCCCCAAGTGTGGGACTTGTAAAAATGGGAAAATAATCTCCAGGTTAGAGGTTGGTTCCTCAACTCCTCTTATCAGGTGTATGCACTTGAAATTTGCAGAGGTTTAAACTCATAATTCCTACTCTAAATTCCAAGGGGACAGAGATAGAGAATGCAAGAAGAAATGAGAAACTAAGACTGATATGAGGTGATACACCAAAGGGAGTAGTAGACACCTGCTACTACAAAACATACACAGTCCAGGAGGAAATATAACACAAAACATGCACAAATTTCCAAAATGTGGTGAGAGGTTAGAAAAAACAATGATAAACATATGAAAGGATTGAGAAACCTTTTAATCACAGAGCATATATTATCATTCCAGGTCCAACACAGTGCATTACAATGACCAAGAGGCAAAATAGGTGTTGTATTTGCATGGAAAGGTAAAAATTTCCACAAATTTTTCCAAAAAGGAAGAAAAGGGAAGTTGCAGAGCTAAAAGAGTGTCTCCTTTTCAAAAATGAGCCCATTCTGGCTTTTACAATGCAAGAAACGAGCCCAGGAGAGAGAAACATGGGAAAATGTGAGAGGAGCTTTCCAACCACCAACCAAAATGCAATAAAACAGCATGGGCATCCTTACAGGTCCATTCCCTGACATTTTTCACCATGCTGGGAGAGAATGCGAGCCATTCTTCATTAAAAATGGTGGTTGAAACGTCATTTCTATTGATTACCACGTGCCAGAGGTGTTTTTTCAATTTTATCTCTCCAAACTCCATCAAAATACAAAATTGAGCCTAGAATCATGTAGATAATTTCACCAGCTTTCTGTTGATATAAAGAACATGAAAAACTGAGCTCTGGATCGAAAGTTATGGTCGTTTGAAAATTTAGGGCAAAACAGGGCCAAAACGGGTTGGCGGGCCAAAAATTTGAAATTTTCCCACTTTTTTGCATTTGGGAAAATTTCCCAAAAAATCTCCATGCTCCACCACTCCTGGTGCCACGTGGCATGATTCCATTGGTTGCGGGCTTTCTGCGCTTCATTTTCCATCGTTTTGGCCTTTGGAAAATTTTCCAAAAAATCTCCACCGGCCGGATGACCCGAGGACACGTGGCACAATGTGATTTGCCGTGGGATTTTTTCCTCTATCTGTTCCATCACTTTTGACCATCCTTTCTGACTTAGACACATGGAAAAACCCTATTGGACGTGGGCTTTCCCTGCCATTTTTCCCTGCGGGCCTATCTTGCACTTTTTTGCCACCACTGGACACGTGGCACAGATCCCATTGGCTCATGTTTTGGGGGCGAGCTTTCCTTTGAAATTTTTCTTTGATTTTTCTTTGGGAAAAATTCCCAAATTTTCCCCATGTTCTGCCAATCCTGGGGACATGTGGGAGCTCCCATTGAATGCGGGCCTTGGGGGCTAAACTTTCTCTTTGTGCTAACCTTTGGGAAAAATTCCCAATTTCTCCCCAACGGCCGAAGCTCCGAAGACACGTGGCCTATGATCCTCTGCTTTCCTGCCAAAACACTTCCCAAAATTTTCCTCCCCTGCCACGGTCTTGGTCTTGGACACGTGGCATAATTGGTTGCGGGGCCTTGCGGGCCAAAATTTTCTCTTTTCCTCTTGCCAAAACACTTCGCCAAATTTTCAATTTTCCTCCACCCTCCGCCACTCCTTTGGCCTAAGGACACGTGGCACAATGTGATTGGGTGTGGGCCTAGGGGCTCAAAAATTTTTTTGTGCCAACACTTAGGAAATTTTCCTAATTTCTTCCCCTTGGACACGTGGCACGATCCAATTCATCGGCGGGCCTTTGGGGTGAAAAATTCCTTTTGAAACCTTGCCAAACACTTGGTAAAAATTCCAAGTTTACCTCCACCTCCGCCCTTCTGAGGACACGTGGCCTCATCTTATTGGCTCGGGCTTTTCAGGGGAAATTTTCCCACAAAATCTCCGCGAGCCATAACTTCAAAAATACATGGAGTTAGGAGGAAAACTTTACCTTTCTGGAAAGCTGAGAAAAATCTCTATCCAATGGTGCCATTTCCAGAAGGTCTTGAGTGCCTGAAAAGCAAAAAAATTATGACTGAGGCACAAGAGAGGGAAGAATGAAGGGAGTTAGCCACAAAATGTGCAAGGGGCTCATTTTGGATAACAATTTTGGTGACTCAGAGGGGTCATCTTCCTGCTGGATGAAGTTACCAGTTGCCTGAAGCAATCCATTGGGCATGGGGTCATTAAATTCTCTGTTTGGTACCCCAACTGATTAGAACACTGCAAGGAGGAAGATGGAGGGTAGAACACCATCTGATTGGAGCAAGGCCTGCAAAACACATTTCCTGGAACAGCAAGCTTGTGCCAAAGCACTTAGGGAAAGCAAAGCTAATCTACAACAAAACAATGTGCATAAGCACTTGGAGGAATGAAAACCTAAGCTAATATGTACAAGGTGGAGAATTTCCTTCAGTAGCAATGCTTCAGATGGATTCCATTGACTGGAATCTACAACTCTTCACCATCCAATGTAGACAATTGGAAGGCATTGTTGTCCTTACACTTTGTGACCATGTATGGGCCACTCCAAATGGCATCAAATTTTGAATGCCTCCCCAGTTTTTCTCTATCTGCATCCCATTTTAACACTAGATCTCCAACTTGGAAAGATCTATCCTTGGCCTTTCTATCAAAGGTCTTCTTGATCAAAGCTTGATCCTTCTCCATTGCTTGGGATGCCTGATTTCTGATTTCTTGGAGCTCCATCAATTCTACATATCTAACCTCCATGGGTCCAAACTCCAACAACTCCAACTGTTTCATGAGTTCCAATGTTGGCAACTCAAGTGACATGGGCAAAATTGCCTCTCTTCCATAAACAAGCTTGAATGGAGAGTTACCTGTAGATCTCTTGGGAGTTATCCTATCAGCCCATAAGGCTGATTTCAACTTAGTATGCCAAGACCTCTGATTTTCATCAAGAGTCCTCCTAATGATCCTTAACAAGTTCTTGTTTGTAGATTCAGCTTGGCCATTACCCTGAGGGTAATAATTTGATGAAGTGCTTAGGTAGATCCCATTCTTGACAGCCCATTCAGTTACCTTGGACCCAATGAATGCCAATGCATTATCTGATATTATTGTAGCAGGTATGCCAAATCTGGTTGTTATTCCCTCATAGAAGTCCAGGATGCTAGATTCATTTGCTTCCTTGAGTGCTACTGCTTCAGTCCATTTGGTGAAGTAATATGTTGCTGTTAGAATCCATTTGTGCCCTTGGCTTGAATTTGGATTAATGACTCCAATGAAGTCCAAACCCCATTGCATGAATGGTTGGTCAACTGAAATTGGATGCAATGGAAGGGCAGCTAGCCTCTCCTTACCCGTGAAGAATGCACAATTCTTGCACCTCTTGATCCATGCATAACAATCACTGAAAATCTTGGGCCAATAATAGCCAGCCCTCATGATCTTTAGAGCTGTCACTCTCGGTGCAAAATGACCACCAGCTGATCCACCATGGAACTCTTCCAACACCTTGTGAATCTGATTTGTACCAATGCATCTCAGCAGCACTCCATTCACATCCCTTTTGAACAAAACACCATCAACAAGGGCATATGGGACAGCCTGCAATCTGAAGTGTCTTCTTTTGGTCTTGTTCATCTCTGGAGGGCATAGACCTGTGCTTAGGAAGTGCATTATGTCTTGGGTCCAGCAAGGAGTGAGGACACCATTATTTTCCTCTTGAGTGCTTCCTTGCTCATGGCTGTCTTGCAACGCCAAAACAACCTCCTTCTCATTGCATGCTTCCTTGTGTTTATTCAAGACCAGCTGCTCACACAATCCTTTTCCTCTGACCAACTTGGTGACTTTGATCTCAATGTCATACTCCATGACACGAGTAATCCAACCTGCTCTCTTTTCATTCAGGTCTTTGTTGAGGAGGAAGTCTTTAACTCCCACATGAGAAACCAACAATTGAACCTTGTTGTTTGAAACTAGATGCTTGAATTTCTTCAAGCTCCTGATTACTGCAAGAACATGCTTCTCAATGAAAGAATACCTCACCTCATAGTCCTCCAGGATTTGGCTGAAGAAAGCAATTGGCTGCTCATCATTGTCTTTGTTCTGTTGTACCAAAATTGCAGAAATAGTATCATCACCCCCAAATGCATAGAGGATGAAATCCTTGGAGAAATCTGGGTTAATGAGAGTTGGGGCTTGAGAGATGGCTTCTTTGATTGCTTCAAAACTTTCCTTGCCTTCTGTTGTCCATTTGAAAGCTATGCTTTTCTTTAACATCTTGGTGATAGGCTTGACTAGGGCTGCAAAATTTGGGACAAACCTCCGAACAAAATTTATTCTCCCCAAGAAACTTTGAAGGGCCTTCTTGTGGCTTGGCAATGGTAGTGCTCTTATGGCTTCAACTCTTTCTGGATCAATTGCTAATCCTTCTTTGGAGACAATGTGGCCAAGGAGCTTTCCTTCATGGGCTAGAAAAATACACTTTTTAGGATTCAAGGATACTCCAAATCTTCTGCACCTTTGGAACACTTGTCTCAAATGAAAGAGATGGTCTGCTGCATTTTTTGAAAAAACAGTGATATCATCAAGATATATCAGCACCATGTTGTTAATCAAATCCTTGAACGCCATGTCCATTGCCCTTTGGAAAGTAGCTCCAGCGTTGGACAGCCCAAATGGCATTTTCCTGTATGCATAAGTTCCCCATTTGGTTGTAAAGGTTGTCTTGAACTGATCCTCTTCTTTCACCATAATCTGATTGTACCCTGAATAGCCATCAAGTAATGAAAACCTCTCAGAGCCAGCAACAACTTGTAAAATCTGCTCCATAGAAGGAAGTGGATAATGATCCTTGAGAGATGCTCTATTCAAATCTCTGAAGTCAACACACAATCTGATTTCCCCACTCTTCTTTCTAACTGGAACCAAGTTGGCCACCCAACTAGAATGCTTGATAGGGAATATGATTCTTGACTCTATCAACTTATTCAATTCTTTTCTCATGAGAGGCTCCATGTGTGGATTGACTGGCCTTTGTTTTTGCCTGATGGGTTTAGTACTTGGATCCAATTCAATGGTGTGTTGAGCTAACTCGGGATTGAAACCTTTCAAATCTTCATAGCTCCAAGCAAACACATCAGGGAATTCTTGACAAAGTTGTATGAACTCATACCTTTCTTGCTCAGTTGTCACTTTACCAACTTGGAGTGATTTGCCTTCTTCCACCAAGATGGACACTGAATCTTCTCCCTTGACTTGGATGTTTGCTTTCTCCTTCCTAAACTGATCATTAGGATTGAAAATGGACTCCAAAGTAATAAGTCCCTTTGGTAGTTTGTTGGTTCTCAGTATACCACTTGGTCACCATACTGCTGCTCCAACTTTTCCTGATTTTTAGCTGAGAACTCAGCCTCTTCTTGCAAGAAATGGATGATTTGTTGATCATTTTCAAACACTTGCCAACTTACATTGTTGTCTGGCACTGAAGGCCTTACAATCACATGGATGTTTGGCTGTACCTTGTCCTTTTTGGATGCTTTCAACAACATCAAAGGCTGCTCCAACTGCTGCAAGCCTGTCAGCAGCTTGGTTCTCTTTTCTAGGAATGGATTTGATGCCAAAGCCCTCAAAATCTTCAATGAGGTCCCACACCCTATTTTTGTAGCACTTGAGCAGATCATTCTTGGCAGCATGCTGCCCCTTAACTTGGTTGACAATCAACTCACTGTCACCAAAGACTTGCAAGTTCTTTATTCCTCTCTTGATTGACCAATGCAATCCTTGTATCAAAGCTTCATATTCAGCAGTGTTATTAGAGCATGCAAACTAAAATCTAAAAGCTGAATAATACTTAACTCCTTGAGGTGAAACAAGCATAGCTCCCCCTCCCGCACCTTGTCTACTCCTTGATCCATCAAAAAACAACTGCCATACCTCATTGTCATCCTTGTGGTCTGGCTTGGTGATGCTAGGGATAGGCTGATTTTCTTCATGCATGCAATAGACTCCTAGCTCAGATTCTTCTATTTCTTGATAAGGATCAAAAGCATGCACCTTGCTTTCCCATTCATCAAGAGTCAAATCTGGGATGCTTCCAACCTTGGTGTCAGCTTCATCAGTGCTTGGATAATCCTTCTTGATCAAACGCTGAACAATTGGTATTGATTTGGCTTGGAGTGTGAGGCTCAATGTGAAAGTTTGCAATAGGTTCAGATCTGATTGTGGCTTTAGTTCCATATCTTGTTCTGAACAACATGTGTGACCAATCAGTAGATAAGTAACCTCCAATCTTGGCTGTGAAATCCCTTGACAAACATAGGGCAAAGAGTGGTGGAAGATCTATTACCGAGACATCTTGCAAAACAACAACGTTGGGGCATGCATGCAAAGTAAGACTCAAGTTTTTTATCACTCCAACTATTGTTACTGTTGTCCCATCCAATTGCACTACCCCTTTGGATATGACTTCATATTGAAGCCCCAACTGATCAGCTATTTTCTTGGGCATTACTGAACTACTTGCTCCAGAATCAATCATGCAGTTGTGTACTAATTGGTTTCCAATGATCAATGAAACATAGAATGGAGGGGGCTTCAACATTTTACCTTGCTGTCCTCCATGATTCCCCTCAGGCTGGGTAGCATTTGTGAGTACCTTCTCTTGCATTTGGACCTGCTGATTTGAAGTTGACCAGTCCTTCATGGCAGCTTGTAGCAAATCTCTTTGGCCTGGGATGGATAGTGATTCCCACATTGATATGTTTACATTTGTCTTCTTCATCTGATCAATGATGTTGAATGGAGATGAAGCATCTCTCTGTTGTCCCTTGGCCTGCACATTCATTCCTTGCACATGGGCAGCAACAACTGGCATTTGAGTTGGCCTAGGAGTTGTTTTAGGTAGTCCTTGCGTGTTTGGAACTGCATTTTGTTTGCCAATAATTTGTGGAGTGGTAGAAGGTTGTGGATTACTTGGAGCCAATGGTTGTTCTTCACCCAAATTTCTCCTTTTTGACCTTGTGTTGGCTGCAACACTTTGGGAGATTGTTTGATTCATGCCACAAAAATCTTCTGCCTGCCAGTTTACAAGTGTGGTATCATTTGGAGCTGATTGTTGCTGGAATGTTTCTTGTTGTTGGTTATTTCCTTGACTCCCTTCACCCTCCACACTAGTAGTTGTCACCATTAATGCTTGATTTAAGGCACCGTTGAAGCACATAGACTGGTTGTGAGGTTCATTGCATGGGAAACACCAATCATACTCTTGAGCTATGTTGTTTTGCACTGGCACTATTGCTTTAGAGGCAGATGTAGCATTGGGATTATAGGGCTGAAATGGTCTGTTGGCAGGAGGTCTTGCTTGATTTTGATTTGCAACTAGATTGGGTGGTCTTTGAGGCTGGTATGGCTGCCTGTTAGGCTGAGCTTGAGGCTGGAAAGAAGGTCTAAAACCTTGGGCTTGCTGCCTCTTGAGTGTAACCAGCTCATTACCTAAATTTTGCAATTGCTTCATGACTTCTTGAAGTTCATTTGAGGCACTAGAAGATGAAGTAGAAGCTTCACTTGAATTCTGATTTCTAGGAGTGGGAATAGGAGCTAAAATAGGCACTTGACTAGTACTTGGGCTCTCTAAACTTGGATACAATGGCATTGGAGGCCTAGGAGCTAGCTTGCCAGCTTGAATCAAACAATTTTCAGCTCTAATGGCAATGTTATAAGCAACAGGGATAGTTGTGCCCCCCATGGATTGAATTAACATAGAAATATCAGAATTTAGAGCTTTAAGGTAATATAGAAAAGCACCTTCTGCTGTTGGCCTTACTGCCACTGGAATTCTCTCCCAAGTCATTTGAAACCTGAAGTTGAAGTCAGTCAGCTGCTCATTGGGAGCTCTCTTGATGGTTGTCAACTGTTCCAAAAGGGACAAGTTATCTCCCTTTTCTCCAAACTGCTCATGGAGGGCTATACATAGCTGGTTCCAATTTTGGATAGAACCTGAGGCAAGACTCCTGAACCATTGCAAAGCTTTCCCTTTGAATGAAGATGCCAGCAGTTTGACAGCAACTTGCATCTCATTAATCTCATGGATTGCACAAATATTAGCAATATCCTTGACATGATCACCAGGAGTGGTCTGATTCTCTCCAGTAAAGTATGGAATGTTCTTCAATGCTGCAACTGGGATTGGATTTTGTGCATTGAGAGCAAGTGGGCTGCTGCCAGTGAAATTGACATAGGGGTTGTGTTGTGCCATTCTGATTGGCCTTAGAACCCTTGTTGATTGAATGAAAGGCCTACCAGGTGGAGGAGTTGATAGAGTTCTGTTTGGTGGAGATGGAGACCTTTGAATTCTCCTCCCTCTTTGCCTTCTTCTTGGAGATAATTGCAGATACTCAAACAACACCTCTTCTTCTCCAACTCTTGACCTTGTGGTGATTCTTCTCATGAGTTTTCAGGTCTGCACTGCTAAAACCAGCTGATTCTTCTTCCTTGGAGTCGCCAGATGTGTAATTTAGGGCTCTTTTAAGCAAGAAACTTGCAACAAATGCACATCAATTTTGTTGCAATGAAGATGAAGACCTCTAAGGTCCCACCGGGTGTGCCAAAACTGTTGGTGCAAATCAGCAACACCCCTGGATGTTGATCAGATTTCTAGTTTGACATTTTGGACATCCAGTGTGATTGCACAACATTGAATCTTTTCCCCAAGTGTGGGACTTGTAAAAATGGAAAAGAATCTCCAGGTTAGAGGTTGGTTCCTCAACTCCTCTTATCAGGTATATTACTTGAAAGTTGCAGAGGTTTGAATTCAAAATCCTACTCTAAATTCCAAGGGGACAGAGATAGAGAATGCAAAAAAATGAAACTAATGCTAATAAGGTGATGCACCAAAGGAGTAGTAGACACCTGCTACTTCTACAAAACATACACAGATCATAGGAAATACAACACAAAATCATGCAAAAATTGATAAAATGTAATGAGAGGTTAGAAAAAAAACAATGATAAACATATGAAAGGATTGAGAAACTTTTAATCACAGAGCATATATTATCATTTCCAATATCAAAAACAGTGCATTACAATGACCAAGAGGAAAAAACAGGTGTTGTATTTGCATGGAAAGGTAAAAATTTCCACAAATTTTTTAAAAGGTGAAAAGGGAAGTTGCAGAGCTAAAAGAGTGTCTCCTTTTTTCAAAAATGAGCCCATTCTGGCTTTTACAATGCAAGAAACGAGCCCAGGAGAGAGAAACATGGGAAAACATGAGAGGAGCTTCAACCACCAACCAAAATGCAAATAAAACAACATGGGCATCCTTACAGGTCCATTCCCTGACATTTTTCACCATGCTGGGAGAGAATGCGAGCCATTCTTCATTAAAAATGGTGGTTGAAACGTCATTTTTGTTCATTACCACGTGCCAGAGGTGTTTTTTAAATTTTCTCTCTCCAAACTCCATCAAAATACAAAATTGATCCCAGAATCTTGTAGATAATTTCACCAGCTTTCCGTTGATATAAAGAACATGAAAAACTGAGCTCTGGATCGAAAGTTATGGTCATTTGAAAATTTAGGGCAAAACAGGGCCAAAACGGGTTGGCGGGCCAAAAATTTGAAATTTTCCCACTTTTTGCATTTGGGAAAATTTCCCAAAAAATCTCTATGCTCCATCCACTCTGGTGCCACGTGGCATGATTCCATTGGTTGCGGGCCTTCTGTGCTTCATTTTCCATCGTTTTGGCCTTTGGAAAATTTTCCAAAAAAATCTCCGCCGGCTGGATGACCCAAGGACACGTGGCACGATGTGATTTGCCGTGGGATTTTTTCCTCTATCTGTTTCCATCACTTTTGACCATCTTTTCTGACTTGGACACGTGGCAAAACCCTATTAGACATGGGCTTTCCCTGCCATTTTTTCCTGCGGGCCTATCTTGCATTTTTTATGCCGCCACATGGACACGTGGCATCCCATTGGCTCAGGTTTTGGGGGGTGGCTTTCCTTTGAAATTTTTCTTTGATTTTTCTTTGGGAAAAATTCCCAATTTTCCCCCGCTTCTCACCAGTCCTGGGACATGTGGCAGGTTTTTATTGTGCAGGCCATGGGGGCAAAAAATTCTCTTTGCACTATCCTTTGGGAAAAATTCCCAATTTCTCCCCGGCGCCGAAGCTCCGACCCCCTTGAGACACGTGGCCTGTCCTCATTGGCTGCGGGTCCTTGGGGCAAAAAATTAACTTTTGTGCCCTCACCAATCACTTTTCCAAATTTTCAATCTTTCCTCCACCCTCTGCCACTCTTTTGGCCTAAGGACACGTGGCATAATGTGATTGGGTGCGGGCCTTTCCTGAGATTTTTCCATGGCGCCAACACTTAGTCAAATTTTCCTATTTTCTTCCCCTTGGACACGTGGCATGATCCCATTCACTGGCGGGCCTTCGGGGTGAAAAATTCCTTCTGAAACCTTGCCAAACACTTGGTAAAAATTCCAAGTTTACCTCCGCCTCCGCCCTCCCGAGGACACGTGGCCTCATCTTATTGGCTGGGGCTTTTCAGGGGAAAATTTCCCACAAAAACTCCGCCGAGCCATAACTTCAAAAATACATGGAGTTAGGAGGAAAACTTTACCTTTCTGGAAAGCTGAGAAAAATCTCTATCCAATGGTGCCATTTCCAGAAGGTCTTGAGTGCCTAAAAAGAAAAAAATTATGACTGAGGCACAAGAGAGGGAAGAATGAAGGGAGTTAGCCACAAAATGAGCAAGGGGCTCATTTAAGAAACATAGCTGAAGATGCTACAAAAAACACTAGGAGGTTAATGTAGACTATACCATGAATCACTCATGCCTTATTAGGATGATGATTGTAACAGGGAAGGACAACCAGAATAGCGTTACAGAAAGAAATGATTCATGAATGTGAACACACTAGCATGTCAAGCAAGATGCACCACTACAGGACATGCATAAGAAAAAATGAATCTATTGATAATGCCAGTTGTGAAAGATAAACTATGACAAGTGTACACCCAAGCATACAAATCAATCTCAAAAGTGAGAAGCACCGCAAATCCCTATCGTATATCAAGGCAACAAGAAAAGCAATTAGGAAACTATAGGCAAAAGCAAGCCTAATATAGTTTTTGATTGGAAGATACCTACAAGGATGAGGTGTGGTGCGATGTTATCCCAAAGGATGCATGCTATATGTTACTGGGGAGGCCTTTGTAATATGATAGACAATTGTCTATTCTTTTTGTGTTTTCTCGAAACAATTTTCATATTGTTTTTGTGTTTTCTGATCGGTTTCCAAGGCGGTCTATGTTGCAGGTCAACCAAGAAGATAAGTGTGATGCCCCCATTGGCGTATAAAAGAGTGGGGGAATATACAAGGGTAGAAGTTTTCTTTTGTTATGCACTTATGTCATAATAAGGTTGAAGTAAAGGAATGTAGTATGCCCCTAGCGATAAGATGGTACTAAATCACGAAAGACCAATATCCCATACACAAATGAATTACCTCTTAAGCAAGGCAAAGTCATCATCATAGGCTATTTGATCATAGGATGGATCCTTGCTACACCAGGAAACCTATTGGAGGCAGTCTAACACAGAGTCCCAGAGTTGAATAGACAACTGACCCTTCTGAATATAGAATGGATTAGTGACACAACGCAATCTTCCATGTGTAACCCCAATGCTATTGACTCCCAAAAATTATGGTTATTGGACCCAAGGACTGTGCCCAAAGTATGTCCATAATTACATGGTTTTCACAAGTGGGCGACCTGTTTTCAATCTCTAAGATTGGATTATATGATGGATTTGTTTGCGGGAGCCCAATATTTTATATATATTTTTATTTGCATAATGACTATTACTTGCATCATGTTCCAGGGGATGAATAACCTCTTAAGATGCATGGCAAAACAAAATAAGGGCTCTATGAGTGGATGCTCATCACCATTGGGGCTATCTAATGCACCCAGTACATGTCATGCAGGCTTTTCCATACTTGAGTAACTCATGACAGTAGGGTCCTAACCAATTTTATTGTCTATTTTAACTGTCCCTATTCTGATTTTCAGTAAGACAGTGGAAGAACACTCTGGTACATATGAACTTGGGTTCTGGACTTCATGACGTAAATAGAGTCTATACCTGCAAACTTAATGAGGTGATATATTCTCTTAGTTATAGTCTTCTGTAGAATTTTGCTGTTGATCATACTTTCAGAGGATGGAGTTAAGATGGATGAGGAAAAAGTAAAGATAAATTCTGGATCATGGCCTAGCTCCAACTCAGCCAATCTTTCCACTTGGTAATCTTCATAGTTTATCTAGATAGTCTTGAAGAGAGACTCCTCAAGGAGGGAAGTTCAATCTCTAAGGGGATGTGAGTAGCATTGGTGCAGCCATAGCATAGTGTGCAAAAGGGAGGCCAGTAACTTTATGGATAAAGACAACGTTGGATCGTCCTGAAATTGTTGACAGGGTGGTAGATATCACATTAGTACCTATTTTGGCATTGTCAGATTTTAGCAAGGTCTTTGAGGTTGACTGTGATGCCTCACATGTTCAGGATTGGAGCTGTGTTGAGTCAAGAAGGACGACCAGTGGCATTCTTCAGTGAAAAGCTAAATGAAGTCAGGAGGAAATATTCTACTTATGATGTGGAATTTTATGCTATTGTTCAGGCATTAAGGAACTAGAGACATTACTTGGTAGCAAAGGAATTTGTACTCTTCAGCTGACCATGAAGCCTTGAGGTATGTAAACACACAGAAGAAAATAAATAGTAGGCATGCAAAATGGGTTTCATTTTTGCAAGAATATGACTTTTGTTCTTAAAGCATAAGTCGAGGTAAGCAGAGTCAAGTTGTTGATGCCTTCAGTAGGCGTGTAGCCCTTTTGACAACAATGGAAAATAAAGTCCTAGGGTTTGAGGCAGTTAAGGAATTGTATGAAGGTGATCCTGATTTTGGTGATGTTGTCAGACAAGCTTAAGGAGCCTACAGTAGGTAGTGATTCTTTTGATTATTTGATACAGGATGGTTGTTTTTTCAGGGGGAAACAATTGTGCATCCCTGTCTGGTTTCAATGAGAAAAAATATTATAAGAGAATTGCATAGTGGAGGGTTGGCTGGACACTTTGGTATAAGTAAGACAATTTCTCTTGTCGTAGAAAAGTATTATTGGCCAAAGGTAAAGAGGGACATTAGTAGGGTTGTAGCAAGATGTAGAGTGTGTCAAATGGCTAAGGGTCATGCACAGAATACTGGGTTGTATATGCCATTGCCTATCCCTACAAGGCCATGGGTTGATCTGAGTATGGATTTTGTGTTAGGGACTTCCTAACACACAGTGAGGGAATGATTCTATCTTTGTTGTGGTTGATAGATTCTCTAAGATGGCACATTTTATTTTCTTGTAAAAAAACTAATGATTCTTCCAGAATTGCAGATTTGTTTTTTTTAGAAGTGGTTCGATTGCATGGAATTCCAAAAATGATCACTTCAGATTCAGGACACGAAGTTTTTTGAGTCACTTTTGGAGGACTCTATGGAAGAAATTGGGGACACAACTACAATTTAGTAGTGCATATCACCCCCAGACTGATGGGCAGACTGGAAGTAGTGAACAAAAGCTTGGGAAATCTCCTACGTTGTATAGCTGGAGAAAAGCCACAACAATGGGACTTAGCTTTACCATCAAGCTGAGTTTGCATATAATAGCTCGATAAACAGGTCAACAGGGAGGTCTCCTTTCCAGATTGTATATGGTAGGAATCTGAAGGGGGTCCTTGATCTAATTGTTCTACCTAGGTTAAGATGAAACTAGTGATGATGTAGAAGCATTTGTAGAACACATTCTACAGCTACAAGATGAAGTGAGGGAAAATCTGAAAGTGAGTAATGCACAATATAAAACAGCTGCAGATGCCAGTAGGAGAGTAAGTTTATTTGAAGAAGGAGCTATGGTGATGGTTCATTTTAGAAAAGAGAGGTTTTCCAAAGGGAACATATAATAAACTCAAGTATAAGAAGATTGGGCCATGTAGGATTCTGAAGAAAATGAGTGATAATGCCTATAAGGTGGAGTTACTTGAAAACTTTTATATCTTGCCATTTTTTAATGTTTCTGACTTATATAATTTTCTAGGTCATGCTGAAAATGTTGCAGAGGAGGAAAAAATAAAATGGGAGCAGAAAATGCTAAAGAAGAAAAAGCAAAGGATAATGTGTGTCTTTTACCAAAAGACAGTCACTACTAGACATGGTAGCTACAAAAAATATTTGGTATAGTGGGAAGGTTTGCAGCAAGAAAAAAATACTAGGGTTCTTTAGTGGCAGTTGAAGAAGATTTACAGTGTAAAATTATATGAATTCCGTCAACTGAATTTGAAGGAGTTGAATTCTTTTCAACCAGGGGAGAATGATGCGGGAGCATAACATGAGAAGACCATAACTTTTGATCCGACCATTAGATCATGTTGAAATTTTATGAGGTGGTAGATATACATTACTACTATTCTTTGGTCTACATTGCATGTAATTTTGTGTCTATTTCGGCATTTCGGGCCTGTAATCAATCATATAGTGGCCTAAAATTGGCTCAGAACATTTTTTTCACTTTTGACTAGTTCTTATAACTTTAATAACTTTTCTTGTGCTTATTAGAATAAGTCAAAAATTTTCATGAGCATTAATTCATGAAGGAATTTTTGGAACACGAAATTTTGGGCCCATTCGAGTAGTTTTGCTAGTAGGTAATTTTTGACATTTTAGGGTTTTTTGGAATTTTAGGGTTTTTAGAGTAGACATGAAATAAAAGGAGGGTTGTAATGATGTACAAGATTAGTGTGGATTCTAGAATGAGAAGAAAGCTATTTTGAAACTCTTGGTTTTGATTTTCAAATATTTTTATGTTTGTTTTGGAGGTATTTCAACCTCTTTCAACCGGATTCACATCAATTGGTATCAGATCTGTATTTTAATCTTGCAGAAATAGTTAAAGTAACATATTACATTTTTCTGTGTAATTTTTGCTTCTATTTTATATAATCATGACTAGATGCGAGAGGAGAGGTTATGCCCAGATCAATAGGCATATACAGGAGCTACAGAGACAAGTTTTTAAGATCACAGGAGAAGTTACCCGCTTTAGAAGGAGACATGCAAATGGGGATGCAGACCTAGATAGTAATACTCAAGAATTACCTCAATTAATTAATGAAGTAGAAGGTGAAGAATAAAATGAGAGAGATGAAGAAACCTTTATTGAGAGACCATTTGAGGAGA
This sequence comes from Taxus chinensis, assembly GCA_019776745.2. Lineage (NCBI taxonomy): Eukaryota > Viridiplantae > Streptophyta > Pinopsida > Cupressales > Taxaceae > Taxus > Taxus chinensis. The sequence goes on along the minus strand of CM034156.1, from coordinate 549,300,382 downwards.
GATTGATCCAGGATTTAGAGGGAAAGAATGATGACATCAAGATTAATGTTTCTGATTATGGTGAAGGGTTACAACTAGAGGAGCTGATTGAGTGGTTGAATCACATGGAAAAATTATTTGAGTGGAAATCCCTTTCATAGGAGAATAATTTTAAGTTTACATGCATTAAGGTTTCTAGACATGCATTGATCTGGTGGGATCACCTACAAAATGAAAGACAAAGGAATGGAAAGGGCAAGATCCGAATCTGGAATAAAATCATAAAGAAGTTGAAAGAAAATTTTCTTCCTGTAGATTATTCTCAGAAACTCTTTTGAAGGTTCCAAAACCTAAGACCAAAGGATGTCAACATTGAGGAGTAACCAATTAATTTTACAAGTTGTCATTGAGGGTGGAATAGGTAGATTCTGAAGAACATAAGGCTACATAATATATAAACGGGTTTAGTTACACCATATAATATGAGATGAGTATGCTCTAGATCCATAGCTTGGATGATGATTATCAAATTACATTAAAGATAGAAGAAAAGAACAAGATCAATAAATTTAGAAGAGATGTGAAAATAGGTCCATCATCATCTCCAATGAGTGGCAAGGGTACATTTGAATCTACAAAAGGTGAATCCTCTAATTCAGAAGGGCATGAAGATTCAGGTCAAATCCATGGTAACTACCAAAGAGGTAGGGGTTTTTAGAGGAGAAGAGTTTATAATGGAGGACATGGCTGTAATATCACCCAAAGGAAATATACATGTTATAGATGTGGTAAAAAGGGTCATGGAGCCTTTAAGTGTCTGCATTATCCTACACAAGATAGATGTAAAGTAGAACAATCACAAGTAAATATGATTGAAGCTAAAGAGGAAGAAGAAATGGAGGTTGTTGTGACTTGTGTAAAACCCTCTTGATAAGGGGGATGATGATTATCCCAAGGAAGGATAAATAGCGGGATGTTGCTGGTGTTGATTCGTGGTTACGAACAAATATATTTCAAACAAGATGCACCTCCGGAGGAAAGGTATGTAAAATTATTATTGATGGTGGTAGTCATGATAATATGGTTTCAAGTGTGATGGTTGATACAATCAATCTTAAATTTGAGAAGCACCCATATCCATATCCTATATCATGGTTCAAAAAAGGGAATGAGGTAACCTTAGATAAAAGATGCCTTATAAATTTTTTGATTGGGAATACCTACAAGGATGAGGTGTGGTGTGATGTTATCCCAATGGATGCATTCCATGTATTAATGGGGAGGACTTGGTAATACAATAGAAAGGTTACACATGATGGAGGTAAAAATAGCATATACCTTTTGGAAGGATAGTGTAAAGGTGGTCTTGTTACCCTTCAAGGAAGAAGAGAAGAGTGAGCGCTTATTGGCTACAAAAGAGTTTGTAATGGAAATGGAATAAGTTGGCTGGTGTTATGCACTAATGTCAAAGAAGGTAAAAATAGATGAATTTAATATACTTGTCGTTGTGGAAAAGGTACTAAAATAAATACCAGATGAGCTACTAGATGGGTTACCTCCGAAGCGATATATTCAACACCATATTGAGTTGATCCCAGGATCAGCCCTTCCAAACAAGGAAGCCTATCAGATGATTCCAATACAGAGTGAAGAGTTAAACAAAAAAGTGACATATCTAATATAGAAATCATTAGTGACAGAAATCATGAGTCCATGTGCAACCCCAATGGTATTGACTCCCAAAAAACATGGATACTCAAGAATGTGTGTAGATAGTAGGGCCATAAATAATATCACGGTTAAGTATCGGTTCCTAATTCCAATATTGGATGATATGATGTATGTGCTAGCGAGAGCCCAATATTTTAACAAGATTGACATACTGATTGGGTACTACTAGATCTGGATCCAAGGAATGAATGTAAAATGACATTCAAAACAAAATAAGGGTTGTACGAGTGGATGGTGATGCAATTTTGGTTATCTAATGCACCCAGTACATTCATGAGGCTGATGAGAAAAGTACTCTGAGAGTACAATGGTAAGTTTTTTGTTGTCTATTTTGATGATATTCAGTAAGACAGTGGAAGAACACTTGTTACGTATGAAATTGGTGTTAGACTTGTTATGTAAAGAGAGTTTATATGCAAACTTAAAGAAGTGTAGATTTCTTTATAAGAGTCTTGTTTTTTTTGGGTTTTTCATATCAGAGGATGGATGAGGAAAAAGTAAAGGCAAATTTGGAATGGCCTATTCGAACAGAGGTTCATAATTTTCATGGATTGGAAATTTTTTATAGGAATTTCATTAGCATTGGTGCACCCATAAAAAAGTGTACAAAAGGGAAGGAGTATGTATGGACTAGGGAAGCAACAGATAGTTTTGAATTTTTGAAGAAGAAAGTGTATGAAGCACCTATTTTTGTATTTCCAAATTTTAGCAAGGCCTTTGAGGTCTATTGTGATGCCTCACATGTCGGGTTTGGATTTTTATTGAGTAAAGAAGGATGACCTGAAGCATTCTTCAATGAAAATCTAAATGAATTCAGGAGGAAATATTTTACTTGTGATGTAGAATTTTATGCTATTTTTCAAGCATTAAGGAACTGGAGACATTACTTGGTAGCAAAGGAATTTTTACTCTTCACTGACCATGAAGCATTGAGGTATGTAAACACACAAAAGAAACTAAATAGTAGGCATGTAAAATGGGTTTCATTTTTTCAAGAATATACTTTTGTCTTAAACCATAAGTCAGGTAAGCAGAATCAAGTTGTTGATGCCTTTATTCGGTGTGTAGCACTTTTGACAACAATGAAAAATGAAGTAGTAGGGTTTGAGGCAGTTAAGGAATTGTATGAAGGTGATAAATATTATGGTGATGTTGTGAGATAACTTAACTATTCTATAGTAGGTATTGGTTGTTCTGATTATTTGATGCAGGATGGTTATTTGTTCAGGGGGAAACAATTGTGTATCCCTGTTGGTTCAATGAGAGAAAATATTATAAGAGAATTGCATAGTGGGAGGTTGGCTAGACACTTTTGTATAAGTAAGAAAATTGCTCTTGTTATAGAAAATTATTATTGGCCAAAGGTAAAGAGTGACATAACTAGCATTGTAGAAAAATGTAGATTGTGCCAAATAGCTAAGGACCATGCACATAATACAAGGTTGTATATGCCATTACTTTTCCTTATAGGGCCATGGGTTGAATTAAGTATGGATTTTGTGTTAGGACTTCCTAACACATAATGAGGTAATGATTTTATCTATGTTGTGGTTGATAGATTCTCTAATATGGCACATTAAATTTAATGTAAAACAACTAATGATGCTTCTAGAGTTACATATTTATTTTTTCAAAAGTGGATAGATTACATGGAGTTCCAAGAACGATCACTTCAGATCGGGACACGAAGTTTTTGAGTCACTTTTAGAAGACTCTGTGGAGGAATCTAGGGACAAAACTACAGTTCAGTAGTGCATATCACCCCTAGATTGATGGGAAAATGCAAGTAATGAATAGAAGCTTGCAAAATCTTCTACGTTGCATAGTTGGAGAAAATCCAAAACAATGGGACTTAGATTTACCACAAGTTGAGATTTCCTATAATAGCTTAGTAAACAGGTCAATAGGGATGTCTCCTTTCAAGATTTTATATGGTAGGAATCCCAAGAGGTTCATATATTTTATTGTGCTACCCAGTGAAGATAAAACTAGTGATGATGCAGAAGCATTTGCAGAACACATTCTACAACTACAGGACGAAGTGAGGGAAAAGCTAAAAGTGAGTAATGCATAATATAAAGTAGTTGTTGATGCCAGTAGGAGAGTAAGTGTATTTGAAGAAGGAAATATGGTGATGTTTGATCTTAGAAAGGATTGGTTTCCACAAGGGACATATAATATAAACTTAAGTATAAGAAGATTGGGCCATGTAGGATTCTGAGGAAAATGAGTGATAATGCCTACAAGGTGGAGATACCTGAAAATTTTGTTATCTCACCAATTTTTAATGTTACTAATTTATATAACTTTCTAGGTCATGATGAAAATGTTTTGGAGGAAGAAATAAACTGGGAGCAACATATGCTAAAGAAGAAAAAGGAAATGGTAATACGTGGCTTAGACCAAAAGACAGTCATTAATAGACATTGGAGCTACAACAAATATTTGGTACACTAGGAAGGTTAGCAGAAAGAAGAAAATATTTGGGTTCCTAAGTGGGAGTTAAAGAATATTGACAGTGTAAAATTAGTCAAATTCCTTCATCTAAATTCGTAGGAGTTGAATTATTTTCAACTAAGGGAGAATGATGCGGGAGCATAACTTATAGAGACCATAACTTTTGATCCGTCAGTTGGATCATCTTGAAATTTTAGAGGGTGGTAGATATAAATTAGTACTATTATTTTTTCTATGTTTCATGCAATTTTATGCCATTTGGGCACATTTTCAGGCCCAGATTCATTCATCTAGTGGCCTAAAATTTACTCTAAACGTTCTTTTCACTTTTTACTAGGTCTTAGAACTTTAATAACTTTTTTTGTGTTTATTAGAGTAAGTCAAAAAATTTCTTGAGCCTTAATTTATGAAGGAATATTTGGCACGAAAAGTTTGGGGCCCATCTGAGTTGATTTGTTAGTAGATAATTTTTGGCATTTTAGGGTTTTTATGGTACAAGTGAAATAAAAGGAGGATTGTAATGATGTAAAAGATTAGTGTGGGTTCTAGAATGAAAAGAAAGCTATTTTCAAACTTATATTTTTTATTTGCAAAGTTTTTTATGTGTGTTTTGGAGGTATTTCAATCTCTTGCAGCTGGATTCACATCAATTAACAACTCTGACACATCTCTTTGAACATGTTAGACACCATAACAACCTTCATAGAACCTCTAAAACTCAGACGCAACACTTCTTTGCAAGAAATATGAATAAAAAACATGCATAAACACCTAGACACGATGTAACTTTACCAAAACACCTTACTACTAATCAACATTCACTTATTTCACTTTATTTTTCATCAATTAACATTAATGGAAATCATCATGTAATCTCATATGTAAACCAAGACACCTTTTGACATCAATGACACATGTCCAATAGAAACTACTCCAAATAGACCTAGAACCAAATGTATTTATCTACCTAGAATGTAATATATCTATGGAAGCAACTACTTTTGAAACTTGATATTTTGATAATGATATATAATTCCTTAGTGGCTTAAGTTTGGCTTAGCTAAACATTGAAGATATCTATCATGAGAAGTGTGGTTATTGAACATGGTTTGATCATTAGACCTATGCATGCACTGGTCCTAGGTTGTGATTATACTTTAAAAGAGTTTAAGAGAGACTAGAATGTGTTTTGGAAGGATTTTAGCTTAAGATTGTGTTGTCGTGCAAATGTGCATTAGGGAAATTGACAATTTCCAAGCATGACAATGATACCCCTGTAGCAAATTTTTCATGTTTTACCATTCCGAGGCACTCCAGGTCTACCCACTTAGTCCATAAACCTCCCAATTGATGTTAATTCATCCCCCTAGGTGAATTAGGAAAGTCAAGTCAATCCCCCTAGGTGATTTTAAGAGCTCTCAAAAAATGTTATCTCTAGGTAGTGCTGGGAAGGGCTATCACTGGCCTTCCCAGGATTGGACCAACCCCTTAGAGTGGAACAGAGAAGAAAAATCCAACATGGAGGTGAATTTAAGGCCTAAAAACATCATGGAAGTGATTTTGGAAGATTTAAAGAAGATTTGGGGAGTTTGGAGCAATTTGATCAAAATCATGGTTTACAGGCCTAGGCAGTGCACATGCCAAAAATGTTGTTGAGCTTAAAAAGGTGATTTCAATAGCTCTAGATAGATTTATTAGAAAAAAAAAATCTTCGGAAAGCTATTCTACATTCTACAAGATAGTGAAATTATTTTTTTTCACAACACTTTGGCACATTGGTTTTGCAAGCAGTTTTTCTCATGCACAGGTGGAGTACCAGATCAAAACTCCACTTTTTTAGGGATCACATAGATTGATAAATACCTAATACCCTAACCATTGGATTCATAATTCCATTTCCAATAAATATCATATTAAATTTCATCAAAAATGTCCATCGAGAGCTCAAGATATTGTCGTCGCAAGTTGTCCTCAAGGTTCGGGAGTTAGTCAAATATTTCAGTTCCAGGAGCTTGACGGGATTTTTGTCCCTAACGTACCTCAATGTCAGGGACATCAAGGTTTTTAAAATTCACCTAGCCCCCATTAATCCCTCTAAACCCACATATGACCTCCAGGATCTCTAATTCAGCCCTCAGGTGCTTGCGGGAGCTCAAAGCCTTCACCGTTGGATCGTTGTCACGTGTCATTACCTGGAGCACCAAAAAATTTGATGTCCCTCAAGTCCCTTTGAGGTGAGGGACATAAATCACGGAAAAATTTTCCCATCCCCTAAGAATACTCTTGGTCACGCATTTGACCTCTTCAAGAGCGAATTTCAACCCCCAGGTGCTTGCCAAGCCATCATTCTCAACCGCCAGATCTCTGTCATGTGTCATCACCTTGCTCGTTGTGGAATTTGTTGTCCCTCACATCCCTTTGAGGTTAGGGACATCAAACATGAAAAAAATTCCCCCACCCTTACTGTTCATTTTTATGAATAATTTAAATCCAGCACTTAGCTGTTATTTCCCCCCATTTCTTCTTCACAGTTCACCTTGCCATTGCTCTATAACTTGTCCACCATTGCTTTCTCACACCCAGTCTACCATTGATGATTTAAAACAGATCTACCATAAAAAATAAACATTCAAATCCATGAAAATACACATGTCTTAGGGGAAGGATTGATCAAAAGTGTAGAAAAAACGAAGAACGAGGAGAAAATGAAGATTTTTTGCCAGATAACCATGAAGTCACCCAATCAAAAAATATTCATATGTCGCAACATACAAGTAAGATCGAGGTGCCATATTTTGAAAACTTCTAAATTTTTCAAGACAATCAAATGGTGCCCTGAATCATTTGTTCCAACAAAAATCCCACTTCATGCCCTAGCTCACGTTTGTTAGATTTCCCAACAATTTGATGGTCCGATCGAGCTCAAAATTTTCCCAAAAAATCCAAATGAAAAACCTATCACAATGGAGTTTTTTTCATCATGAACGGAGAAAAAAATCAGACCTGAAATTTTTGAGCTCCATTAATGGTTGTCATGGCAGCTCCGTGCTCGAAGCCACTGCTAGGTGAACATTTTAAATTTTATTTCCAGGCATTCTAGTAAGCAAAATTATGTGAAATTCAGAGGATGTGATCACGATGATGAGACAAGTTTAAAAAAATATGTTCCATCACAAACCAATCACTAGAAATCCACTTTCTAAAAATAACAAGTTTTCATATACAAATTCGCTATGTTTGGAAAGTCGTCATCAAAAGTAGTTTTGGAAAAAGCAGTGTGCACCAAAGGTCACCAAGAAGTCAAAATGAGTGTTCAGAGAAGAAAACATTGAAAATGGTCACTTGCTGAAAATAGTAAGCTCCCTATATGGGTGCTTACTAAAAATAGTAATTCAACCCAAGAAGCATTCGAGGCGAAGGTAGTGTGCACAGGATTAAATGAAGAATTTCACTGAATCAAGATGGTCAAGAAGAAGCAAGAATCACCTCTTACTATAAATAGTAAGTCTCCCATGTGGGTACTCATTATTAATGGTAAGTCATACTCAAGGGGTAGTTTTGGAACAATGGGACGTAGAGGGATGATCATTCAGGTCCATGCCATCATTCAGGATCATCCATGGGCATTGCTTATAGGGAATTAATAATTCATCTCTTAGAAATTAACAGTGTCTCCTAAAACTCACTTCATGGCTCAAGTTGTAGGAGTATCTTGTGCGGGGTGGAAGTTGCGGTCATCGGCATAACCATTTAGCAGTGTTTTTAAACACTCATTCCAAAGTATATGTGAGCCAATTTGAAGGATTTTCCCATGATTTTGAATAATTAGAGTTTCAACGCATTGAATATTTCCATCAACGAGGATCATCAGAATTTATCAGGGGTAACATTTGCTCTTCTTCTTCTCTCTCTCTTCTCTTCATACCCCCAACTTTATCTCTCTTCTCAATGTTCTAATTTTGCGTTGGGGTTGCAATTTTTCATATGTCTTAATGTTTCTAATGTAATAAGGCACCTTTATGTTATAAAAAGTGATTTAAAGTTTCCTAGGAAGTTGAAAAGTTTTAAGTTGTGTGAGGCATATGAAAATGCATTGGGGGGTATATGATAAGTCACCTCTCATTCTATAAATTGTAAATACATTCCCATTTCAAAAGGTTGGTGATTGATTTTTTAAAATCAAGCGTGTATTTTACTTTGAGAGAACAAAGAAGATATTCATTTTCTTCCATTTCCCCCCTCATTAGTTTTCCTCCATTCCCACACTATGAAAAACTTTTGTTTAAGAAGTCAATACAAGAAGAAGGAGTTTCTAGCTTTCTTTGAATAAAGGGTTTCTCGATACTTTGTGATCAAAAAAATCTATTTGGTCTTGTTACTATTTGCAGATTTGTTTCTTCTCATAAATGCATCTGTTGAAATTTCTAACTAGTGTGTGCAAGAATTTGATTTTCTACCTGCAACGTTAGTTTTCCCATATCATTTCTCACTCCTCTTTCCCGTTCTTCAGAAAAAGTATTCCCTGGCAAGAGATTTATATATTTTCCATAGGGTCATTGGAGTGCCACCCGGAGAAAAGTCACTTTCACTCACACATGCATATACAACAGCTGCACCAGTTAAGTAGAGGGACTTAGACTCTCAGAGCATTGGCAAGAAACCAATAAATTTTTCCTCAACAATTTTTCTCACCAACAAATTACTTCTAGGTGAGTAATATATGTGAGTTTCACTTAATTATATAGGCATTCGTAGCTTTAATTTCATATTAAGGTTGACCTATGGGATATGAACTGGCCTATAAAAGATTCAAATTAGAAGAGTGACCATTGTTTGGTGTGAGATAGGACCATATGGTTCATACTAAGGTGTGGTATAATCTGGTTCTAGTAAAACATTCTTGGATGGTCAATTCAAGAGACTCTACAAGATTTTGGGTGAGATTCCTTGATACAATAAAATGTTGCATTAGGTCTAGGACTAGGCTTAGAAAGTCTTTCTTCAACACATGCCACGCATAAAGTGGCACGTTCTTCATCTTACAGACTCATTAACACTTCTAATACATCTCTTTGAATATGTTAGACACCATAGAAACCTTCATACAACCTCTAAAACTCAAACACAACACTTGCTTGTAAGAATCATTCATCAAGAACATGCATACACACACCTAGACACCATGTCACTTCACCAAAACATCTCACTACCAATCAACCTTAATTCATTTCACCTTTCTTTTCATCAATGAGCATCAATGGAAATCATCATGCACTCTCCTATGCATACCAAGACACCCTTTGACATTAATGCTACTTGAAATCACTGACAACAACAATGACACATGTCCAACAGAAACTACTCCAAATAGATCTAGAACCACACGTAGTTCTCTACCTAACATGTAATATATGTATGGATGCAATTACTTTAGAAACTTGATATTTTGATAATTAGATACAATGGTTTAGTGGCTTAAGTTTGGCTTAGCTAAACATTGAAGATATCTATATCATAACAAGTATGGCTCTTGAAACTGGTTTAATATTTAGACCTATGTAAGGGCTATTCCTAGGTTATGATTCTACTTTAAAGGATTTTAAGAGAGATTATAATGTGTTTTAAAAGGATTTTAACTTAAGATTGCTTCTAAGTGAGGAAAATATGCGAGTTTCACTTAATTTTATAGGTATTCATAGGTTTAATTTTTATTAAGGCCGACCTATGGGATATGAAACAACCTATAAAATATTCAAATTAGAAGAGTAGCCATTGTGTGGTGTGAGTAGGACCATATGGGTTCATACCAAGGCGTGGTATAGATTGATCCCAATCAAACATTCTTATATGGGCATTTCAAGAGATTCTACAAGATTTTGGGTGAGATTCCTTGAGACAATAAAATGTTATGGAATATTGCAAGAAGATATGTGAGTGATTAAATAGTGAAAATAGATAAGCAAGTAATAAAAGAGAGATAAGTATAAGTCTCCTAATCTTAGAATATGTGTGCAATTCATGTTTTAGGTGTAAATTTGAATTTTTCACTTCCAAATGATAAATTACCAAATCTACAAGGAGTTTAAGTACAATAATGGTGCTAAACTAATTAATGTTATAACTATTATATTTTAGTGTAATCAAACATTTTCTCATCACATATCAAATAAAAAATCTCATGTGAATATAACCTTATAGTTAGTGGAGGAAAAAAAATTAAGTGTATGAATATTCTATCACATTAATTGGATTGGGTGAATTCCACTTATTTTGAAGCTCTAGTTCATGTTCATGGACTATTTTTTACGAGGATTGTAGCATGTTTTTGTTCATCTTGTATGGAATTTTATTAGAGTGATTGTTGGTGAAAAGAATGGCTTAATGAATGGTGTTGCAAGCCCATGAGGCCTATAGATGCATGTCCAACATCATGAGCATAAGGGGACAATAAAATGGCATCATCAATAGATTTTGAGTACATCTCACATTTTGTAGAACCAAATAATTTTTTTTATAATATGGATTTAGCTTTAAAGATTAGTGATATTTTAATTTTCTAACTATTTGGAAATTCATCAAGGAAGGGTGTGGAGTGCTAGATATTTTTGTGTAGGATAATGATAACTAATAGAATTCTTCATACTGATGTGAATTTTTCTATGAGTGACTAAGCAGTGCAACAACGAGAGACAGTCTTACAATAGGACTAAGGATATAAAGGTTAGGCTCAAATTAGGTGCACAAGTCCTAATTTAGGGATTAAACCAATATCAATATTATCAAAAAGCTAATTTTCAAATATAATTTTCTACACTATCGATGTTTTTGAGATATGTGTACTAGTGATAAATATAACTGAAAAAATTTCAGTGTAAGAAATTTAGATCTTAAGTATGAAAGAAACTAAATTCCATGCAAGTATTTTAGAACAATACTATAAGTAAACTTGTAATGGCTTATTATGGCTCCATTTTATTCAAGATATTATAGCTTTGTTAATTCCCTTCTATTATTTAAAGGTTAAATATGTACTAAATTAAAAATTTAAATTATTGAGTGCTTTTTAATTGGATATCAAATTTAAAGTTGGAATTCACTCATTCTAAAGTCAAATTGTTTACTTATTTTTTTATTAGATATCAAATGTAAGTTAGATATCAATGTGAGCTATGGTGTTTCATGAATTTACATTTTAGAATAAAACATATAAAAATAAAATAAACACTAAGTAGATGATGCAAGGGTTATACTTGAAATTGAACTTCATTATATCTTTCTTGTTTGAAGGCTTACCATTCACAATGCTTGTCTTTCATCTCAAGAGCTCAAAATTTGCTAAGGATAACTTATACCTCTACTGCACTGAGGATCATATTTTAAACTCCTTAACACACTCCACCCACTCCAAACATCCTTAGAGATATCTTGTTGCTAATATACACGCACTTGTACTAAAATTAGCATTCTTATACACACTATAGATGTGGAAATACGCCATGAGTACATTGTTTGGTTTACTAGCTCCATTATCCTATCTAACATCATCTCTCTCTAATGTCTTACCACTTGTCATACCCTGATTCATTATACCAATCTCAAACATGCATTACCCTATCACACATGCATTCATCTAATAGACCTATTGGTTCTTAGTGCCCAAACCAACATATGGATTCATGAGTCACTCCCTAATTTCTTGAAACATTTCACCCATTCCATATTAAGGTGTTTAGACTATTAGTTTAGTCATATACTTACATTAAGGCATAGTTATCTCTTTCAGGTCCCTTGGCCTTGTAGCCCTCCTAGCCTACAAATACCCTTATGTCTTAAGATTTCCTGAAATAACCAAGCAATTAAATGACACATTTAGGGACCCTTTATGGAGTGTTGTAATTCCCCAAAGTATCACATCTTGCTCCTTTGTATGAAATTGTACTTCCCTTGGAGTTTATTAAGTAAATTAGGCCTATTGGGGTTCTAGTCTATAACAGCAGGTACTCTTCCTCATGAAATCACCTAAATGATGATGGGTCCACTTGTGGAGTACTGATACCTGATGGTGCATAAAATATTTTTTGGGTCAAATATTTTCCTAAGTCTTTCATGCACACCCATTTCCTTCTCAACTGGGCACTATACAGTTTGATCTAAAACTAAGGGCATATATCATTCACACGTGTGAGTTATATAATGTAACTTTACAGACTTCTAGCTTCCATTCAGAAAGAGGTGCTCCTGAATTTTCATCATTTTTTGGTGGTTAGAATTTTAGTTATGGCTTGCCCTAGTTAGGGCCAGAGAGCACATATTTGGGTCTACAGGATCCTATGAAGCATTTCAAGAACTATAAAAATTCATGATGATTCCTCTTACCTCTCTCCACATTTTATTACATTTACAGATCTAGAAATGATTCATTTAGATGACTGTCAAAGTTCTAGTATTCGATCTGAGAAAGGAGTATAACACAAATTTTATTCAAAATCCATAATTCATACAAATTACTCACAAAATATTACCTGTAATTCCCTTCTACGCCTTTATTGGTCATTATCTATCCTCTATACATATTTTTAGGGTCTTCCCTTGACTGTATTTTTCAAAAACATCTCACTTTCTCTTAACTAGCCTAGCTAATTGTTATATTTCACTCCCAAATAAGCTGAATAACTCCCTAAAAAGGTTCAACAACCTTCTTATCATATAAATCAGATAGATATCATCCTAATACACTCATCTATTTCATACATGAAAACTATTACAAGATGACATGGCTTTATTTTGCCTATATTACTCTTTTACCAAGTCAAATTCACTCCTACAACTCTCTTACAAGAACTCATTTACCTTATTATCCAATTTTTCCCCTCGGGAAAAATTTGATCAAATGTGACCTTGCACAAGAGGAAATGGAGAGGTTGGTTCAGTCATGCGAGCTCACATTTCAATTCTGAAAATCAGGTTGCAGGTAGGCTCAACAATGGAAATGCAAGTTCAATAAATGAATGGCCAAGGGAACATCGAAGGAGATCAGAGCTCAAGAGGAAGAATGGAGAAAGGCTCAAAGATTTTAGACTTCGTATTTTTGGCATTTTGGGGAAAAGGTGGGAAAATTTTGAAAAAAGTTCTGAAAGAGGAAAAATCCTGGAAATCAAAATCCAAAATTTTGAAAGTCCAAAATTTTAGACTTTTTCAAATTTTGGGGATTTGGAGTTTCGAGAATGGACAGTGCAAAATGAAAAGTGAGCAAAATGTCCTAAAATCAAAAATTCTAAAAGTTCTAAAATTTCAAACTTTTGGGTTTCAGAGTTGTGGAGATTGAAATTCGGAGTTTTGGAGTCATTCAGCAAAAAAATAGGAAAAGTGACCAAAAATTGTCCAAAATCTCAAAATTCTGAAACCTGAAAGGTTTCAGATTTTGAAAAGTCAAGCTTAGTTTCGGGGTAAACGCGGAAACAGTTTCAAATTTTTGGAGATTCGGGTTTTGGAGTTTCGGAACTCTCGGGCCAATTTTTCGATGAATAGTAACCTGAATTCTAAAAACAAAATGTCTGAAAGTCCGCAAATTTTGGGATTTCGGAGGTTGCAATGCATTTTGGACTCCGAAAAAGGAAGATCAAGAACTCGCCATTTTTTACAGAATGAAACCCCGACCTTCAGATGGCCATAAATTTTGATTGGGAGCTCGGATTTGCACAAGAAAGGACTTTTTGGAAAGCTTACAGTCTCCTCTACACAACTAATACTGGATATCTTAAATTAAGTGGGACTAATTTATTCAAATATGAAAAAAATAAAGTCCATTTTAGAGAGCTGTCCCATGTTTCTCACCTACCACAATAATGAAGGTATGGGCTTCCTTTCTTTCCCAACAAGGAATAGTACATGGAGGCATGGGTTTTCGTAGTAGAACCCATCATTGTTACAGTGATATTTCAATGCATTTTTGGGTGGTTGAAGCAAGAATTTTAATTCTTCTCTCCCCCCTTCTCTCATTTTCTTCCTATATATTGTAAGGAGGGGAATTTTTCAAAAGGTTGGACAATTTGGCTTTACACCCTCCCTTCTTCTCTTATCTGTAAGTGGATTTGTGGAGTTAAAACCTCCCATCAAAACTGTAATGAAAATATTGCCTCTTGGCCATTGTAGTGTACTGTATCAAATTTTTGGAGCAATAATACATGTTTGTGGATGATTTTCAACCCTCTCTTGTGTTCATTGCACCTCTCTGATCTCTCATTGCAATCTTGGTTATCTTGTGTATGGTGGTTGTATTACATTTTAATGGTTTGTGTTTAATGACAAAGATAATTGTGTTAGCATTCCTTTGGTGCATCACCTTTCTTAGTTTAGGTTTATTTTCTTGTATCTTCTTAACCCTGTCTCCTTGGCAACTTAGAGTAGATTTTAGAGTAGATTCTCTACAATTTGAATGTGTGCATATGAATAGAGGAATAGGAACTAGCCTTCATCCAGAGATCTTTCCTGATTGCAAAGTCTCACACTTTGGGAAAAGCACCATGTTATGCAATCACACTGAGAGTTTCAACCCATCAAGTTGCAGACATTCAGGAGTGATCTGTGATTACGCATCAACACACCTTTTACAACACATTCAACTTTAACACTCATTCACTCACACCTAGACTAACATGCCTTAATGGTCTCATATGACCTTATTACACTTTAGCACTTGATTCTCCTACTTTAGAGTGCCCTTGTGAGAAACATTTGAGCTCCTACTCAAATGCATTGTAGATGTCTTCCTCTTCCTTGTCTTCCAGTTCCTTATTATGTCCCATGCTTATTTTTCTTAACTTTTTGATATACTCTTCCTCCCAACCAACACTTTGAACCTTGTATTCTCCTTATTCTTCTTCATATTCTTTGCTTTATTTTTTTCCTCTTGTTCTATTTCAACCTTCTTCATCATGCACCGTAACTTTGGCTTCCATTATTCATGTTCACTTGCAATCACAACATCTAGAGTAATATTAGTCATCCAATCATAAGGCTTAAGTGCCTTCCCCACTTGCTTTATCACCATTTTATTCCCATCTTCACATTTAGCTCCTTCAAAGGTTTGTTTTACTTTTTTGATGAAGTAGAAATATCCAACATTGAAATCAAACTCCTTTGTATCCTTTGTGGGTTTACCTATCTCCTTAAAATTTATCTCATACCAATGTACATGGTTATCTTCTTTCTTGTCACTACACACAACTTATGTATTCATATAAATTCCTTGTGATTTTTAATTCAAGATCACTTCCAACTCTTTAGTTACTTTTTTCTTCCCATGGCTTGTATAGGTATTCTTGATGTATATACTAATTCTTATTTCAAAATGAATTTCATCTTTCATATATACACCATGTTGTACATGCCCTGTTTTCAAGTTGGGGCAGATACATGCCCAATGTTTTCAAGTTTTTCAAGGGGCTAGATTGATTTTTAGAGTGGTTTCATAGGGTTCCTCTACTCTTATTATTGTAAAGTGAAAAGTCTCCTTGATACTCTCAACATTCCTTGACTCACTTAGCCAATGTCTTGATCTATATCTTGCTCTTTAACATGGGAGTATTACTGTTTTCATTTTCTTAGAGTTTTCTAAAACTGATTTTCATGTCTGCTTCTCCCATTAATGCATAAGCATGCCTTTCAAATTATAATTACCTTGACTAAGCTTCTTTCTTTTGTGCACTTAAGATTTTTAGAGTGGTTCATCCTCCTGATTTATTTAGACTCCTTGGAACATCTCCTTGTTCCTCTATACTATCTCATTCTTGACTTGTGATATATTGTAAACTTGTGAAATATTATAGTTTTGTAAGCCATAGGCTTTTTCATCTGAACTAGAATCTCCCTTAGTCCCAAGGACTGATTCCTTGAAATAAAAGTAGATATTCTAATAATACCTTCTTTCCTAATGTGGGCTGAGAAACAAGCCAATTTTTCTCAATTTTATTTACAATATTCCATACTCTTTCTAATTTCATGTGTTCTCTCCTCACAATGCATGTGATCACTCCTTGTGGTATTATAACACTAAAAAAATATCTCTTACATGATCTCCTTGTTGGTTCATGCTCTAGTCTTCATTTTGGTTATTGTGTTTTCCAACAAGTTTCATATTGCATGCTAAGACCAAAGTTGAGCTCCATAACTCATTTGGACACATTTGTTCTCTTTCAAGTCTCAAACTCAAAGACCAACATTAGTCTAACTGGATTTGTTAGCATCACTATATAAGCTGAGTTACCTCAACTGATCCACAGTTTTCATTTGCACTGTTCATGAACAATTAATCATCTAACTCTTCCATGAAACTTCTCATCTTAGAGCTACAACATACTCTGCCTTTGTAGTAGACAAAGCCACAACCTTCTGTATAACATTCTAACTGTTAACCTAACACTCCAACCTCCATATCC
This sequence comes from Taxus chinensis, assembly GCA_019776745.2. Lineage (NCBI taxonomy): Eukaryota > Viridiplantae > Streptophyta > Pinopsida > Cupressales > Taxaceae > Taxus > Taxus chinensis. The sequence goes on along the minus strand of CM034156.1, from coordinate 549,283,778 downwards.
AAATCAACATAGAATAAATAAATGTCTTCATGAAGTATTGGATTTTTTCCAATGAAAACAATGTCCAGTTCAAACCATCCAAAAAACTATCATATGCATCTCCTTGTTGTAGGTTTACTAACAGGATTTGCATTCATGAACCTTTCTAACACCTTGTAGATAGAGACAAATACAATTTCTTGTTATTCTGTCTCTATGTATTTGCATGCTAAATTTATTTTTTCAGCTCCTAAATCCTTCATAGAAAATGTGTGAGCTAGCTTTTTCTTAAGCTCATCAATGTCCTGCATACTAGATCCGACAATAAGCATATCATCCATATACAGTAACAAAATAATATAGCTCCCATTTCCAAGCGTCTTGAAATAAACACAATGATCATATTCACATCTCAAGTAACCATGCTCATGCATGAAATTATCAAACCTCATGTACCATTGTTTTTGGAGCTTGTTTGAGCCCATATAGACTCTTTTTCAATCTGCACACTAATTTCTCCTTACCTTTGACTTCATACCCAAGCGACTGTTGCATATAAATCTCTTCATCCAAATCACCATGAAGGAAACTTGTCTTCACATCTAGTTGCTCTAAATGCGAATCCTCTACTGCAACTAAACTCAATACAGTATGAATAGAAGTCATCTTAATAACAGGAGAAAATATTTCACTAAATTTAATACCTTATTTTTGTGTAAATCCCTTTACTACAAGCCTTGCCTTATACCTTTTCTATCTACCCTCTTCTTCATTGACCCTATAAACCCACTTGTTCTACAATGTCCTCTTACGTGTTGGACAGCCTAACCAAATCCCAAGTATGGTTATGTTCCAAGGAGTCCATCTCCTCATCCATGCCATGCTCCCACTAGACATGGGTCTCATCCTACATTTCTTCTTCAAAAAAATCTTCGGTTCACCATTATCAGTCAATAATAAATAAAATAGAGAATGTGTAAATATTTATGGAGGTTTACTTACCCTTTGTGACCTTCTCATAGGAGTTTGGGGTACCAGAAGGCTCATTCTGGAACTCCTAGACATTTTGTATCCAAATATGCCTAGTGACCGACACCAGTCACCTGTAACTAACGTCAGTTCTTGATAACCAATGTCTGGTTTGGCTATTCTGTAACTGATATCGAGTTTTGCTGACCGATGTCAATCAGGGGCCAAACGACACCGGTTACAGTGTAAACCATATTCAATATTACTTTTTAAATATGAGATTTCATTTTCATTCACAAAATTATCAACTGGTTCATCCTTGTGTACCAATTATTTGATCCCTGTACATTCTCTTTTCATTCAATTCAATATCACAACTCCTAATAATTTTAGAATTATTTAAATCCCAAAAAAGGAATCTGAAATCACCAGATCCATAACCAATGAAAGTGCATCTTTTGGATTTTGCATCCAAATTTTTCCTATTTTCCCTATCAATATGCACAAAAGCTTCTGAACAAAAAAATTTAGGAAAATGAAATATCAAGCTATTTTCCGGTCCAAGATTCCTCTGGTATTCCTCCTCCATCTAGTGAACTTGAAGGCCCTTGGTTAATTAAATAAACTGTTGTATCAACTACTTCTTCCCAAAACTGAAAATGTAATCCAGAATGTATCCTCATACTTCTAGCACATTCCATGATTGTCTTGTTCAATCTTTCTACAACGCCATTATTATGTGGTGTTCTTAGAACCGTTCTTTCTCTATGTATTCCTATTCACTGAACAATAATCATTGAAATCCTTGTTCACAATATTCACCACCATTGTCAGATCTAAGGCACTTTAACTTTGAATTTTATTCATTCCCAACAAGGGATTTCCATCTTTTAAAAGTCTCAAAAACCTCAGATTTACATTTAATACAATAAATCCATACCTTTCTTCTAGCATCATCAATTAAAGTGACATAATACTAGGATCCTCCATGAGAAGCTACCTGAACTGGTCCCCACACATCTGAGTATAAAAACTCTAATTTCTACTCCTTAGTTGCCCCAAATTTGAGAAATATCACTATCTTTTGTTTTCCAAAGACACAATGCTCACAGAAATCAAGATCTAAATCTTTCAAATCTGATAACTTACCCTTAGCCTTTAAGATCTGCATTCCTTTTTGACTCATATGGCCTAACCAATTATGCCACATGCATGTATCTGAATCTAAAGTAGATAATGAAGAAAAGGAATAAGTAGCATGAGTAGATAAATATAACTTTCCTACCTTCTTACCTCTTTCCACAAAAAAGAACCATCGGTGACTTTCCAAGAGTCTGCTGTGAATGTAACCATGCAACCAAATTCACCCAGTTTCCCTGCAGAAAAAAGATTGTTCTTGAGGTTTGGCACATGACTCGCATCTTTCAATACTCATGTATTTCCTTTCTATAATTTTTTATAAATTTCCCCTTTACCAGTAATATTACAAGATTCATCATCACCCAAATAAACATTCCCAAAATTGCCCTAGACATAATTTCTAAAATAACCCTTATTAGGGGTTGTATGGAAAGAAGCTCCTGAATCTAAAACCCATGATTAAATTCTATTATCTAAAGAAAGAATAAGAGCATCTAGCATTACCTCTACTGCAGCATGATTTTCTTATTTACCTTTGTCTCATTATTGGTTCTATGAATCCTTTGACCAACAATATTTATTTGCATGTCCTTTCTTTCCACATTTCCAACATGTAATTTTCTTACTTCTGGATTTAAATTTATTATCCCTTGACTTTGATTTCCCATTACTCTTACTCTTGGATCTCTCCTTCTGCCTACGCCCCTATTTTCTATATTCAAAGCATTTCCAAGATGATGATTCCTCTGTACTCTTCCTGTGAATTTCTTCATTCAATATTATACTAACCACATCATCAAAATTCAAAATATTATTAGCATATGTTGTATTACTAACAACCATTACCAAGTTATCCCAACTATCAAGCAAAGAACATAAGAATAAAAGTTGCTTTCACTTCATCATCAAACGGAATGTCAATTGATTTTAATTGATTTACAATATATCTAAAATCATTCAAATGATTAGATGCAAATCCACCTTCATGCATCTTAGAACTAAATAGTTTCTTCATCAAATAAAATTTATTTTAAGAACTAGGTTTTTCATATAAATTAGCAAGATATTTCATTAACCCTACCGTAGAAGTCACTTCTGTAATATTGGAAGCCACAGATGCTGTCAGGCTCAATCTTATAGATCCCAAAGCCTTTCTGTCAAGAATCTTCCATTCTTCATCAGTCATCTTCATAGGTCTAGACTTCTCATCCAACAGTAAATACAAATCTCTTTGATACAGATAATCCTCAATCTACATCTTCCATAATTGATAATTTTTGCCATCAAAACTTCTCTACCTTGTATTTGTTTTCTTCTAGTCATTGTTGTAGCTCCCACTCAATCAGAAAACCCTCTGTGAGTAAATCTTTCAACACAAAAAACCCTCAAACAAAGCTCTGATACCAATTGTTGGGGGTTAACACACTGGTTGTACATATATTATATATCAAATCTAAGCATACATGCAAATAAAAGCGAATATTCTACCAAAAGAAATATACAAAACAAGAGATATAAATCAACACCAAATTTAACATGGTTCACCCAATGTGGGCTACGTCCACCAAGAAACAAGACAATCTATTATCCAGAAGCTTTGAAAAGATATACAATGAAGATCTACAATCTTCCACACCTCTCAAATGTATAGTACTTTCTTTCTCTCAAGACTTTTGCTTCTTGTCCAAGAATTCTCTCTCTCAAAATTATTTTCACAATAATCATCAACTTTTTCAAGTTTTTCTTAGTTCACACTTCTAAACCCTAGCTTTCATGCTTATATAGGTGTATACAAACTTAGGGCACTTAGCCATGCAATTACAATCAATAGATCTACTTTAACACTAAAAATAGATCTAATTCCGGTGAGTTAATTATAAACACCCACACAAAGGTAACTGACGTCGGTTAGCCCTAACTGATGCCGGTTCCTCCTTACCTGACTGATGCCGGTCATAGGCGATCGATGTCAGTCCCTCCATAGCTGATGTCGGTTATTGTGTTTTCCAACAAGTTTCATATTGCATGCTAATCCGAAGTAATTGAGCTCCATAACTCAACACTTCCTTCATTCCCATGAAACTCTCTTGTGTCTTCTCTCTTTCTTTTCCTTAATGACCTTGCATAATGTCTTCCAAGATCTCATTCCATGTCTCTTCTTCTTCAATGTTACTCTACTGCTTGTTCTTATAACTTTTCTCTTTCCTTGAGAACATAATGTTCTTTACCAACCTCTCTTGGGCTTGCTTTCTTTCTTTTATCTGTTTTCCTCGACCCATCTCTGTGGATCCCAACTATTGCTATTGTTTGGAAACATTTGTTTTACATTCTTTGTCTCTCAATGACACATTCATTCCACCTTCTTCCTCCTTCATGAAGGATAAGACCTAATTCTTGGTATTTTCAACAAATTCTTTAAAGCCAAATACCATGCTTCTCCTTTCGATGCCTTCATGTTGGTCCATCAAAGGCACTAACACATGCTCTATTCCATTATTTGTAAGAAAACATTTATTAAACATACCATTATACACCATATTCCTATCATATTGACATGGCCTTCCTAAGAGTAGGTGACACACATCCATTGGCATCACATCACATAACACCTCATTATGCAAACTCCCAATTTTGAAATGTACCCTACATTGTTCATTCACAAGAATCTCATAATCCTTATGAACCCCATGAAAGTCTATAAGGTGTTAGGTTAAACTAACCTCTTTAAACCCAATTTTTTTAACTATTTCCTCTAAAACAATATTATCATTGCTTCCATTTTCTATAATGACATTACACACACTTACCTCTTGTCTTGCACCTAGTCTTGAAGAGGCTTCTCCTATAGGTTGGCTCTTGAAGTTTAGCTTGTTGATGTAAAAGGAATATCCTTAGTAAACAATGACTCTCCCTGCTTAGTGGCCATCACCTCTATCATATTTCCTTTTCATACCGGAATACATTGCTTCCATTTTTTTATCCTTGTGCCTTGATCATTGATTTCATTCATCATGTTATCCATCTTCCTCATCATTCCTTCCTGGATAAAATTCCTTATCCCCTGTAATGATGGCTTCTCAACCTTTTCCATACTATCAAAAATCAACTTCACACACTCTTCAATCAATCACAAATGCTTAAACTCTTAGAAATAAATTGTTCCTAACAGATACTCTACTCTGATACCGAAAATGATGTAAGGTTTATACTTGAAATTGAACTTAATTATATCTTTCTTGTTTGAAGGCTTACCATTCAAAACGTTTTTCTTTCATCTCAAGAGCTCCAAATTTTCTAAGGCTGACTTATACCTCCCGTGCACTGAGGATTATCTTTTCAACTCCTTAACACACTCTTCCCACTCTAAACATCCTTAGCGATACCTTGTTGTTTCTCCACACACACACACTTGCATTAATATTAGCATTCTTATGCACACCGTAGATGTGGAAACATGCCATGATTACCTTGTTTGATTTAGTGGCTCCATTTTCCTATTTGACATCATCTCTCTCCAATGTCTTGCCACCTGTCATACCCTGATTCATCATCCCAATCTCAAACATGCATTACCCTATCACACACAGCATTCATATAATAAACCTCTTGGTTCTTAGTGCTCAAACCAATATATGGATTCATGAGTCTTTCCCTAATTTCTTGAAACATTTCAGCCATTCCATATTAAGGTGTTTAGACTATTAGTTTAGTCATATACTTGCATTAAGGAAAATTTATCTCTTTCAGGTCCCTTGGCCTTGTAGCCATCCTAGCCTACAAATACCCTTATATATTTAGATTCCCTAAAATAACCATACAACTAAATGGAACATTTAGGGACCCTTTATGGAGTGTTATAATTCCCCAAAGTATCACACCTTTCTCCTTTGTATAAAATTGTACTTCCTTTGGAGGTTATTATGCAAAATAGGCCTATTGGGGTTCTAGGTTATAACAACATGTACACTTCCTCATGAAATCACCTAAATGATGATGGTTCCACCTCTAGAATACTCATAGGATGGTGCATACAAAATTTGGTGACTCAAATCTTTTCCTAAGTCTTTCATGCACACCATTTTCCTTCTCAACTGGGCACTATACCGTCTGATTTGAAACTAAGGGCATATTTCATTCACACGTGTGAGTTATAAACTGAAACTTGATAACTTCTTTCTTCCATCCAGACAAAGGTGCTCCTAAATTTTCATCAATTTTTGGTGGTTAGAATTTTAGTTATGGCTTTCCCTAGTTAGAGCCCGAGAGCACAAATTTGGGTCTACAAGATCCTATGAAATGTTTCAAGAACTACAAAAATTCATGATGATTCCTCTTACGGTTTACCTCTCCCCACATTTTCATGCATTTACAGATCTATAAATTATTCATTTGGATGACTATCAAAGTTCTAGCATTCGGTCTTTGCAGGGACTATAACACACAGTTTACTCAAAATCCATAATTCATACAAATTACTCGCAAAATCTTATCTGCAATGCCCTTCTACACCTTTATTGATCATTATCTATCCTCTTTACATGTTTTCAGGGTCTTCCCTTGACTTTATTTTTTGAATACATCTCACCTTCTCTTAACTATCCTAGCTAATTATTATATTTGACTCCCAAATAAGCTCAACAACTCCCTAAGAAGGCTAAACAACTTTCTTATCATAGAAATCACATAGATATCACCCTAATACAATAATCTAGTTCATACATGACAACTATTACAAGATTACCTGGCTTTATTTTTCCTATATTACTCTTTTACCAAGTCAAATTCACTCATATAACTCTCTTACAAGAACTCATTCACCTTTTACAAAACATTTAACTTTAACACTCATTCACTCACACCTAGACTAACACGCCTTAATGGTCTCATATGACCTTATTACACTTTAGCACTTGATGCTCCCACATCATTAGATAATAAGATAACACCCATAAGACATACATGTGAATTAATTAGGCCTATAAATATAGACTACATTGATATTAATGAAGTGAAATAAGATTCGAGGGAAAAAATGATTCTCTAGAAATATGTACATTTATCATAGTCTAATAGCATAGCAAACAATTTTTCCTTTTTAAAATAGTATGGATAAGGGTTTATCAAATTTTAATCATATTCTAATAGCATAGAAAAAGTTCTGGTCTTTTTTATAAAAGTAACCCTTTTTTTATCATGGATTTGGGGTTTTCCCAATTTAAATAAAATGAAAATTCTTTTTAATAACATAGATACACGGGAGATTCATAATCGAAAGAATATCATGTGAGTTCATATAGAGGTTTTAAATATTAGTTTAAATAGACTCGATACAATACCTAATATAAAGGATATAAGGGGTTAAAGTATAATGTTTTTTTAAAATATATAATTGGGGGTAGGGTGTGTGGAGTGATAGGGAAGAGGGAAAAGGAAACGTTGTGGGTTAGACATGAAGAAGCCTAAATTCAAATAATTTTTGTTGTGTTTTTTTTTTTCAAATTAGTGGTGTTTTGTTTAGAGTTCTTAAGCAATATGTATTTCTATAGTAATGACATTACATAACTCTCAATAGTTGGGATATCCTTCATGGTATAGATGTTATGGTATATTTTCTGTCATTTGATTCAAATTTTTAAGGAGATTAGATGTCATGAAGATTAATCAATTCAAAAAATAAAAATACAACCACATATGACCTTTTACATTATTATACAAAGTTTGATTAGTGTGAAAAATGTAATTTGAAAATAAAGGAAGAGAGACATTAAATTACACATACTAGGGTTTCATACTTTTCAAGTCTAGTATTAATTTTATTGAGGTTGAAAATGTAAGATATTGAACTCAACACTGAAGAGGTAGAAAATAAAAAGAGGTATAAAAATGTCAGGGGGAGAATGGATAGTTTAGATATATGGTAAAATAAGAGTTATTTTATAATTGAAAAAATTGTATTTATACTATTGAGATTTATATTTGGAAATAGGGGTATTGTTTAATATCCTACAAATGCATATGATAGGACATAAGTTAACATAGTGAATCTTCGTGCATATAAAGGGTTTTTAGGGTAAATAGGAAACCTATGAAATTCACACTCATTAAAATATTTTGTCTAAAATATTATGTTTGGAAAGTATACTATTCGGATTGTGAAGATGACATTTTGGGTGAAATTTCTTAGATTTTGAAAAATTCTTTGATAATTAAATTTCATGACCTTTATTTTTCAGCATGACAAACTTTTCTTTTACAAAAAATGAGCTCACAATGAATTATTAAAGAGAAATCATGCAAAAGGGTGTTGCTTTAAGAAGATAAAATCAAGAGGATATGAGGGTGCCATTATATTTTGTTTTGATTAACTTTATTATTTATAATAATGTTTTTAAATAGCATAAGGAATAGCCAAACATATGCATGGTGATTTTTCAAAAATTAGCCAATGAAATTATGTTTGTCATTTGAGATTCGCCACCTGATATTATAGAGTGTTTTAGGGATCTATTTTTATATTATTCCTAGTTATTGACACCTAAAATAAATGTTAAAAAGTGTAAAAAACAACCTTTTGTACAATATGACAATAATCAAATTCATATATCAACCAAATCACATAAGTCGCATGTTAAGCTGATTTTTGTAATAAACTTTTGTGTAATCGGACAAAGTAAAATTGATGATACCATGCTTTAAATTTGATGGCCACCTATGATTTTCGAACGATATTTTCAGTGATAGTAATTTTTCAGCATTCCCATTCGCTTTGTGGTAAAAAAACTACTATTAATATAATACTAATATAAATATAAAAAAGGTCTTCATTTATTTTACAAGTTAATTAATGCATATTCATGCATATCAATATAATTTATATAATAAACGGAAAGCAATATTTTAAATATGTATATTGGAAGAGTGATTTCAAAAATTTACAAATATTTTACATCAAGAAACATAACAAATGTGTAAGCAATCATTGAATTTAAACCCTAGATCATACTCATTGGCATATATGATGACCTAACAGCTTTATAAGTTGGCCAACACATGCACAATGATGAGGGATTGGTTTTGGGAAAGTCTATCTTAGTTGGAACATGAAAAGGTAGTATATTTAAAGCTCTAAAAATCTTTATATCAACTAGAAAAAAAATAATAAAATGAATATGTTTGCTTGTTAGCTACATTTTAGAATTGTTTTTTATGATTCTAAAAATCCTCATTGAATTAAAAAAATTAATCTCACATTGGTTAGTTGGGTTGATATGTAGTATCATATAAACCTTAATATGTCATTATCCTTGTGTCAATTGGAGTGATGCCACAATGGAAGTGGCTCTCTTACTAATGTAATGGATGATTGATTCTAGGATGAGTGTGTTCGTTTTCTCATACTTTCCATTTCCTCATTTGTGGTTTCATAATCCCAAACAAAGATTTCTTGTACAACTACAAGCTAGGTTGGTTGGTTCATTGAACCCCTTATATGAATAGGAATAACACCACAACAAAAGTAATGGTGTGATCCATTTCTCTATTAAATTATAAGAATTTTATTTCCTATTTAATTTTGTAAAAAATTCTAAAAACTTACCTTATCATCCCTACACAACCTCAAAATTGAAATGATGTGGGTTAGCGTGACCCCTATACAAGGATGTGACATATATATATTGGAAAATGGTCCAAAACCTTTACCTAAAAATTTATAACCCGGGGAGAACTCCCACTAATTTTACTTTGATATTCTTATTTGTTCTATGCGGATCCCTTTCCCCATACACGTTACAATTAAAAGAATGCGTGATATTTTTTGATTGAAAAGTGCACTTTTATAGATATAAACAAGATAATTATAACGATGATCATACAAAATATGGGTGGATGAGATCACACACACCAAAATTACAATCATATCTAGCCAACAAGGCCTCGAGAGGGAGGCCAATTAAATAAAAATAAAAGTATGGACCTCAATAAAAAAAGAGGGTGAGAAAAATAAGGAGCTAGATTACAAGGTTGTAGCCAGAAAACCAGGCCGTAATGGAAAACATGGCTGCAGGAGGAGGCAAATGACTATCTGTCTTATCTCCTTAACTAGAACTAGGGTGAGATGAGTCAGGGATGGGATCCCATCTAATCTCATTTATTGTTGTTGTTGTTATACATGAGGATTATCCAACAACCAAGAAGGAGAAATGACAAGGGCCAACAATGGAAACTTGTCTTGCTGGGAGGTAGACTATCCCACTATATCAGAATTGCCAAGATGACCGAAAACCCCTCCATGTGTAGGGGAGGGGGGCCAAGACCGAGGGGACCACCGATGGTGAGGAGAGGGGCTCTGCAAGATATGGGAGCAAAGCTTGTGAAATACCTTCCCCCTGGAGCGGAGGGGGAGAATGGTGCAGTCGAGGCGGAGAGTAGTGGTGAGAAATAACATCATGAGGAACACAAATGACTGCACAAGGGGTGGAGGCCCAGTGGTCGAGAAAGAACTAGAGTTGTTCAAGCTCTAGTTAAACTTTCTTGGCCTAGTTTTGAATTTGGAGCATCACAGTGGAGAGAATAACCACTTTAAAAGTAACAAAGAAAATTCTATCCATAAGAACATTGTTAAATATGGAATTATTTATATCTTTACAAAGATGAAACAAAATATAAGCTCTGAATACATTGCAGGAAAAAGGGCTGAGTCCCCCCAAGAAAACCATCTTCCAGGTAAATAAATTCGGGGAGAAGGGTTGAAAAAGGGAGTAAATCCATTTTCAAGTTCATTGAGCCAGCAGACAAAACCAAAAAATATGCTTGATAAACTCAGTCTGGTAAAAAACTAGGAAGGTGGGGTTCATACCCATATTCCTAATTCATTCCCCTGCGGGGAGCTCCTGGTATAATATGCACCATAGAAAGTGATAGTTTTTGGACTCAATAAGAAATGACCAAACCCTTTCGAACCGTCGTTTCCACACTAGCACCTAAGAGGAAATGTTCTAATGGTGATTAAGTAAATCGACATTGACCGATTGCACGACGAGGAGAGAGTAATCCAAAAAGGGTTTGTAATGGCGGAGTGGAGTAACCAAAGGCCAATTCCAATCATACCACCACACGACACCTGAAGTGTCGCCAATTGTGTGAATAAATTCCTTAGGTATGCAAGAAATGATTTTCATGATTGATTCAACATTTTATTGTTCAAGGTTGAATTTAATAACTAGGGCTACCCCATGAATCCAATATCTGGAGTGTTTGTAAAATAAATCACCAACCACATTAATTCCTTTTCTGAAGATCCGAATAGCTTCAACCCAAGGAGATAGAGCAAGAGGGGCATCATCAAAGGTAAAAATAGATGACCGCCAGAGAGAGTACGAGTTAATATAAAGACATGTTATAAATCCATCACCCTTCCAAATAAGGTATGATTTAAGCAATTCCCATGATTATACAAGTACCTTTGATTTTGATAGAATCCAGATAGAAAAGAAGGAACCAGAAGTTAAGGCATTTCCAAGATTGTCTTCCAAGAGGAGAACCTTGGTGGATACAACGTCGGAGCTGAATCTTCTTGGCTTCATTCCCTTCCAGGTTACGAATCAACCATTTGACACAGAGATCTCGCCCTTGAAGCTTGATGTCAAGTAGACCAAGGTCACCAGCTTCTTTAGGTCTAGAACAAATATCCCATGCTACTCTATGAAACCCCTTGTGGCCTTCATAATTAGCCCAAAGAAAATCTCTCATAAGTTTTTCGAGCTTAGCATAGGTAACATTAAAAGGAGCCCAGCAAGAGAAGTAGTACACATTGGTGGCAACTAGCACCTTGGAGAAAATTTTAAATTTACTCACCAGAGAGAGCGGTTTAGTAATCCAATAGGATATTTCTATCTCTACTCGTTGAACAACATAGCTCCATAGCTATGCAGAGGTGGCATGGAAGGAAGATGGAATGCCAATGAATTTGAATTAAGTGTCCAGTTCGATTAAACTCCATTGCAAACCTGCCAACCATGGAGGGATATGGGATTGTGACTGCTGATAACACTGGGTTTTATCCCATTGGATGAATGAACCATAGGCCAAACAGAAAGTGTCCAGAAAGTCCAGGGTGGTATGCACAAATTGGTCTTCTTTAAGGAGAGTGAGAAAATAATCATAAAAAAAGTGGGCATTGATAAGATGTTAGTTTATGATTGGAAAAACAATCCCCTTGATAATACCTTGGGAAGCACTTTGGGCTAGCAGGTAGCAAAAGCCTTCAGTCGCCAGCGCATACAACAAAGGGATCAAAGGGCACCCTTGATAGATGCATATAAACGACCCAATCCTAGAAGATTGAGCTCTATTAATGGTGATGTAGGCTCCAACATTATTAACAAACATCTGCACTGTGTGGACAAACCTCAGACAAAACCGAAGAGCTTGAAGCATAGCCAAAATGAAAGATCACTCAATGCGGTCATAAGCTTTGGCATAATCAATTTTGATAAATAAGGCTTTTTGGTTGTAGAGGCGAGAAAATTCCATTCCTTCCCACACAAAAATGATATTGTCAAGAATGTACTTGTGGTTAATGAACCTCGTTTTCTCGCTGCGGAAACCAAGAGGAGGGAGATTTGCAATCCCATTGGACAAAACCTTAGCAATAATTTTGTACAACACATTAAACAAAGTGATAGGCTGCCAATTAGAGATTTCCTTAAGGTCCCCCGACTAAGGGATAAACTTGATGCTATCTTAGTCAAGATCAATTTAACCAAAGATTTGGAAGCAAGAGCCTCAAGATAGACATTGTAAAGACCAGATCCCAAAGCATCCCACATGGTTTGATAAAATTCATAGGGGAAGCCATCAATGTCTGGGGATTTATCGGGAGCCATTTGAAAGGAAACCTCCTTAAGTTTTGTAAGAGACAAGGGACGATCACATGCAACATGTTGGGAATGAGAGATCTTGCAGCGCACAATTTGCGCGCATTTAAATAGAGCCTCTTCCCTAGCAGGGGTAGTCGGTTGGGAGGAAAAAGCACCATGATAATGGTGGAAAAACGCTTGGAAGATGTCTGGTAAGGAAGTGAACTAAACATTTCCTTGGAACATAGCTTTGATCTGTGTGGCAATGTGTTTGGCTCGGAGCATAGCAAAAAAAATCTTTAGAAGCTTTGTCTTTGATTTTTAGCCAAGGTAGTGGAGCACGAAGCAATGTACCCTTGGCTTTGTAAGCTTCCTCAATTTTGAGTTTGTGCCTCCAATGGGCAGCCTAGAGCTGCAAGTTTTGATTGAAAGGTGAGGCATTAATCTCTTGTGAGATTTGTTGGAATTCACAATATGAAGCATTATTTGCAGATTGCTGAAAAAGAGCAGATTGTTTACCATATATGCGAAGAAAGGTGTTAGTCCCTGGTGATGGCATCATTCCACCAGGATATCCAACCTTCTCAACCACCAAGGCGGGGAATTAAGTTCCAAACATGTTGTGTATGCGCCACATTCCGAGCATGTTTCATGTGCATAGTATTGAGATAAAATTGAGAATTGACCCTGCACTTTTTAGCAGGAGAAAGTCTGTTGATATTAAAGAAGATGGGCGAGTGATCAGAAACAAGAGCAGTGTCAAAAACAACAATAGGACGACCAAAATTAGGTGAAAGATAGAAGAAGTCTTGACTAGGCATTTGGACTCGGTCAAGATGATGGACAACACGATCTTGCCCTTATCTAAAGCTGGACCAGGTGAACCATGAGGAGGAGGATCTATCCTGAAAGGGGATGTTAGGATCAAATAATAAGAGCTTGTGTCTAAGATAGAACCAAGCCTCCTCCACTCCCACACACCAATGCATAGGCAAATAGCCAACCTTATCTTCTGGGCATTCGACCATATTAAAGTCTCCACAGAGAATCCATAGAACATTAGGAAGGGAGTCATCAAGCCATCTCCAAAATAGAGCTCACTCAATTGCATTGTTGGATGCTTAAATATTGGCAAGCCTGAGGATGCGCTCATCAAAATAAAAAGGATTCCAACCCACATGGTGGGTGGGGTCAGAGCCCCAAGAAATCACATGTTGTGTAAGGTCAAGAGCAATCAGTGTCATGACCCCCCCACGTCTAGGCTCATGATTGGACACGTGGTATATCACATGGGGACAAATTGTGCGAACAATAGAATGGAGTACAAAACCTTCAAGTTTGACTTCTTACAGACAGAGAGCATGCATATGATGAAAATGGAGATAATTATCCCTAACCATATATCTCTAGGTGGGATCAGTAAGGCCACATATGTTCCAAGAGTACACAATCATTGGACAAAATTGAGGTACACAGATCCCTCGCCATCAAGATTGGAGAGGGCAGAAAAACTAGTTATGAGACGAAGCGATATGGGAAATGTTTGCCACTGACCACGATCTATGTTTTTCTCGAACAAGTTCATTGTCTTCTGCGGGGACAGGGCTACGAGAGCGGCTAAGGAAAGCTTTTTCGGGCAACAGGTGGATGGTTTCCTTCCATGAAAGGCACTTCAGGTAGTTGAAGGGGGAAGGAAACCGAAGGCGTAAGAGACTTTGTGGGGACCACGACCAAGGTAGCTAGCGAAGAGTGGGAGAGTGGAGGAGTAGCTAAGGGCTCCTGAGATGCAACTTGTTTGACCAGAGCGACATAGGAACTTGCATCATTAGTGTTGAATGGCTAATAGGATGAGGTCAAGGGTTTTGGAAGGCCACGAGCAGAGCCTCATTTGTTGTTTACTGTGGTCCAGTTGTCCCCATAAGAGGGGGCTTTGGGTTCTGGTTGCGTCTTTTCTTACGTCCCAGAGCAGGATTCAGCCATGAGAGGACATTCACGAATCATATGGCTAGACGTTTGGCAACATAAGGAGGTATTGGGTAAGTTAATGTAGAGAACACATTGAAAAAAGTGAGTTTCCCCAACCTATATTTCAATGGTCTCTTTCCCCAACATGTATTTCAATGGTCTCTTTCCCCAACATGTATTTCAATGGTGTCTTTCAGGTCTTTGGATAAAAACTTCAACGCATACCCACTTTTGAGGGCGAACGTTGAAAATTTTCGATTGTTCCAAGCATACAAGTTGCCCCAAGGGTTTGATCAGATGTTCAAAAAATCCCCACAAGGGGAGAGGAAGCCTAGGGATATCCACCCAAACTGGTACTTTAAGCTTGGCTTGCTGTGTAACTTGGAAGTCCCTAGTCCAGTGCAAAAACACCACCAGTGTCCTACGAATAAACTAGGGACCATGGTTTACAATGGCTTTGTAGTGCTCAACACTGTTGAACCGAAATAGAAAGAAGCCCTTGGTGAAGTTTTGCACTCCCTCGAGTTTAACACCATGGTGTTGCCAATGGTTGTGAACCCATTGTTTCAACAAGCTTTCATGGGGGGACCCGTCCAACAAAGTGTCCCACAAGGGTAACACATATTTGAGCCAGTTACAAGCTTTATCAAATTATGGTAATTAAAAACAACATCAAGGAAAGGAGTCTTATAGTCAACGTGATTACTTCGTCGAAGACCTTTGGGATGAACTTCCTCACTTTCTTGGGAGCCATGGGAGCGAAGCGTTTTGTCAACCAAACCTGCATCAATAGATGGAGGTGGCGTGAGGGAAGCCATAATCATAGGCATTGCGTCACCTAAAGGGCGGAGTAAATGGTCAACTCAGTGAAATAACTATGCGTGAATATCAAAAATCCAACCAAACTAGCAGTATGACAGCAAGCTAGTACGGAGCAACAACAAACATGAACCTAAACCCTAGCAGAGCCGTAGTATCAAACCCTAGCATAGCTCCCCGGTGAAAAAAACTCTTTACGACTTTTTGATTTAACGCGTGAGATTTGAATTAATTCAAAAATATTTTTTATGCTTATGTTCGATTTCTGTGTTTGAAATGTCATCGCTTTTATTACATTAATAATCTAAGTAAATTTATAGATAAAGCTTCAACCTGCATGTAATGGCTGCAGGGTATATGGCAAAGTTTAAGCTTGACTGCGTTGTATACAGAAAAAGGGAGGTAAACATTCGTAATACATTTCTAAAATGTCAAGGGAGAAATATACATTTTAGCAGATGAAATTTCTGTTAAAAAACACATTACAGAGGCCAAGAACAACCATGGCAATGAGATTGCCACAACCCCATAAGAAGAAGCCTTTTGCACTGGATTTAATACTCCATGTTCATCACAGAAATCTTACTGGAACTGCTCTTAATACAAAATTCTACGACACGCACAAGGAATTTTCTCAGAACATTGAATCCCTTTGCGAGCAGGGCTTATTGAAAGAGGCTCTGGAAATGTTACATGTTATGGATCACTGTGCAACCACTTATTCATATCAATCAATTTTACATGGCTGCATTGAGAAGAGGGCCTTGACAGAAGGCATATTAGTCCACGCTCACATGAATATGAGGGGATATATGTCAGATACATTTTTGGTTAATACCCTTATAGACATGTATGCTAAATGTGGCAGTTTAAAGGATGCACGCAAAGTGTTTGATAAAATGCCTGAACGAAGTCTTTTCTCATGGACTATGATGATCGCAGGTTATAGAAGATATGGACTTGCTAAGGAGGCTCTGAAGTTATTTGACAAAATGCAATCAGCAGGGGTTGAACCTGATGGCTTCGTGTTGGCCACTGCTCTGCAGGCTTGTGGGAAATTGCTGGCACTGGAACAGGGGAAGGCAATGCATGGGGAGATTGTTGAGAGAGGATTGAGTTTTGATATTGTTGTGGAGAATGCCCTTGTTGACATGTATGGAAAATGTGGGAGTGTAGAGAATGCACGCCATGTGTTTGATAAAATGCTAAAAAGAAATGTTGTCTCCTGGACGGCCATGATTAGAGGGTATGTGCAGGATGGCCAATTTGATGATGCTCTGGAGCTCTTTACACAAATGAGGTTGTTATGCATGAATCCGGATGCAATGACATTGGCAAGCGTCCTACCAGCTTGTGAGACGCTGGAACAGGGAGAGGAAATCCATGAAGAGATAATTAGAAGTGGATTCCAATCTAATGTCTTTGTTGGGAGTTCTCTTCTAGACATGTATGCAAAATGTGGTAGGATAAAGAGTGCACGCCAGGTGTTTGACAAAATACCTAAAATAAATGTCGTCTCCTGGACAGCTATGATTGCAGGATGTGCACAGAATGGATGTGCTGATGAAGCGCTGAGGCACTTTCATAGAATGCAATTGGAAGGTATAAAGCCAGACTCTAAAACCTTTGCTTCTGTGCTGCCCGCATGTGCCGGTTTGGTAGATGTGCAACAGGGTATGAAGATTCATGGACATGTAATTCAAGGTGGGGTTCAAGGTGATTTGGCTGTGAGTAGCGCCCTAGTAGACATGTATGCGAAATGTGGGAACATGGAAAAGGCGCGGGATTTATTTGACAAAATGTCGTGGAGAGATGTAGTGTCATGGAATACAATGATCGCAGCTTACTCCAGGGATGGGCCATTTGAGGAAGCATTTACTCTGTTTTACCAAATGCATCAAACAGGTATTCAACCTAATGGATTCACCTTTGCTAGTGTTCTTCTGGCATGTGCGAAATTGACATCTCTAGAAAAAGGCAAGGAGATCCATGAGGAGATAATTAGAAGTGGACTTCACTCCAATAGCTTTGTACAAAATGCTCTTATTGACATGTATGCAAAATGTGGAAGTATAGATAATGTACAGCGTTTATTTGAGAGAATGCATTAACATAACGTGGTCTCATGGAATGCAATGATAGGAGGATATGCCATTCATGGATATGGCAAGGAAGCCCTAAAACTCTTTGAACAAATGCAGCAATCCGGTGTCAACCCAGACAGTGCCACCTTTCATTATATCTTGTCTACATGCTCGAATGAAGGCCTGGTGAAAGAGGGGCGACAATACTTTGATTGCATGATTCAACGTAAGCACATTACACCTTCCATCGAGCATTACTGCTCCATGGTTGACCTTCTTGGCCGTGCTGGAGACCTTGGTGAGGCAGAAGTCTTTGTCAACAAAATGCCAGTAAAGCTTGATGCCAAAGTGTGGCACTCTTTGCTTAGAACCTGTAGAATACATAATAGCATAGATCTAGAAGAATTCCTTGTCGAGTTGGATTCTAAGGACGCTGCATCTTATGTGTAACTCTCAAGCATCGGTGATGAAGGTTTCAGGCTTTGAAAAATTAAGAAAAGTGATGAAAGATGGGAAGGTCAAAAGTGTTACTGGATCCAGTTGTATTGAGGTGAAAAAGAAGTGGATACTTTCCCTGTGGAAGACATGTCAAACCCACAAACACGGATAAGTTATGAAGGATTGGAGAGACACTTAAGCAGTTGAAGGTGTAAAGGTTATATCCCTAACACAACATGTGTTTTAAGTGATGTCAAGGGAGAGTAGAAAGGAGATATTTTTGCGTCAAAGCTAGAAGTTAGCAGTTGCATTTGGTCTTTCTTGAGAAACATCCTGGAAAAAAACTTGTGATAGCAAGAACCTTTCTGTATATGTTGACAACTAAGTTTGTCTCCGGGACTATTGCACACGTAGTTGTAAGGGAGTGTCCATTGCCACTGTCATTTCAAGAATGAAGAGGGTTCGTGCCAGGATTATTGGTGATACTAAGTGAAGCAAGCTATAAGCATATACATGTGCTGGCATCATGATAAGGTCACATGTATTGTCAGCTATTGTGCTGCCAACCAAGAGCTCAACACGACTCTTTGTTCCTTATTTTTCAAGTGAAAAAAGTTTTCTTAGTCCAATCAACTACATGTTGCAGAAGAATTCTGGACGATTGTGCAAGCAACACATTTAATGAAGGGATAATTCCATTATTTCACCTGCATGTTCTGGATGAAGACTAACCAGAAAGCTGAACAATAGTTTATGGAGAATGTCAAGGAAGTTTAGTAGGGCTATCATATCTGAATTTTTCTGACGTGTAGGAGGACAAGAGGGAACAATCTCTTCAGATGGACTAGTGCTTAAACATCATTGCAGAGTTTCATTTGAAGCCTACAGAGCCGTGTTATGATCATCAAACATTAATCATTTAAATTAAATTGGTGCAGTTTTCCATTCCCTCGGTGCTTGTTAAATCCTTGCACTTTCAAGGTCGCTTTTCAACCATCATTCCTTCTTTTTAAGGAAGACTAATCCCTGCCATCTGTGGCTTCAAAGAGTGATCTTAGCAAGCCTGGATTGCACACTCTGAATCTAGAAAATGAATATCGACTCTACAAACAATAGAAGACATAAGAATGAAGCGTGGCTGCTTGGAGGAGTTACAGAGTTCTGTCAATTCAATAGAACACAATTTACATCTGTTTGCACCATTTTGAAACTGAGTTTAGAACAATTCCTCAAATAGTGGCCATATTCATTGCAAGCTTGAAACCTGAAAGGTAAAGCTTAATAACGCAATTTGTGTTCCCAAGGCACAGCACTGGGGAATCTACTTCATATTTACTGCAAAGTGTTGGTGACTAAGTGTCTCGAATATTGCAGGATACTGAAGCACGCACAGAGTTATGGTTGGAGCATGATTTTTCCAAAGATATAAACAGAACAAATTTGACCACATTTGATATTCATGTGATTGCTTCAAAATCTTATGGTCTTCCACTTATACACAGTTATTGTTGTTATCCATTGTGCATCTGTTCATTGGACACAATTTATCTCCAAATGGTTTATAATTAAATATTCCATGTTGTCTTGGTATCTGCTTGACTTCATCAGTATCAATTTCATTTTTCTTAATCGCAATCGAAAGAGAGTTTTAGCTTGTCACAATTTAACAATGGTATATAAAGACCTTCCTAAAAGCAAGATAAATTGAAGTAAAGAAGAGTATGTTTCAACCATTCGTCTATGCCTCTGTTTCCAGAGATTTTGTGTATCAGTCATTAGATTGCTGCACCTTTCTTTCTGCTTTGGCCTTGCAAGATTTCATATAAAGGATTACAATGACTTCCCTAATGACATATAACATTACATTGTTTATTCATCTCCTCTTATTTCAAAGTCTTAAAAATGCACCTCCAATGACGTCTACAGAAACTGTAGAGAAGAAACATTATGGAGATAGGTGTCAAAGCTGAATAGATTCATTTTAGGATGCTCCCATCTATTCCCCACCTTTAAGTCTTCAATTTGTTTCTTTTTGCTTAGTAGTTAGCGGGAGATATCTGCCTGCTTAGTAGACCAGAATAATACAGCTCTTTCTATGATTTGCAGATAACCTTCAATGCAATTCAATTCTAGGTCACTGGGTTTTTTTCCATTTGAATTTGTTTTTCAACTTTTTGACAATAGCCTACCTGATTGACCTTATTCTAATCCTCTGTTGATTTTTTTTTTTATCAAATGAAATAAATGAATTACTACAGGATAATTATTAAATATTCTCCTTTCGCATGCTTGTTTATTGTGATGATTGCATTGTTTTGAAATGATATGCTGCAATATTACATGCTTACTCCAGGAAAGAGATACTCTTCTTGCTTTCATACCCTGCAGTTTGGCTGAGTTCTCATGGAAGGAGTTGAGTTGTTGCAGGTGGTGTGGTGTTGATTCTGATTATAGCAAGCACACATTGCATGCCATCAAACTTTATCTCTCCAATTGTGAATTATTTAGAGTAAAAATACTGGACAGATATCAGACTTTCTGTAACCTTGTGCCAATTAAAATACATTCAGTATTTGGACATCTTTCATCTCCAACTTAGATTCAATGATTTCCATTCGACAGTGCCATCAAGGTTGGGAAATATGCCTAGTTTAGTTTCAGTTTGGTGCGAGGATTGTGATTCAAGTGGTGCATTCTCACAAAGTCTCTCCAGCCTGCCTCAATCTAAAAGACTTCAGTTTTACATAGTTACCTGAGTCCTGGAAATGTAGGGACAGAACGGAGAAAATTGTTCCGGATTTTGGGGACGATTGGGGGGATGACTATTAAAATAATATTTAAATATTTTAACTTTATTCAATGAAATTTAGGGTTCTAAACTTTATTTAAAGTGTTTTCAAGGTACTTTTGAAATTAGGGTTCAATGTTTCTATGAAAATAAGAGTTTTTTTTTTTGGCGGGGGGGGGGTGGTCCTCCATCCTCGAAACATCTAGGATGCCACCAAAATTTAGGGGACATGGTCCCGTGTGACACTGAATTTCAGTGACAACAAATAAAGTGGAAATATAAGTCAAATGTTATGCAACTGCAGGGAATGGCCTCAACTAACTGTATTTAAGTTCAACTATGCCACCTCACCTTCGATTAAAAAATATACCTCAACTATTTTTTTTTGTCATATTCATCGAATGGAGAGTTCCCAAGTCACTTGGTCTAATTTCATTTATGATTACTCTGGATCACTCCTTTAATCAGCTGAGTGGCATTATAACTTTGGAGTTGGACAGACTTTCCACTATTATTTATTTAGGTTATCCTATGAATCTATTGAGGACCAATATTATTTTTTAAGTTGAGTAGAAAATTTTCTTGCCCCAAATCAGCGAATCTGTTGCATTCTCACTTCTATTGGACTTCCTATTCATTACATGGAGTGACCTCTCTTCCAATAATATAAAAGGCATCTTTTCTCTCCAAGATTTTTCAGAATAATACTACTGCATGCATCAACTCTTCTTCCAACAATTTGTAAGGCTTTTGTTTTCTTCATGTTTTTCAGAATATTACTAGGCTTGTTCACCTTGATGTAAACTACAATCAGTTAAAACTTCTTATTCAATCCTGAGTGGATGTCCCAATTTTACTTAAAAATCGTTGTACTTAGTTTAATGTGATCAAGGATGAGGACCAAAGAGAAATTTCATGTTTTTGGTACTTAGGGTGGATGGCAAAGCTACCATGTTGGTTTTTGAGTTTTAAAAAGGGCACTGGAGAAGAAAAAGCATTCAAGTCATAGATGACGACATTGTTTGTTTCGTAGATAGATATACTGTTAAAAATACTATTAGAGAGTGTCAATCATCATATTGGATTTCAGCCTATTGTGAAAGAGGTTAGTCCATTTGATAAGAGGAAGATATCCTATACAAGTGGAAATGCTGCAGTTTTAGCTGATTTTGACTGAAGTATGGCCCTTGTAAAGGGGAAATTTTCCCCAACTTAGAAGGTATGTGGGGTCTGTCCTCTCCCTTTTCCTGGTTCCGCCTTTCATTTGCAGAAAGGAGGTGTCACACAATAGATTGAAAGAGAGATTCAAATAAATCAAAGAGACAATTCATTCCAACTTCAAAGTTATATTTCTATTGAAATGATAAAACGAATGATCCAGATCGATCAAGGATGCAAGCAGCTTGAGGGATCTTTCCATGCAATGCATTGCTCTGTAGGTTTTGAAGAGCAGAAATATTGCCAAGGAAGAAATATTGCCTTCAATCTTCTTCATGCATGTCAAAATAAAGATAGCTAAGAGAAGAAATATTTCCACTGGAAGGTGGCATACTTCCTGTTGCATTGGAACTTGAGATAGAAAATATAGTTAGTTGAGGCCATTACTTGGATATTTTTTTACTTATATTTTCTCTTTATTCTGCCACTGAAAATGAGGGCTTCCAAACGAGGCTTACATAATAACTTGCGAGATTAACTTCCATTCAGATTACATACAAGTTACACTTACTACTATGTTGAAGGGTTCTAAACCCATTCTTTCAGCTCCATCATCAAAGTTAGTTAGACGTATTGGACATATCACAACATGGATTTCACAGGTATCATCCTTGTGGAAATCGGCATTCTTCTTCATGGCATATTTCTTGTCATATGCCATAAATGATCTAAGGGTGGTACTGCTATTTCCATTGGTCTTCTACAAGAACTGGAGCTTTTGGATCTATCAAAAGATAGATCATTCGGCATAATGTCAGCAAGCCTAAGCAATTGCTCTGCGTATGGAAGATTAAACTAAGAAAACAATAGTTTGACATGAGGAGATATTCCATCGAGGATAGAAAGGCTAATCCAACCGTAAACATCGTATCTCAATTACAAAATCTTCAAGAGAAATATAGCATCCAGAAACTATATAACAGTTCCAATCCTGCATATTTTAGACAGGTAATAATTGCTTGTTACGTAACATACCCCTCAGGTTATGACAGTTTTGTAAGCCTGATGATGCTAGTTATATTTAAACTTTAAAGTATGTCTTGACGTGAATTAGTCAATCTTTCAAGTCTCCATCTTCTAGATGTTTCACTTAATAATATTACTTGTCATTTCACCATAGTTTGACAGCTATGATGGGTGGACAAGTGGAATCTCTATATGACCTAACTAGACTCTAATACTAGCAATCGTACGCAAAGTGTACGATGGACACATCGAAGCCGATACGTCGAAAAAGCAATAGTGCAGAAAGAAACAAATACAAAGGAAGAAGGTCAATCAAGAAGGGTTAGAGGGAGGAGAAGGTGTAGGCCAGGGGAATTGGTTGGGGGAAAGAGTGTCAAACTCTTCTTTTCTATAATGACATACTATTTTTGTCAATCGTTAGAAGGAGAAAAGGGGTGTGGTGCGGAAGGCAATAACACAACATATTTTAGAGATATGTTAGAAGGTAAGTTTTAGGTATTAAAAGAACCATCAAGCTATCGAATTATTTTGCTCCACATTATCATCTCTATGCCACTTACGTTTTTCACATGAGTGGATTGTGTAGTTAAAGGGGTCAAATTAAAAATGGGGAAATTTGAAGAGGATGCGGGTTTGAAACCCAATCTTAATGGGGACATACAGAGGGGTCACTCAGTCAACATTATTGGGGGAGACAATGTTAAACTCTTCTTTTCTATGACCACATTATATTTTTGTCGATCATTATAAGGAGAAAAAAGGTGTGGTGTGCCAAGAAGGAATGCAACATATTTTGGAGATAGGTTAGAAGACAAGGAGTAGTCTATCAATATTAGCAATTTCAATAGTTGTTTATAATTTCAGTGCAATATAATAACACCAAACCATTTATAAAAAATAAATATATCATGAGGTGATTTAACTCCATGAGACGCCATTATCAGAAGCTACATTATACAAAGTATACATAGGGAGGTAAGTGTTTGTCTTTCTTATGAATCTACATGACCACAACCATAATATGGTTGTTTTACTTTTTGACAAAAAAATAATAGTGCACGAGTAGGAGTCGTGGAAAAGCGACACAATGTCAACCTGCTATGACATCAGATAATGAAGATGAGCCATCACACATCCTCTGCCATCCACCGCCCTGTCTTGCTATGAATCATAATGCCATGTGAACGTGCCTCATTGCAAGTCAGCAAGCAAATTGCACTAAATAATGTAAGAAACTGTATGGAGTCTAAGTTTATAGTTTACGTCTGGAAGATAAATTCTACTTAGCACTCATATTCCTACTTGTTGGAGAGGGTCAATTATCCTTGATTATTCATGCATCTCTTGTTTTTTGCAATTAATTGAGCTTAAAAGTGAAAAGGGACGGACAAAGTGCTACAACAAGCCAACATTTTTGGTTGGGTTTCAAACCTAGAACCTATTTAAGTTTTCCTCTCTCTTTTTGGCCCTTTTAAGCATAGATCGCACTGATGTAAATAATGTGAATGAGGTCGAGAAAATAAAATGAGCACAGATAATAGATATTATTTGGTTAGGAACAATCTGAGCCATGTAATAGGTGCGGGACAAGTATATATTGAATTCCCACATTTAAGTCCCTCATTTTCTTTCCAACTTCCTATTCAGGTCTTTTTCTTATCTAACAAATTAAATGTTGTCATTTTCAAAATGTTGACATCGTAATAAATAAAAATCAAAATTATTACTTCCCATTTTCTCTTAATTTTTCCTTTCTTTTAGCTGTGTAAGGCTCAGTTGTTGGCACCTGGAAGTGAAAAACAAGTTAACAGTATTGACTAAGTGACCTCTCTGTATGTTCCCATTAATATTGGGTTTCAAACCTATATCCTCTTCGAATTTCCCCATTTTTAATTGGACCCCTTTAATTGCAAATTCCACTCATGTGAAAAATGCAAGTGGCATAGAGATTATAATGTGGAGAAAAAATAATTCGATAGCTTGATAATCATTTTAATACCTAAAACTTATCTTCTAACATATCTCAAAAATATGTTGCCTTGTTGCCTTCCACACCACACCCCTTCTCTTTCTAACGATTGACAAAAATAACATATGGTTATAGAAAGAAGAGTTTAACACTTTACTATTATGATTGGTAATAGCACCTAAGCTTGGTGAGCTTGTGCTTCCTCTTATTGATGAGAGGCTTTGGGATGTCCCATGTTGGGTAAAATTTAGGGGCCTTCTTCTAATCGGCGGCCTCAGACATTGCCATGGGCTTGGCGTGTAGAGGGAATAATCCGCCATTGTGTTCCTTGAGACCCCTGAGGCTTCTCTTATGGGACATTTTGGATATGAAAAAACGACCAATACCCCTTATCAGCTCCTTGTTCCTTGCCAATCGAGGTTTATTTTATTTTGGTGTCATTTCTACTCTTCTTCTCCTTCTCCCTTATTTTTCATTCTTGCCCTACCTCTACAAAGCAATACCATTAGTTCTCTTTCAAAAAAAATTGGATGAACGACTAGGGTTTTTCTAATCAAAATATTAGGGTTTAGTTGTTCCTCATATATAGGATTTAATGGTTAACCTCGGTTCCATGTTGTATATTTGTTTTCCATGTTGCATGTTGGATTAGTCCGGTGAATCTTAATATCATATGGGTATTTTAGTGAATAAAAATAAATTGATATGTTTAGTGATAAGTTGTGAACCCACCCCCATACCCCCACAGCGTACCCCCCATGCCTGAGGTTTGAGAAGGTAGCCTCAAATTCCTATATGATACTAAAATGGAATTGAAATAACCAAATGGTTTCCTTTTCAGGTGGCAGTTTAGGAATAGCAACATAGGCTTCATCTGTAACTTTTTCAGTATTCAGTGCTTGCACAACGACGGTGGAAAAATTTTGACCTTCAAGCTCATTCAAATGATGTTGGAAGGATGATTTCCTAGTGGCTTGATGTACTATGGGAACATGACCTATTTGAATCTCTCTAGTTATGGTCTTTCAGGCCAAATTTCAAAATATTCAATCAAGTTAGGGGAGTGTTGATGTGATGAAGGTATAGAGATTAGTGACTGCTAGGCAAGTTATTACCTTTCCCACAAATATAATTTATTATCAATCAATGAAGAGGGGATCAGAAAGACTAGTGTGGAACTTGAAATATGAGATATTTGATAAGCAGAAGGCCAGATTCAAGTTGTTTTAGGAAAAAACCACACTCTCCCTTCCAGTGTCCAGTCAAAATGATCAGAACAATTCCAGGTGTGATGTTAGTCCTATAAATTACATCATACCATATTCAACACATATACCAATACAAAATTCAAACCTTACAAAACACAAAACCTACAAAAATAAACCCTAAAATAATATTATGATTGGTAGTAGCACCTGAGCTTGGTGTACTTATGCTTTCTCTTTTTGATGAGGTGTTTGGGGATGTCTTTTGCTGCGTAAATTTTTGGGGCCTTCTTCTTCTTTTTAGCTTCCTCGGACACTACCACAGGATTGGTGTGCAGAGGGAATGAGCTGCCATTGTGTTCCTTGAGAGCCTAGAGGCCTCTTTTGTGGTACATTTTGGATCTAGAAAAATGTCCAATACCCCTTATCATCTCCTTATTCTTTTTTTATCTAGGTTTGTCTGATTTTGGTTTCATTTCTACTCTTCTTCTCCTTATCCCTTCATCTCCATTCCTATCCTAATTCTACAAAGAAATGACATTGGTGCTCTATCGATAAAAAATATTTGATGAATGACTAGGGTTTTTTAATCGAAATATCAAGGTTTAGTTGTTAACCTTGGAAATAGGATTTAAAGGTTAACTATGGTTCCATGCTGCATTTTGTTTCCATGTTGCATGTTGGATTAGTCTTGTGACTCTTAATATCATATCGGTATTTGAGGAAATAAAAAACACCTCACTATGTTCAGTGATAAGTTGTGCACCCACCCCCATACCCCCACAGTGCACCCCCCACACCTAAGGTTAGAGAAGATGGCATCAAATGCCTATACAACACTAAAATGGAATTGAAAGAACCAAATAGTTCCCTTTTCAAGTGGTGGTTTAGGAATAGCATCACATGATTCATCCATAACTTTTTCGGTATTCACTGCTTGCATAACGATTGTGGTAAAATGTTAAGCATCAAGCTCCTTCGAATGATGGTGTAAGGAGGATTTCCTAGTGGCTTAACATACTGCGGGAGCATGACTTATTTGAATCTCTCAGGTTAAATTTCAAAAGATTCCATCTAGTTAGTGGAGTGTTGATGCAATGAATGGACGAAGAATATCGACTGTTAGGAAATTTATTACCTTGCCCAAAAATATAATTTATAATCAATCGTGTAAGAGGGGATGGGGAAGACTGGTGTGGAACTTTAAAGATGAGATATTTGACAAGAAAATGGCTAGATTCGAGTTGTTTAAGTAAAACAACATGCTTTCCCTTACAATGTCCAGTCAAAATGATCATAATAGTTCCAGGTGTGATGTTATCCCTATACATCGCATCATACCATAGTTAACATGTATACCAATACAAAAATAAAATGTTATAAAATAGAAACCCTACAAAAACAAACCCTAAAATAATATTATGATTGGTAGTAGTACTTGAGCTTGGTGTGCTTGAGCTTCCTCTTGTTGATGAGGGGCTTGGGGACGTCCTCTGTTGAGTAAAATCTTTGGGCCTTCTTGTCATCGGCTACCTCGGACTTCTGAAAGCTGGCTGTGTAGAGGGAATGAGCCTCCATTGTATTCTTTGAGATCCCAGAGGCCTCTCTTATGGTGCATTTTGGATTTGGAAAAAATGGACAAGTATTTATCATAAATATTTATCACATAAATAAGTAAAGTAGAATGTCGATCATCCGCTAAGATATAATGCTATGATTAGTTATGTGATCTTTATTTTCAAAATTAAGAATCAGTTGAGCCTAGTGGTCATTAATCTTTTCCTTTCAATAAATAGCATATTTTAGTAGTTTCTAAGTTTTTTCTTTGATGCCCACCAATGTGTACAATGAGGAAAATATGCAAACATGTGAACCTAGAGTCGTTAATCTGGAAAAAAAATACGATGACGAAAACATAATTGAACTTTAAATCCTTCCTTTAGGACATAATGCTATTATACACAATGCAGCTTTATACACAATGCCCCAACAACATTTAAGACGACATGTCTCCACACTATGATGTTGTATGAGCACCCTACAAACATTTTTAATAACAATTTTTCTTCCCGACTATGCAAAGACCTCCATAGATTTCAACAATTAAAAATGTTCATTTCTCACATATTTATCGGTGAAATATATTATTGAAAATACATAGTGACCATTAATATGTATTACTATGATTTTTTATTTGAGAATAGCCTATTTTCCCTCCAAATCATTCATTTTTGTAAGTATTCGAGCTTAGCGGTCGATAATCATTTTCTTTAATACAAACTATTTTTTATCTCTTTTTTTCAAAATTAAGAATTAGTTGAGCCTAGCAGTTGCTAATCTATTCCTTTCGATAAGTAGCAGTGATTAGCGGTCACTAATATTTTTCTTTTATTCCCACTGATGTGTATGATGAATAAAATATGCAAAAGTGTGAGCCTAGTAGTCCTAATCTGAACAAAAAAAAATTATGACGACAAAAACATAATTGTACTTTAAATTCATCCTTTAGGACATAATGTTATTATACACAATGCAGCTTTGCCCCAATAACATTTAAGATGACATGTCTCTACACTATGATGTTATATGAGCACCCTAAAAAACATTTGTAATAACCATATTTCTTTCCGACTATGCAAATACCTCCATATATTTTGACAAAAAAATCCCATTTCTCACATATTTATCATCAAAATATACTATGGAAAATTCCTAGTGACCACTAATATCTATTACTATGATTTTTTATTTGAGCACTATGTTAAAAATAAGAAATTTTTTTATCCTATTCTCCACCAACTCATTCCTTTATGTAAATATTTGAGATTAGCGGTCGCTAAGCATTTTCTTTAATATGAACTATTTTTAGATCTTATGTAAGTAACGGAGCTTAACGGTCACTAAG
The DNA here is from genome assembly GCA_019776745.2 of Taxus chinensis. NCBI lineage: Eukaryota > Viridiplantae > Streptophyta > Pinopsida > Cupressales > Taxaceae > Taxus > Taxus chinensis. The sequence goes on along the minus strand of CM034156.1, from coordinate 549,254,474 downwards.
AATTTTACTAGATACAAACCGATATGAATTATGTGTTATACTTTACAACATAAGTTATGAGAAATACATAATTTGTGATCCCTTTTAAGGTTATGTAGGGGTAACTAAGCCCTAGACAAACTAGGCAACTGCCTAGGGCGCAAGTAATCAGGGGGGCACCTAAATCTAAATATTTTCAATATTTTTAACTATTATTAGAACTCAACATTAATCTTTTTACCTGAAGTCTATATTAATTGAACCTTGCATTGATATTATTATAAAGTAATATATATTCCATACATACACTTAAAAGGTACTATAATATTTTTGCAATTAAAAATAACAATGCATCTTCTTAAGCTTATACAATTTTGTTGGTATTGTTACCCATTCTCTAATGTAACTCTAGATAATTCGAGTGTGTAATTTTTTACTCAGAAAATGTTTGTGTATTGTTTATAATGTCACTGGTATTGAGCTATTAAAGACAAGTATAATTGAAGGAACAATTATATAATTCTCTATTACTAATGTTTTGGGGGGAATGTCTCTTTTTGGAACTTGGAAGAATTAGTAATTTTTGTCCAAATACCACTCTTCACAAAATTATGGACTCTACCTCAAATTAATTTTCTCCATCCATAGATTATTATTTGTTCTTATTTGATAATTTTATAGGATGTTTTTTATTTCTTTTCTATACCAATTTCTCTAAATTAGTGATTAATTATGATCCTTATGAAAATTATAAAGTACAATAATGTACTTAGATTTTAATTATTTATTTGACGAGGGAAAAAGTATTAACTAAAATTTTAAGAGTGGGGTGTCAACTTCATTTATTTCTTAGGGCACTCCTAAGCTTTAATTTGGCCCTGAGGGTATGTAGTGCAACACTTGGTTGTTCAAGGGATTGTATAGATAATATGATATGTTAATAATTACTGAAAAATACTAGCGATCTAAAGGTGTAGAGATAGTTTTTTACATTGCTGGTAAGGAAACCTAGGAGTTATAGAGGCTAGTGGTTATAAGGCTTCTTCTCGATAAATAGATGGACAACATAAGACATGCAGAGTTTTTCAACAAAACATATTGAAAACAATAGCTTAGTGCCCTATAAAAGCTAAGGATTTATTATTTTAAATCCGGTGTTGGAAAAAAAATCATTGTAATGGAGCTTAGCGGTCACTAAGTTCTTTCCTATCTATAAGTTGATCTCAAATTCTTGTGAAGCAGAAAATTATGTTATATTTTTTCTAGTGTAAAATATAACTAACACCAAAATATTGACGATCACAAGATATATTAGAAATTCCATGCCACGTGTCAACATTTTAGTGGATGACATTTACAAATGAATATGGCAAATTTTTTGTATAACTTAAAAATATCTGTTAATTCTATCTTTAATTAAATTTTTCTTAATAAATGTGTCAATTATATTGTTTCCTAACTAATTGGTTCAAACTTGCCACGTGTCACATTTTATTGGAATATTTTTTTTAAATTAGTGCGCACTATATTTAAATATCTCGAATTTGAATCCGATAAAAATTAATAATAAATGTGTGAATATTTCTCTATTAAACTTTAAACCTTTATTTAGAAATGTTTACTTCTATTTACTAATTTATTTTTTATTATGCTTATATTAATATTTTTTGTTGTCCCTTAGTTCACAAAGAAATAATTATTGTTGTCCTACTCGTTTCTAAAGTAAAAAATTTAAATTAAAATTATTTCCCCCTAATCCCACGCTATCCCTCTAATTAAATGTGAATATTAATGAGGGATAATTTCAAATTTTGATATGCGAAATCTGTTGCATTAAATGTGAATATTTAAAATTTCAATATCTCGTTCTTTCGCTTTACAAAGGGTAAATTCGAATTTTGAAATTTTCCTATCCCAAAATTTTTTAGTTTTCATAATTTCTTTCATTAAATGTATTGGGAAAAAAATAATCGACTCGTTTCTATACCCCGAAGAAATATATATTAGGGTTTATTTTTTATTTTTAAATCACAGAAAAGTAGCTCTTGAAATCATAATACAATACACACAGGGACTAAATTACTGGTCTGAGTGCTCAAATCCTGGCCATTTTTTGGAAGGAAACGTTGATGCAGTGATTATAATCTCGTTTACAGGTGCAAAAAAGAGGCAACAAAGAGTGATTGTGGATAGATCACAGGTCAGAATGTAGGAATCCTGACCATATTTTTTATATCTCGATTTCAGAATAGGAGGCACAAAAAAATATGGAATCAAAAGAGGCAAGCAAAATAAGTTGCGTATAGAATCTCGCAGAGAGTTTGTTTCAAAGAGGATAAGGATCTTTCAAAAACATTATCAAGCATGTAATAATTTCATATACTACTAAAACAGGTATTTATCAAATCATCTATGTTATTCTACTTGTACCTTAGTTGATGGGTGGACACTTTCAATCACTTTGTATTCGCCTGGTTCTTGTGTTTTACACGGCAATCCATTCCTTAATTTCCCTATGCCACCTTTGCAGTTCTATTTAATCCTTGTGAAAATGTGTTGTTTTTTCTGAAACCACATTTTTTTTCAGTCTTGCCCTAACCAAAGAAAATGTAATCCCATTTATAGTTTTTATTCTTTTAGAAAACACAATTTTTAAGTTCTATCGTAGCTCTTGTATTTGTTTCTGTTAAACGGGTTCCCTTTTTAGCCCTTCTATGTCTCCCTCTGGTTAATTTTTGTGGATTTTTCATTCTCCTTCTTGTGATTATTTTTTCATGAAAGTGATGGCATGTCTCCCCAGTTGCAAAACACGAGTCGCATATTCATTTTTTAAAAAAACTTAATGGTTTGATTTAGTATAGTTTAGGTAATCATTTTGAATTCCTTTAATGATTTTTTTAATATGAAATAAATATTCATGACTAATTATTTCAATGTTCATTTTTTATATGATTTCGGCGTTGATATATATTTTTAATTATATATATTTTCCCACTTAGAAATAGTCAAATGTAATTTCTTTAGCAAGATTTTTTATGTTAAATAAAAGGTAAGAATATTATATATACACGTAAATATTATTAAATATAAATTTTAATCATTATATTTACAAACATATATTAATTACCATCATAATAATTATAACTAAATGTGAACCCAGAGAATAATGTATTTATATATTTTTTAATTTTTATTATGTTACATATCATTGGCGAGATATATAATTTTGTGAAATATATTAATACACGATTGTACTCATATATTTATGTATATTTTTATAAAGTCAATCAAGAAAAATGTTGTGTAGTCTAGTTACCACTGAGGCATAATTCTTCTTTGTCAAAAACATTTGTGTAGAAGATAATTAGTAATGACTTACTTGATAACTGAGCCAAGCTAAAGTAATAATTTTTAAATTCTCCAATACCATATTCTAAGACTAGCGGTCGCTAAGTTGGATATTTACAACATTGCTTTGATATTATAAGACAACACATGGCAAAACATATTCCAAGACAAGACAAATATTAAATATTTTCCTTGATAATGTATTCAAACAAGAATTGAGATTAGTGATGGCTAAGATATTGCTTGCCTTCGATACAATACAATTAGTAACGAATCTCCTGAAAATCTACCTAAGAACCATTATTATATTTATATTTTCATATTATGATATTCAAATTCTAGCGTTCATTAAGGTCTAAAATTATTACATAGCATTGGTGCAACATAACAAAGACTTTAGATTAGCAACTGTTAGGATAATTATTGTCTTACATACAAGATAATTAGTAACGACTCAACTGAAAACTAAACTAAGATCCGTTATTATATTTAGATTTTACAATATGATATTCAAATATTATCAACTGTTATGGTGGATGTTTACTTCATTTCCTTGATATTCCAAGACAAGAAAAATCAACAAATATTCGAAGAAAAGACAAATATTAATGATTTTCCTGAATACACATATTCCAACATGAAATTTTAAGCCTAGCGGCCTCTAATTACAACGTGATATTCAAATTCTATCAAATGATATTTGAATCCTAACATGTTATTTGAAGCCTAATGGCAACTAAGCTCAAAGATTATTACATAGTGTTGGTGCGACGTAACAAATACTTGAGATTAGTGGCTGCTAGGATAGTTGTTGTCTTGCATATAGGATAATTAATGAAAAATTGACAGCCGATGGGGTGGGAGTGGTGTGGTCAAGTCACATGGTTGTGTGCTTGCCCACCCGGTTTCAAATCCCCCCGAGGCACGATCCTCCTCGGAGGTGGTTTCGCCGCTAGAGGCGGCATCTCTGCTCGTGCTGACACTGGTGTTTACTCCTCACTGCTGACGCTGGTGGCTGCTCCTCTCGTTGTCGACGCTGGTGGCTCCTTCTCCTCTCGCTGCTGACGTTGGTGGCTGCTCCGCTCACGGTTGCTGCTCCTCTTACTGCGGTCGTGGCTGCTCCTCTCGCTGCTGACACTTGTGGTTGCTCCGCTTGCTGATGTTACTGGTAGTTGCTCCTCTCGCTGCCGACGCTGGTAGCTGTTCTAAATTTTCCCACTCGCTGCGGTCGTGTTGACGGCTGCTGCATCTTCACTTCGGTTCCATGGTTGCTTCAATTGGGTTCCTAATATGCGGTCCCCTTTCATTGTAACTAGGTTGTGGATCCTCTCTAAAATCCTCATATGTACAAGGTTGTGGGTCCTTTCAAACACCCTCAATTTACCCTCAATCCAAAAAAAAATTAATGAAAAATTGACTGAAAAAACTCATTAATATCCATTATTATATTTAGATTTTTCAATAGGATCTTCAAAGACTAGCGACTGCATTAGCGTAGATTCTTGCTACATTTCATTGATATTATAAGACAAGACAATACATTCAATTTTCGTAGACAAGACAAAATATTAACTGATTTTCCTGAATACACATATTCCAACATGAAATTTTAAGCATAGCAGCCTTTGAGTATAACATGATATTCAAATAATATCACATGATATTATAAGCCTAACGTGATATTCGAAGCCTAGTGACCGCTAAGGTCAAATATTATTACATAGCGTTGGTACAAACATAATAAAGGTTTTAGATTAGAGGCTCACTCGGATAATTTTTGACTTGCATACAAGAAAATTAGTAACGAATCGACTGAAAAACTAACTAAGATCCATTATTATATTTATATTTTACAAATACGATCTTCAAAAACTATTAGAACATGCTAGGGTGGATGCTTACTACATTTCTTTGATGTTCTAAGATAAGGATAAGACAAAAAATATTTCAAGAAAAGACAAATATTAACAATTTTCCTGAATACACATATTCCTAAACATGAAATTTTAAGCTTAGCAGCCACTTGAGCTACAATATGATATTTGATGTCTATCACATGATATTTTAATCCTAACATGATTCTTTGAAGCCTAGTGGCCACTAAGGTATGAATATTATTATATAGCGTTAGCACAACATAAAAAGGACTTGAGATTAGTGGCCGCTAGGATAATTGTTGAATTGCATACAGGAAAATTAGTAATGACTCAACTGAAAAACTAAATAAGATACATTATTATATTTAGATTTTGTGATACGATATTCAAATTCTAGTGACTCGTTAGGGTGGATGGTTACTACATTTGTCTGATGTTCCAAAATAAGAAAAGACAAAAAATATTCCAATAAAAGATAAATATTAATGATTTTCCTGAATACACATATTCCATAATGAAATTTTAATCCTAGTGGCAGCTAGATTTCAATATGATATTTAAATTTTATCAAATGATATTCAAATCCTAACATTATATTCGAAATCCCAGTGGCCCCTAAGGTCGAAGCTTATTACATAGTCTATTGATGCAACATAACAAAGACTTGATGATTAGAGACCACTAGGATAATTTTTTTCTTGCATACAAGATAATTAGTAATTACTTGACTGAATACTGAACTAAGCTCCAATATTATTTTTACATTTTACAAATATGATATTCCAAGACTAGCAGACTGCTAGGGTGGATGTTTACTGTCATTTCTTTGATATTCCAAGACAATAGAAGATAACAAATATTCTAAGACAATACATAATATTAATGATTTTCCTGAAGTACACGTATTTAAAAATGAAATATCTCAAGCCTTGTAGCCGCATAGGTTGAACATTATATTCGAAGCCTATCACACGATATTAGAATCCTAACATGATTTTCAAATCCAAACGACCCCTAAGATCAAAGATTATTATAATTTGTTGGTACAACATAACAAAGAATTGAGATTAGCGGTTGCTAGGATCCTAGTAGATGCATTAGGGTAGTCAATAATTTTTTTATTATTTGAGTTGCTAATTTGAAAATAAGAAACTTGTTAAGCCTTAATTTCGTGCAACCATTGATTTCAATATATTTAATTGATCCTACGTGGCCACGTTAAGCATTTTCCTTTATACAACCTGGTTTGAAATATGTGTTACACACAATATATCTTATGAGAACTACAAATGGATTGATCACTCTAGATGGTATCTAAAGCTATATAGATTGTTTTACATTACTGGAAATGAAACCTAAAATATATAGAGGCTAGTGACTACTAGTATTCTCGTCTATCAACAAATTGACAACACAAAACATGAATTGATGTTCATTAACATTCTATTAAATGGAATAACATAGCAACCACTAAAACCAAACACAAGGAGTAGATCTTGAGGTTGTTGATAATTTCCCTTAAAATGAACCAAAATGAAATATGTGTTAGACACAATATATATTATGAGAATGACATAAGACTATATCCCTCTCGTGTGTATGTATTGTAGCCTAATGACCATATGAGATATGAGGCATTTAACCTATCCTTTAAATTCCAGACAAGACAATTAGTAATTATTTGAATGAAAAATTAGTGAGTGGGAAACATGTGCCAAATTTAATAGTGATTAATTGTTGAAATTTATTTGTGCAACATATTACAAAGAATTTTATTAATGATTCCTTGTTTTTCATAATTAAAGGAGGGTTGAAGGGCCCCTTTCCCTTTACATCAAAGATATAAGGAGAGTATCAATCCGAAAAAACAAACAATCCAATAATACTTTGCTGAAACAACCCAAGAGGCTATGCCAAAAGAAAAAGTGGTTGGGAAGACAAAAAATCCCCAGAACAACAAGACATACCAGATGATACGATTATTATGGAACTAACAATACTATAAAACAACCAAAATAAAGATAAAAAATGACATATTTTAGAAACATTTATTTATCTAAATCAGATGATGCATCCAGAATCTCCACTTTAACGGGTCAGTAAACAGGACCACATTCGATGCCAGAAAAAGATTCTCTTTTCCAGCAACAACAAAAATCGTTAACCAATCATACGCCACATGCCCTTAGTTACAAAGAAAATACCAATGATCTGGTTTCAGTTGCAGTAGAGAAAACATAGCATCCAGGTTAGGCAAGTGGACCGATTTGGATCCCCCGATGGGATCTTTCCAAAATTGGCTACAACATCTACGAAATGCATTAGGATGTCAAACCGATTGTACAACTCTCCACAAATGGCTCACTCCAAAAAACATTCCTAAATATAGTGAACCTCAAAAAGTATGGGCCATGACACACTCAATTTTTTTTCCATTTCAGATTCCATGTCAACCTTATAAGATGGTTTGATCCTGTGATGCCCCATCTCCAAAGCCCAATCCTTTGTCGGATGTATGATAAGAAGATGAAAAATGAAGGTCGATGAAAATTATATACTAACCCTTGGATGGCCGTCCAGAGAAAGATAATCATCTTTGAGAACCCCCTCAATAACAACCATATCTTTCTCTGATCTAATCCTAAAAATAGATTCTAGTCGACGCTGCAAAATATTAGTATAAAACTCCATTTCATGCACTGACGTGAAGAATTGCATGAAATGCAAAAATGGACCATCCATGAAAGTTGAAATGAAAGCTAGTGACAGAAACCAGAAAGGTGAAAAAATAAGGGAGAGTGGCTCGATTAATATTTGGTGTGCATATGCCATCACATGCTTATAATTAATACAAGTTTGCTACGACCTTTAATATCAAACTTTATTGGAAGAGGTGATGAAGTACAACCAATAAAACTATTTATTACCAATCTTATCACAAAATATTTCTCAATCCCTTGATTTGTTGAAACCTCCGCCTCTTTATTAGCTTCCCCATAGATATGATTTAAGCTCCAATATGGAATTAATAAAAGCATAAAAAGGAATTGTATTCACACAAGACTGATTTTCCTTGCCAAGGAAAATTTTTTGATGATGAAATTAATAAGAATAAGAGATTCACCATTGTTAATTAATTCATACTATTCAAGTGATTATGAGAATATAATTTGGAAGAGGATCACCCAATTTTTGGTTTTGACTATCTTTCCATACACACTTTTAGTATTGGAGAGAATCTACCACACCCATTTATCACTTAGAGGAAGATATTGTTTTTCCTAGTTCAAAATCTTAGCTCCCCATAATATTTAACAAGTGAAACATTGAGGAATTTAACCATGTGGGTTTTCTTTCTCTTATCCATTCCTTACTGGAGAAAGGTTAGCATAATTTTGTTCATTTTATCAATCAAAGAATTGGGAATCCTCAGAGTAGAAAGAATATAAATGGAAGTTCATTAAGAGTATATCAGTAAGATTAGATAAATGTAATATAAGTTCATCATGTAATAGAATCATGTTTAACTTTGCCTTGCATATTTAGTAGATTGTCTAGCTCTATTTTCTTTGAAAGATAATTTTAAGAAAATATGAAAGGCCAATATGGACATGATACTTCTTCAAGTTTAAATGATGTAATTCTATTACTATGATCTAACCTTTCTTAATTATGTCTCTATTTTTATAACCAAAAAATGCTGATCCTAGTAATCAAAAAGTTGTTTCTTTCAATAAGTAAGGGCGCTTAGTGGTCGCTAATAATTTTCCTTGATATGATAAGATATGGATTACATTTTATGAAAAATATATCCTATGAGAAATATAAAATGCGTCAGCCTTCTCAAAGGTATGTATTGCAGCACTTGGCACCACCAGGGATAATCCAACCAATATAATATAATTACAAATAATGAAAACTATCTTATTTAATAAAATATGAATATTTTATTTAAATGTAAATGTACATCTATGATGTAAATGATATGCAATGAAATATGAATGCTAAATTTTTTATTTGATTATATAAATAAAATGAAATGAGAGGGGTAAGGTAATAAATTTGATTTTTCTTACCTCGCAGTGACCTGAGACTGAGCAGTGTGATGAAATAGAAGAGCAGACTGTCGCAATGAACCATAGAAAAATGCAGCAGAGGTGGAAATGGTTGGACTAAGGAACCTAGATAGGGATGGGGGTGCGCGTGGGTACCCTCATATGTAGAAGATGTCAGGACTTGGTTTCAATATGGCTGGTAGGGTTTCACACTTATTCACCTTCTATCGTGTGTATGTTGCACTTGGATCACCAAGGAACCCCTAAATCTGTAATGAAGAAAACACATGTAAAACCCTCACATAGACGTCAAATTCTAAAAAATAAAGATAAAAAATGAGGGGTTAGACTGTCCTCAGTCAACACAATGGTAGAATTACAATTGAGCACTACACTACATCTTAGACCTAATGTAGTTATGTGTGCTTGTGTGTGTAATAGTGTTCCTAGGTCACCCTCGCGCCAGTGATGTGAAGATAAAAAAATAGCTAGATAAAAAATAAAATGCGTGGATAGAATATAATAGAATCCCCTTCCTATGAAGTGTGTATGTAGAGTAATAGCCCAAATGTAGTCCCTTGCTCTATGTAGATAGCTATACCTTGATAAGAATAGTCTTACCTTATAATGGTATGTATGTTGTGTTTATATAGGGATCTCTTGTTTGAATATCAACACTAATGACCTGACATGCCGAATAGTACCTTGAGATATGAGAGGAAAAAAAGACCGATGTCAAATGTCAAATTTAAGATAAAACATAAAAAGGAAAATGGCACCCAGGATGGAAAGGAAGGCTTGGAGCTACTGTACAGACCTAGGTGCTAGTTTCCAGAGACAAGTGACGAAAAATGAGTGATAACTAACAGAAATAGATCCTTGAGACCTGATAAGAACTGTGTGTATAAGTGATAAGTGCGCAAAACAAAACAACAATAAAGACCAATAAGACAAACAAATGGACTATGGAATTACATCATTAGTGAATAATTTTATTACATAGTATCCATATATAAAACAACATACTTGATGGTATAATAATAGTAGTAAGTGCATGATTTTGTGTCTAGATTACATATTCCCCCACTTTATGTTGGTGAGAGAAATATTAGTAACATAAAGTAGATAGAGATGCATGCCTGATAATTCTGGAGAAGCCCATGTCACTGAAGTACATGAAGAGTGTAGTAAAAGTACTTTTCGAGTGAGAACATATAACGTGACAAACCATGGATCATCATGTTGATCCACGTGGCATGACGAGGGACGCATGACTGTTATGAGAAGCACTGAGTGAAATATATGAAGTCAATAGTGAATGATTGGATATTGGGTGATTTTTTCACTAATGGAGATGAGATGGGGAAGGGAGTGATCAATTTCCAACCTGATTGTGCATGTGTATGTGGAAAAAACTAAGGATTTGGGTGTCCTTCCGCTAGTGGAAGGGTTTAGGGAGAGAATTCTAGTGTCTCTCCAACATTAGCCACATCCTCAAAATATCTAGCCACTACAGACAGATACATATCAAATTTTATTTCTTTTGGATCCAATTTTTTTATCAAACATGATAACACATATAGGACTAGTATAGGAAAGGCAATGAAATATCATTTCCCTCACTCCACAAGTGCCACTAAAATGTATTGACTCCATGTTAGGTCATCTAGAAAAAGTTGCAAAATATAGAATAGATTCCCATGTTAGGTCATCTCGGAAAGTGGTGATAAAACTCCCAAGATGGGCTATCTCAGAGGATAAATGCACTATGCTCATGTTGATTTGATGAATCTGTTGGTGAAATTTATATTATTACAAGTTGAATGTGTGTGATTGATTGATTGGTCAATTATTCATGGAGATATTTTACGCTTGTTGCCCCCAGGTTAGGTCATTAGGGGGAGTTACTAAAAAGTGATGTGACATGTTGTATTGTGTATCAACAGATATTGGATAATGGTGGATTTTGAGTGTAGATCTATCACGCACTGGTGTACAGGGGAATTATAGAATGAACCCAATTTTATGTCCCCCCTTTCCATGAAAGGGGGAGTGATGATGAGAACGACTACTGAGCTGAAAGTAATCACACAACAATGTAATGATGAGTATGGGATGGAAATCACAAAAGGTTGTGTATATTGGGTGTAAACGATGGTGAATAGGAATATAATGTGTGTTAAATGTGTATGTTATGACATTAGGTGGATTTTTGAAGAGAATACCACAAACGAGAAAAATATTAGAGTAGTTATGCTCAAGATTTGATTGAAACCATGCGATGTGAATAAGTTGAGGGAATGAATGTGGCGAATGACCATATTAAAGTGAAATAATGGAAAGTTACTATAAATAGTAGTGTAAAAATTGAAAAAGAAACTCATTTTTCTTTTATGTGAGTGTGATAGCAAGCTCTGGGTGTGTAAGGATGCTACAAGTTAGAGAGACATGAATGATTTGACTCAAGATGGTGGCGAAGACTGTGGCATCGCGTATGATGGAGGAGTTGGTAAGCATGTTTTTTTAAAAATGTGGTGATAGTAGTTAGTTTGAATGATTTCTTTGAAAATTTTGTGTTTTTGAATTTCTCAAAGTTTTGGATCTGGAAAAGAGTGGTGTAGGCACTATTGACCTTCGGGATAGGAGCGCATAGACATGGGCGATGATGTCCTACAACTAGGTGCCCCAGTCCTGCTTCTGAGTGCCCCTGTCCAGAGACTGTTAGTTGAGTTTAAGGTGATGTAAAATTGAAAGTTAGTTTGTGTTGATGTTGTAGATGAGTATGTTTGTATATGGATGATGTTGTGTTTGTTGTTGTTTTGTGGCATGCAGAGGGATATCCATTTGAGAGAGATTTGTGGAGGCCGCCACTTGAGTACATTACTCATATTAGGGTTTCCAGATGATGAGTGGGAGGTTCTGGACTGTGCCGACTATGGCACATAATGAGGATGGGGGAAGTACCCCATAATAAGCCTATTCTTATAGCTCTATGTGAGAGGTAGTGTTCAGATATGTGTAATTTTTGGCTATCTACAGGGGAAGTGACAGTCACACTAGAGGATGTGTATCACACACTATGATTACCTATTGTTTGCGACAGAGTACATATTATGATAGTGGATAATATGTAAAAAAAAATGAGGGCTGCTAGGTGGTATTTTGTGGGGACTTGAGTTCCTACCGAGGCCCATATTAGCTTAGATGATATTATGAGATAAGGGGTTCCACGATTGCAGAAGTTTATTTCCATGAGGATAATGTCATTGATTCTAGTGGAGGGTGGTGGTGTAGGCATCTTATATAAGATGTATTATATCCACTATAGGATAGAGGAGGAAAGCACTAGGTATGCTTGGACATGATGTGTATTGGCCCATTTGTAAAAGGATTTGTATAGGTTCATGAAGGAGGAACATGAGGGTGGTATTGGAGCTACGACATTGTTGTATGTATGGTCATATGAGGATATTATATTATTGAGGCTAGATGGTGGGCCATGAGTAGAGTGGGCTAGATAGGATATATTTATAGGTAGGTATATTGGTGTACGAGGTAGTAAGATGGAAAAAAATACCTATAGAGCTATGCTAGATCATATGGGGCCAGTGGCCATTTTATGAAGTCCATACCGAGACTACGTGTACTGCCACATCAAGCAAAATTAAAAATAAAAATAAAAATATAAATTAAATACATTGATTTTAGTGGGTGGAGTTGGCAAAACGAGGAATGGCTAGGTGTAAGGGTTGGCATGGGGCAGTGTGGAGACATGGGATCCCTGACAGAGCACATGGGATTCCTTAACATCCAGTGAAACCCATATTTTCCCTTGTTTAATAATACAAGTAATTTATTGGGATCCAAGGTGTGGATCACGTTGAAACTAAAGGAAACATTGTAAATTTAGTAGTAATTAATTAACTGCAGCGAGCGTTAAGACCAGTATGATCAAATCTTTAGCTACATTGCATTTTGAATAAATGCCAACAACTTGGTATCTCTGTAGCAGAACTTGCAATTTTGGGGTGAAAGAATGTGATAGTTGTGCATAGTTTTCCCTTCACCTTTCCTTTGCTGCACATTTCAATTATAATGAGTATATGAACATAAATTTTTTATTTGTTGTTGGGTATTTGGGTTATCCCTATTCTATAAAGTAAAAATAAATATAGGTTTAACGGCTTGAATGCATGAGTAAATTTTATGAATAAATGGGTCGCTGTGATATATTGATTCTTGTGTTTATTTGTTTTTCAAAAAAAGGGAAAGGGAATGTTAGAGGCTGCGAGTATTACAACATTAGCCTAAAGGCGTAAATAAGCTCACTTGAATGCCCAAAGTTGAACTGTGTAATGACTTTGGTAATGGTCAAAACGGGGGTTTGAGCCCCTATACCTTGAGACAAAAGAAAATAAAATAATGGGTAAGTCCACAAAGTTGGGGGGCCAAAAATTGGAAAAAGTAAGCCTATTCTTATAGCTCTATGCGAGAGGTAGTGTTCATATATGTGTAATTTTTGGCTACCGATAGGGGAACTGACAATCACACTAGAGGATGTGTATCACACACTACGATTACCTATTGTTTGTGAGAGGGTACACATTATGGTAGTGGATAATATGTAAAAACAAATGAGGGCTGCTAGGTGGTATTTTGTGGGGACTTGAGTTCCTACCGAGGCCCATATTAGCTTAGATGATATTATGAGACAAGGGGTTCCGCGATTGCAGAAGTTTATTTCCATGAGGATAACATCATCGATTCTAGTGGAGGGTGGTGGTGTAGGCATCTTATATAAGATGTATTATATCCACTATAGGATAGAGGAGGAAAGCACTAGGTATGCCTGGACACGATGTGTATTGGCCCATTTGTAAAATGATTTGTATAGGTTCATGAAGGAGGAATATGAGGGTGGTATTGGAGCTACGACATTGTTGCATGTATGGTCATATGAGGATATTGTATTATTGAGGCTAGATGGTGGGTCGTGAGGAGAGTGGGCTAGATACGATATATTTATAGGTAGGTAGATTGGTGTATGAGGCAGTAAGATGGACAAAAATACCTATAGAGCTATGCTAGATCATATGGGGCCAGAGGCCATTATATGGAGGCCATACTGAGACTACGTGTACTACCACATCAAGCAAAATTAAAAATAAAAATAATAATATAAATTAAATACATTGATTGTAGTGGGTGGAGTTGGCAAAACGAGGAATGGCTAGGTGTAAGGGTTGGCATGGGGAAGTGTGGAGACATGGGATCCATGACAGAGCATATGGGATTCCTTAACGTCCAGTGAAACCCATATTTTCCCTTGTTTAATAATACAAGTAATTTATTGGGATCCAAGGCATGGATCACGTTGAAACTAAAGGAAACATTGTAAATTTAGCAGTAATTAAATAGCTGCAGCGAGTGTTAAGACCAGTCCGATCAAATCTTAAGATACATTGCGTTTTGAATAAATGCCAACAACTTGGTATCTCTATAGCAGAACTTGCAATTTTGGGGTGAAAGAACATGATAGTTGTGCATAGTTTTCCCTTCCCCTTTCCGTTGTTGCACATTTCAATTATAATGAGTATATATGAACATAATTTTTTTTTATCATTGGGTATTTGGGTTATCCCTATTCTATAAAGTAAAAATAAATCTAGGTTTAACGGCTTGAATGCGTGACTAAATTCTATGAATAAACGGGTCGCTGTGATATATTGATTCTTGTGTTTTTTTTTTTTTTGAAAAAAGGGAAAGGGAATGTTAGAATTACAACATTAGCCTAAAGGTGTAAATAAGCTTGCATGAGTGCCAAAAGTTGGACTGTATAATGAATTGGGTAATGGTCAAAATGGGGGTTTGAGCACCTACACCTTGAGACAAAAGAAAAGAAAATAATGGGTAAGTGCACGAAGTTGTGGGCCCAAAAAGTGGACAAAAACCTGAAAAAAAGAAAAACGCATACGTGTTTTATTATAACGCGACCATGTTTTAAATTCTCAGGTTTGGGATTTACCAAAGCATAACATGTACATATTATGTATTCTATAAATAAAAAAAGAAGCCCGAGCCTCTACCTTTTTATCTCCCTCAAACATGAGTTTCAGAGCTTAACCGCGCCCTCACGTTTTTTCATTCAGCTAGATCTCAAGCTCAAAGGATCATTTCTGGATCGCCAGGAAGATCTGAATCGATGATGGTGCCACAAAGAAGAGGTAGGCACAATTTTTTTCTCAAAATTGCATTGAAATATGATAATTATAGATTAAAATTTGAATTGAATACATTTTTTTTATTGTTACACTTCAAGGTCGAGAGAATTAACCACAACCAAACCCTGTTATTCCTTTCATCCCTCCCAACCCTCCCACAATTGCTCAACATCCCCCAGGTAGTCAAGAAGATTTAGCATCCCACATAGTTGAAAACAAAATTGAAATTGAGGATTTAATCAAAATAATGAGGGATTCACAATCTACAAATCCCCACTGCGCCTCTCTTGCAAACACATTGGAGGCATTACTTGCTCAAGTTGACGTGACAACTGGGAAAATTGATTGTTGGAAAACTTACATAGAGGGTTGTAGGGTTTATTATTCCAACAAATTTTCATATGTGGATGTAAAGAAAAAAGAAATTACAAAAGACCTCATATGCACCTTATTCATGGACCCCCGCACTAATTTTCCTGTCCCGTTGTCATGTAAACGGTTTCCCATCCATTGGTGCAATAATAATTTGATTAAAAATATTTTTTGGGACCAATGGTGGATGGTGTTTGATTTTCCACCTTGTAATAATAACGAGGTGCCACTATACTTTCTGAGGAAACTCTATTGCCAGTTTATCCACAACGAGAACCCAAATTATTTTGATTTCTGAGATTTCCAGGGATGAGGAAAAGGATCTGCACAAGATCGACCAGGTGCACAATGTCCACCTATTCAGCAGGGTAGAGTCCCCACATAGAAGCCCCCTCACCCTGAGATTGTCCCTCAAGCAGTGAAGAAGACAATAGAGATTGATACACTCCACGCACTTCAGGGGCTATCTGCAACCCTTGTTCGACATACGAGGGAGATTTCTAAGCCATATGCTTGCAGAGGTACACAAATTATTCCCTCAGGGAGTACTAGCATGAGGCCACATCTTTGCTTGTCATGTGGTAGCATATGTTTGGGGCCCGAGGAGGACGATAATTTCATGTGTATTGATTTTGGTGGAGTTGGTGCTAGGGGTGCACATGATAATGTCACTATGTCAAATGCCTTTTTGAGTGAGACATTTGGATTACAGTCATCGACGTCACCTTTGCACGTATTTGTTATGTTTTATTATGTGTGTTACAAAAATTTTGGAGTACTTGATTTACTTATATCTATGTTAAATTTTTGAAATAATTGTATTTATACATGTACATGCATTGATATTACAGCATGCGGGAGGCGCATCTTCATCCCAACCATAAGCGGCGAGCACCATGCATACTCATACATTCATAGAGGTAATTTAGAATTTTAATTGTGTAAAATTTTCACATACATGCATATATATATATATATATATATATATATATATATATATATATAATAAATTTTGAAGTCAAATATATGTATGTTCTTGTATGTTCATCTAACTCATGTGATACATGTTTGATAAAGATGTTGACTTCACTAGACACCTCATCATCTTTGTGACAAGTAGAGAAAGGTGTTGCCGCTGCGATTTCATCTGCGCAACAACTCACTGAGGTATTCAAACAACATGTAAATTTTATTTAATTTCTCATGTAATTAATATTATGTTGAATTACATGTTAGTAATTTCTTTCATTATAGAATTATTAAATTATGTTAATAATGTCCTTCATTGTGTATATGCAGGAGTTACCTGCGACAGGTAACAACCCTGTTCATTTGATTCACAGGCGTGGCGGGGTTAAAAACAATAGTTATATATTGATAAAATTAGTTAAAATACTTTCATTACACATACATGTACTTAGTTCTATTTTTGCTAATTTTGATGTTATATTTTTTGATCTTATGTGTATGTAGGGAACTTCAACCCCCTCCATTTTGAATTTGAGGGTAGATACTCCTCCATCTTGTCATCTTCGTACCCCCGTTCGTACTCTAGGAGCTCTCGATGAATCATCTGAGCATGAGATGCAAATTCAGCGTGATCGACAACTTGCGGTAAGTTTTTGTATTTATGTAAATAATTTCAATCTAGCATGGTCTTAAATACATGTTGAAAACATATATAAATTAAGTTTTGACAAAAAAAAACATTGTTTGCATTTATAGGCTCATCTACAGGTGAGTATTTAGCGGAAGAGGACTCGTAGCATGGGCTCAGACGATCCAAAGTCATCTCATTGATCTCCATCTTCATCTAAGGGAGGGCCTTCTTCGAGCAAGGCCAAGAGAGGGATAGATTTTGATGATTAGGAAATATATATGTCTTACATGACATTTTTCTTGTATGCCTATGTGCATGTCATTGTATGTACGCCTATATGGCATTTGAACTTGATGGTATATGACCTATTTGGGCATTTTTATATTTATTATGCACATTAAAATACTATTTGGAACTTGATATTTTTCTATGAGACCTTACATTTTTGAGATTATTTTTTCATGAAACTAATATGACGTGCACTTGACAATATTTAAGACATTATGGATTATTTTTTCATTTATTGGTGATGTACATGTACTAGCATTTTCAATGTATAATATGCATCAAAATTTGGAAATCAATATTTATATAATGTATGTATATAAAGAGTTACCTAATCTGAGTAATTATTCATTCAATTTATCAATGTGTATATGTGTATTTACCTTACTTGCGCTTCTTCTTGCTCATGGTCTCTTTGTACTGGTTACTATCTTATCATGCACTTACTACATTCTTCTATGCTACTTAGTATTCTCCCCTATTAAAACACCTGAGAGTTGTCACAATTTGATGCCTTTCATTTGTTGATATTTTGAGAATGTCTCTCCATATACATTACTCCAATGCTTGAGAATGTCTCTAGATGCAATGACATTTTGATTCAGACACTCAATGATTATTGATTGTCTAATCCTGTCCAATTCATGTTATTACCTCTAAATCTATATGAATTTCAAGTTGTTTAGAAATCACATCACACCCTTCACTATGCTTGATGACTACCCCTATCCTTTTGAAGGCACTTTTGAAAGCATCCATGGGTTTATCATAGCATAAATTATCAATGAATGGAAGGTCACTAAGCCGTAGGCCAGCTGACTTCCATTTAAAACTAAACAATAAATATTTACTATGAGATTAATAACTCCAGTGCATTCTTAGACATTCCCCTATCATATTCATTCTTAAACCAATTTAGTCATTCAGGGCTGTTAAGGACCTACGCACGAACGAGCTAGTACGAAAGCATGGGGAGCGTAGAGAACCAAAAATATCCTCCCCTAGCATTCACCAGGCCATCCAGACATGTGGGCATAGTTGGTTCGACACCAAGAGCTTCCGTTTGCAAAGTATTGTGTCTAACAACCTTACACTGACTCAGAATGCAGTATTTTGCTTGCTTACAAATAATAGGACAATGAGATAACTGAATAGAGATGGATAAAACCATGATAGGATTTTTTAGAGGGCCCCAACATGGAGGTTTAGGATCTGACGAGATGTCTCTAGGTGCCACGGAGTCCAATAAATCACCTGTCGAAGATATAACGTGTTTTTCTCTTAGGGATCTTAAGGGCCTATGCCCGGATGAGGTAGTCTGAAATCATGGGGAGCATAGGGAACCAAAAAATATCCTCCCCTAGCATTCACTTGACCACCCTGACATGTTTTCATAGTTGGTTTGGCACCAAGAGCTTCTGTTTGCAAAGTATTGCGTCTGGCAGCCTTATACTGACTCACACTGCACTATTTCTCGTGTTTGCAAACAATAAGACAACGAGAGAACCGAATGGATATGGATAAAACCATGATAATATTTCGTATAGGGACCATACGTGGAGGTTTAGGATCTAATGAGACATCTCTAGGTGCCACGGAGTCTAATAAATCACCTGTCGAAGATATAACGTGTTTTGGTCTTAGGGCTCTTAAGGGCCTATGCCCGGATGAGGTAGTATGAAAGCACGGGGAGCATAGGGAACCAAAAAAAATATTCCCCTAGTGTTCAATTGGCCACCCCGACGTGTTGGCATAGTTGGTTCGGTGCCAAGAGCTTCCGTTGGTAAAGTATTGCATCTGGAAGCCTTACACTTACTTAGATTGCAATATTTCACGTGTTTGCAAACAATAGGACAGAGAGAGAACCAAATGGAGATGGATAAAACCACGATAGGATTTCCTATAGGGCCCTGACATGGAGGTTTAGGATCTGATGAGACATCTCTAGGTGCCATGGAGTCTGAGAAATCACCCGTCGAAGATATAACGTGTTTTGGTCTCAGGGCTCTTACGAGACTACGCCCGGACGAGGTAGCCCGAAAGAATAGGGAGCGTAGGGACAAAAAAAAATCCTACACTAGCATTCACCTGGCCATCCTAACATGTTAGCGCAGATGGTTTGGTCTCACGAGCTACCGTTTGCAAAATATAGTGTCTGACAGCCTTGCACTGACTTAGACTACACTATTTCGCATGTTTTTAAATAATATGATAACGAGAGAGCACAATGGAGATGGATAAAACTAGGAAATTATTTTGTAGAGGGAGCCGATGTAGAGGTTTTGGATCTGATGAGATGTCTCTAGGTGCCACGGAGTCTGAGAAATCACCCGTCGAAGATATAGCGTGTTTTGGTCTTAGGGCTCTTAAGGGACTATACTGACGTGATTTCTCAGACTTCGTAGCACCTAGAGACGTCTCGTCAGATCCAAAACCTCCATGTCGGGGCCCTCTACAAAATGCTATCATGGTTTTATCCATATCCATTTGGTTCTATTGTTGTCCTATTATTTGCAAACGCACAAAATACTGTAGTTTGAGTCAGTGTAAGGTTGTCCATTGCCAATCACTTGAATAATATAAGTGGTTCATACAATATAGGTGGTGAAAGGAGAATTTATGTTTTTTGTTCCTTTCTAATATTTAATTTCTCTTAGCTTCACTTGGCTTCGAGAATAATAAATTCTCTATTGACAGTGCCAACCATGTGAAAGTGGAAGCTTTTTTGGCACCACTAACCTACATAAACATGTTAGTAAGCAATTAAATAAAATTTTAAATCACACAAAATTTAAACAAAAGCATTTAAGTAAATATTCAAATTCAATTCATGAAGAACATACCTTTTCAAATTTAATCCAATGAATTACAAGGATCAACTCTACTCTTGATAGTATCAAGAATTGCTTCATTATCTGATTCATGAACCTTCCACAGATTCTTGTTTAATGGCCAACCTTGATATTTGATCAATTTAATATTTGTTGTAAGGACCAAATGTGAATAGTGAAATATCTTTTGATGTACTTCATAGTCTTCAAACAACCAAATGATTGATTTTTGATAGGATATCATCGAATCCAAGTTCCAGTGACTACCACTGACCCGGTGGGATACTTAAGGTCTTTACCATCAATGACTGTGGAAGTAAAAAAAATTTCCCCAGACACAACGAGACAAGAAGTAGTCTATTTCCTCTTCGTTAAATTCCATCGCAATAACTGCAAAAATGTACCCTACATCACAAAGTAAAACTGTTCAGTCAAATTTAAAATACATTAAGAGTTGACCATTTAATAATTTATAAATCTAAAACATGGCATGTACATATATGTATGTATATTGTTGCACTAAATCAAAGACTTGGTCAAAGTCACGTGATGTTGTCATTTGATCTGAAGACCCCATGTTGTAATGCTCATGGAACTTGATGTGTGTTTAGTGGAATTAGAGGTCTACAAGTCCATTCATCCACACACTAGTGTGACTTACATTCATTCCATGCAAAATCAATGCATGATATACAAAAACATGCCATGCACCTAGTATAAATAATCAAAGCATTTGCATCTAAACTACGAAATGAGTGCATATCACTTGATCCTACAACTATCATAAAATCTTCAAAGTTTGCCAGATGTTGTTCCTCTATCAACTAAAAATATCTACGAACTGTTGATATCTCTTGAGATTTATGGCCCATATTCTTGACACACCAATCAACAATGTTTTTTACATCTATAAATTTAGCACCATCCTTGAACTTTAACTCTTCTCTTGCAAGTGATCTTTTCACACATGCTCCTACAACATCATGCTCTCCTTTTCCATGCCCTGCCTCAATAAAACTACAGATATGTTGTACATTTGCTTCTTTGTGCATCCTTCTTAGCCAATAAAACATCTGTGCATTCTTGAATTGTGATGTGCAGTTTTCTGACCAAATGTAATGTTGATCGAAACTAATGTTCCTCTCATTCAAGTTCACATAAAACACCTAGAAACACCCTTGTACATATTCTGTAGAATGTGTCCGATCATCACTAATGTAGAAATGATACTCTCTTAATATTTTTCAATTTTTCTCAGTGCTTTCTGGAGAGTGCATGAATGCTATATGCACGAAAATACAACTTGCATTGAGTTATAATATTGAGATTGAACCTCCATTTGTGGCTGCAATGTGTAATTCTCTGTGAAGTCAACTACTGAAACAATATTAACAAGTGGGAATGTATCCTTGCTTAACTTGAATTGTTCATCCAACCATCGAGCTCTATGTGTGTGCCTTGCATACTCATAAAAAATTTCTCTCTGAATTTTTCCATATATTCTGATATAGGTAATTGTTTTGTAACAAGCTCACACCTCTTATATTATTTTTGATCTTTCAATTGATATGCCACTGATTTATATTTGGTGAAACCAACCAATTATTTTCCTATTGAATCTATACCCTCCTCATGGATACAAATTTTCAGATTTGGCAAGCCACCACATACATTGCATGTTCCATCCAAACATGCTTTGTTATTAACAAATTGTCTAATTATTTTTTCACAAAATATTGTTAGAATAAATTCCCTTGAAGATTTTGGTGGGAAATTTAATCCACACTCCTGTAACATGATGTCAGTATGAAAAACA
Source organism: Taxus chinensis (assembly GCA_019776745.2). Classification (NCBI taxonomy): domain Eukaryota; kingdom Viridiplantae; phylum Streptophyta; class Pinopsida; order Cupressales; family Taxaceae; genus Taxus; species Taxus chinensis. The sequence continues at coordinate 549,232,090 of CM034156.1, read as the reverse complement.
AGACGTATTTGACAAAAAAACATCATAATGCATTGAAAATTCAACATGATGCCTGCAACAACAAGTGGTACGTGAGTGATTGATTTCCACATAAAAGGGTTTGCTCATTTCAAATAATATTTTGCTAATGTTAATTTGTGGATTTTCATTCTTAAACTTAGAGAACAATTGTGTTTTAGTCATATCTAAGAAATGTTTTACACACGATTCATGATTACAAGAACCTATTCTTCTTTTTACTGTATCTCTTCTATTCGGTGACACCCTTATGTTCTCGTTCCAAAATTTTACAATTAGTTCTTTTAGAATATCAGATGTATTCTTGTCTTTTCATGGAAGTCTGGTAGAGAAATCCCAATAGTCAGTGTTATTGACTGAATCAAGACGTTTACGTCTCTCTATTGCTTTCATTAGTATTTTTTTGTTTAGCTTCAATGCGGTACTTTTTTTTTTTCTAATCAAGTGTTTATTAACTATTTTATCACTTACTATACAATTAGTAAGTGCATGATGTGGAGCATTACTATCTTTGGTGCATCTTTTTCCACCTACAGTTTGGTAAGCTTTATGTATGTTTTCAAAAATTGACGCATTTTGATCTCCAACATTATATGTTCTTAACCCCAGGGTCTTCATTATAGGTCTCATCTTAATTATTTTCATCAATGTAACAAATAATTGACATCTTTATGTGTCATTTAAATTCTCAAAGTAATTATCCCAAATCCCACTAGCTTTTCTTCTCACATTTCTTTCAGACATTTTTTTAGGCATTGGTTTTATAATGTTTTCACCAATTTAAATTAAGTGAATTGGTTTTCTTCACAAAATGGAAGGAGGTGTTCTTAGAGGTGAAGATTTGATTACAAGGTTACTTTCTTCATTCAGTGTTTTCATACAAATTTCGGGGTTAACATTGGGATTCTCAGGTAAGGGTTCAACAATTGGATTCATATCAATTTCTTCATCCATACCAACATTGTCATTCAATTCAATATCATTATTCATTGCAAAATCAGTATTCTCTACATTTTCATTATGTATTTCATCCCCATATTATAATACATTAGCTACATTTGCTATAGTAGGTGTACCTTGCCCTGCATGAAGTTTTTACATTCTCTTCAATTTCTTTATTCTCATCTCCTCCAATTTCTCCTGTGTCATTTTCTTGACTTTCCTCTTGTCTTTAGCTCGAATTCTATCACCAATGGTTAGAAAAAATCAAGTAGTGGGGTAGGGGAAAAAATGAACTACTAAAAAATCATGCAATAATGTACAAAAAATTACAGACCAAATAGAATGTATGCATAATTCCCGTGAAAGAGATGAAAGGGACGTTGGGGGGCCACAATATATAAACAAAGAATAACGTGGACGCATTATAATGCATACGCGTTATGGTTTTTACCTTTTCCAACACATGCCTCAAGGCTTTGGATCCGGTTTAGATCCCCAAGTCTAAGGCATGGACCTATACAAACACAACAAACTGCATGTTTTTGCAGAAAAACACAAAAATCCAACTTCCGTCATGATAAATCAACATCAAATGATCGATTTGTTTTAAAAAAATTAAACCACGATGTAAAGCAGAGATTCTTCTTTGTATAAATATTATTTTTCAATTTTTCTAACAAATACAAGGTTTCCATATTATTTATTTTCTTAACTATGACTTTTTATAGCTATTTTTTGAAGTTTAAACATGTCTATCTTTTTTCTTGTATCTTTTTTTGTATCATCAGAATTGAATAAAAAAATTTTAGGCACAAACTAGGCATAATTTTATACATATTAAAAAAAATCCTAATATTTGATATTTTTTGAGGTAGTTAGGGGGGGCACGATCAGAGCTCCATTATTTTTCAAAACATAAAATTTATGTATTAGAAATATCATAAACAAAAAAACATTTGCCAAAAAAATTGAAAATAAATTGTAACGCAAACTAGATGCTCCTAGCTATCTTTCTACTAAAGGGTTTTCAAAAATACTAAATGGTGCTAAAAAATGGTGGGGGGCACGAAAGTCACTCTATTATGTTTTTTTAACAAAAACAGGATCACATGTTGGTATTTTAGTTGTTTGACCCACTTAAAATTATCCATTTTCAATAAAATTTAGTATCTTAGAAACTAGACTCAAAATTATACAATTCATATTTCTACAACATCTTCCAATTTTGAGTGTAACTATTTCGAAAAACTTGTACAAGTTGAAGTTTTTTATTTTTCAGAAAAATGCGTCCACTTAAGACCCCCTTCCCCCCCCCACCCCAACTTGGTGCACTTACCCTAATACAGATTTAAAATTTACAAGTATTCTTGGGTGCCATCGTTTTTCAGTAGTTTTAAAAAATTGAGTACTCTTTCCATTCAAATCAGCATTTGATCCTTGGTATCTGTATGGGTTTTGTTACTCCAATGGGAAGGTGAAAGTCAGACTTCTGAGTGTGATTTAGGCTTCAGGTTTAATGCGTCCACTTGATAGTCTTCGTCTATTTTACCTACCTCAAAATAATGGAGGTTCTCCGCTTGTTACCTATGGTCATACCACATTTAGGATTGTGGATGACGTAGAGAAATGTTTGGGACCATTATATTGAAAGTAAATGACATTGCATAGCATCAAAATTGTTGAGTATAAATCGACAATGAACTCCCACCTAACCACAATGGAGAAGTACGGGGATTTGTAGATGTTATGGTGCAAGTAAACTTGAGGGAATGAATGGAAAACAATGTTAAAGGTTTGGAAAACTGAAAGAGGGTTTAAAACCCGCAAGCGAGGATCACAAGGGACGACGTGCACATCAACAGACGTGTGAACCGAAAGCGTGAAGAGATCTCGGGAGGAGCAAGCATCAACCAAATGTGCACGCAAAGATTTGAAACATGGGTAGAACCTAGTTAAGCCATAAAACTCTCCTCTATCTCATAGATCAAATGGGGTGTACATATAGGAGGTGTTGAGTAACCCCTAGTGCTGCAATCATGACAACTCGAGTAGAGAAGGGGAGTTACATTCCCATAATAGAAGTGTAACTCCCAATGATGCATATGACACACTGACGCACTGAAGCATAAGAGAATCTCATAATGACCCCTAAATGACGCGCGGACCTACGATCTCACATAATGATGTGGAAAATAACACACACCAACACCTCCCTTCATCGTAACTTAGGATGAGGTAGTAAGTCAAAAATAAGAAATGGGTCCCGACACAAAGCCTGATGAGGTACCCAAGTACAAGAAAAAGGTCCCAAGTAGTGAAGGAAAAACCAGTGGGAAAAACATCCACCACAAGAGAACAAAACACTCTCTAATCTAATAAAGATGCCAAATATGGGTCCTGGCCATAGATGAGCTTGAAAAGGTACCCATGTACAAAGAGGCAATCTCTCGGAAAGAAGAAGAAGAGAGAAGAAGAGGGAGACGAGAGGAATGCAAAAGATGCCATGGATGGATCTGAACTCTAAAACTCTAAGAAATCTCCCAGAAGAATGTCGATGACGAGATCCTCTACCTCTGGACTAAAGAAGAGCCACCCACAATGAATTGTGTGCCTACCCTAGGAAGGACAGAAATGACGTGCTGGAAGTCCGCCCACTCCACAAAGGAAACTGAAGGTAGCAACACAAGGAACTCTGAGTCTGGTGCATGGAAGTGTGACATAGGTCTAGCGAGTGAGTGCTAAGCAACCAAAGGTAATGCCACGTGCGTAGAACTATCAGAGTGAAGAGGAACACCCGTATAAAATATGTCCAAGTGATGTGAAGGGAACAAAACATCCTCCACAATAGAAAAGGGATCCACAAACAAGGGTGGATCAATGAAGGTCTTCGGAAAAGTGGAAGTGGTAAGAGTCCCGGAAGGGGCACTCCCAACAACAGAGATGATGCACTCTTGTGAAACACCTGTAGATGGATGTGGGACCTGTACAACATCACAAGTGGACTCTGTGAATAGATGACAAAGGTCAGGCAGATACTTGTCCCAATGAGGGGGCTCAAAAAATAGAAGAGCGATGTATGATAGGTATGAGTCATCCAATGAAGGTAAAGGAGTGTACGGGGCCTCGCACACTAGAAGTGTAAAAGAGGCGGGTGTGATGACTATGTGAGACTGAGTAGGAGACTACTCGATATTTGATGAGATGTGAGGGGTGACAACAGTCTCTGGAATAGTGAGAGAAAGAGGAGAAGAGTCCTATGTAGTACTCTTGACATTAGAACTGGGTGCACAATCCTCATCATCAGAAGTAGAACCAAATGAGTCTATGTCATTGGAACTGCCATCACACGAAGAAGAGGAGACAACTGAATCATCAGCAACAATAACAACGACAGTATGTGAAGGGTCTCCATAGAAGGACTGAAGAATGCTCCAGACATGGTGAGGTGGTTTTGAGTCTGCCACGTGAAACCAGAGAGATCGAGAGACATGCATCATTATGTGACCAAAGACATGGTCACAAGTGTTGAGAAAGTCCTCTACATGACGATGATCAGTGGGTGCAAGAACTGGCCCAAGCAAGAAGGGTAAAAGACCCTTGTGGGTGAAGTAACGTTCCATGGAAGCACACCAAGCTGAATAGTTCCCTCTCCCGGTGATAAGTGGTGGAGGCTGTAAAGTGATCCTACGATGCTCAAGTCTGGAAAGAGCACTCTCCATGATGAAAAATGCAAGATGCACAAATGCAAGACGTCAAACTCGGTCGATAATGCGTCTATGTGTGAAAGCCCAAGAGTACATACAACCCCCCAGAATGCGGCACTTCATAAAGTAGTGCGTTTAAAAAAATGACAATGTCATCACGTAAAGTGTGAGAAAACATGCAACTTTGACCAAAGAAGCGCTAAAAAAAATGAGTTGCGAGTCAAAAGTTATATCATTAAAATGATTTCTGCAACTGATGGAAAAAGTCAATAAACACTACAAATGCATTAAAAAGGTGCTCAAAATGAGTGCAAAGGGTATCGTGTGACTACCCATTGGAAACGGCACAAAATTTTAGGCATAGATTGTTTTGACTGCGAGGAGGGATTAGCCTCCTGCCAACCCCAAACCTTTCCCTCCGTCTTCGACGATCATAGGAGGGTGGATAAACAAGCCAAAAATAGACTAGAAAATTAATTACATGCCATTACAATGAAATATTTTTTTTGAACACCTTAAAACATTAAAAATAAGGTGGAAGCCCATGTTTGGAAGAGCTGTTGTCAAACCATGCAATGACCGAGTCTCCCAAGTTGTTGAGAGGTAGATGCTACATGGATCTGTAGAGGGACGTGGAAGGTTTGATGAGCATCGAGCCAAATTGCACAGTCATCCATGTTGGGGTGAGAGATAAAACACCAAGGAGGGCTTTATGCCACATGTGGAGGATGGTAGGTCAGACTGTAAACCACAAAAATGCCAAAACCGCCAAAAACACCAAAACGGCTGAGAAGAGTTGTTGGAGCAGAAAATGGTCACTGCAGAGGATATTTTTTGAGCTGTTGGACTTGGAGATGATCACGAGCAGGTTGAGGTTGAACCGGGTGGAGTTGGGAATGCGTGCAGCAAGCTAGAGACAAAAAAATGTTTTCTTACGTAGGAGACAACAAAAAAAATGCTGCAGAGTTCTTTGTGCGTGCTGAGCATGGAGAAGGTGGTGCAGGGTCTGAGGGCTCCGTGTAACAGCTGGAACAGATGCACAAAGCTGAAGCACAAATAGAAAATTGAGAAGAAGCAGCCACAAACGAGGCACAACACATTCTAATCCAAGTTTGAACCAGAGGTGATGGCACAACAGAGCTGGAGGGAGCTGGAGGTGATGGATAGCCAAAGTTGAGTAGAGAAGACACCAAGGCAAGCACAGTGAGAAGTAAACAAGGAGCGAGTTTTGAGCTGGAGCTAATGCTAAACAAACCAAACTCAAGCTGTTATGGTGAACACTGACACGACGAGATGTTTACAAGGGAAATGTAACGAGTTGCCACCGAGCTAGGGCAGCTCGGTTATGAGCTAAACTCTTCCAACTCTTGAAACAAAAAAATTGAACCAATATAACACCTTAAATCTCCTCTAGAATACACGTGCAAGGCAGAAAATCCACGAACACGAACCAACACCCGAAAAACTGAAAAATCACCATAAACTCCAATAGGAGACAGAAACCCACAAACAACCCAAATGGAGGTATAAAAATGCCCGAAATCAATACAAGTAGAGCACTATCGGAATATCCATTACGACACACGCAACAAAATCTATATATCATGCTGGAATTCAGAAAACACATGAGCAACACCGAGGAGTGCACGGATCCAAAATATCTACTCTGATACCATGAAAGAGGGTTTAAAACCTGCAAGTGAGGATCATGAGAGACAATGTGCACATCAACATACGTGTGAATGGCAGCGTGAAGAGATCTCAGGAGGAGCGAGCATAAACCAAATGTGCATGTAAAGATTTGAAACATGGGAAGAACCTGGTTAAGCCATAAAACTCTCCTCTATCTCATAGATAAAATGGGGTGTACATATAGGAGGTGCTGAGTAACCCCCAGTGCTACAATCATGACAACTCAAGTAGAGAGGGGGAGTTACATTCCCAAAATAGAAGTTAAACTCCCAGTGACGCATATGATGCACTGATGCGTTGACGCATTGATGTGTAAGAGAATCTCATAATGACCCCTAAATAACACGTGGACCTATGATCTTACCTAAGTGAGATGACTCACCTAATGATGTGGAAAATAACACACACCAACAAAAACCCCATGAACCGCTTAACAAAATGCCTATTTGAGATGTAGAACAGAATCCCACAATTTCAACCAGCTCATGGAATCCCAAAATTTTTTGTCTTCTATCATCGATCAATTTCAGGCATGGTTCATCTCTCCCTATCTTTCATAATTTTTGTTCTGTAGTGGTTCATTTTCAACGAAATAAAATTTTAAAATATAGCATTATCATAGAATTGATAGTTTTACAAAAACTTGTTTTCAAAACAAAAAATGTCATACCGTAGCTTGCGCAATTAAAATATTCCTTGGTAGACAAGCATAAACTTAAACCCTCATTTTGAGATGATCTAACAAACTTCCTGATGAAACTAGATTTCTTCAGTACCCATTTATATTGGAAAGTTGAAGTTGAGTCCCTGTAAATATGTTGACTTCTCCCTTGTTAAAACAAATAAATCATGATTTTTAGAGACTTGAAAAATAAACTTCGTAACTCCATAAAGGATATGTTAAGTTCCTACGTGTACCTTGTCATGTGAGGATTCACTTCAATCCTTGAATCGATCTCGAATGATCTTCTGTGATATTTTTGATGCCCTTCTAGGATCCCAGTTACACCATTTTGTAGTTGTAGGAAGCTAGTAAATTTGAAAAGTTGGGTTTCGTATCATCTTGCCATTTGAATCCTGGACAACGAAATGTTTATCCACCTTCACAAACCTCTAGTATTTTTACTAGAAAATTTCCTAGAACCTTTAGTTTGAGGAAAAAAAACTTCTTGATATTTTGACAAATTCATTTTGTAGGCATCTGGTTGTAGTCAACTAGGTCAAACGGGACCAATTACGACTAATGGCTCCAGAAAACCTATCGCCGTTTGAAAACCGTTTATTATTTCTCAGTCCCGTTGACTCTGGTGAACTCTCCATATATAGGGGAACTTGTAGGAATGTTCTCGTTGCACGTTCTTCCATTGAATGTCAGTTTTGGATGTGGTTTTATGAGCCCTCAAGATAAATTTTGATCATTTGCAAATAGGCCAACTACGACCAATGGCCTTGGAAAAATAGCCACCAATTGTGAACCGTTCACTAATTCTGAATTCCGCCAGTTCTTGTGAATTCTTGGTGTCTAGGAGGACCAATAGAAACTTACTCGTAGTGTGTTTACTCATCAAAATACAACATTTGAAAGTGGTTTCTTTACCTCTGAGTATAAATCAGACGTTTTTGCAGCTAGTAGGAAAACGTAAAAGGAAAGCTATAGGAATCCTGTCGGGTTAGCAATCCATCTTGGAAACTCGTTGAAATTTGTAAATAACTGCTTGAAGTTCTACTGTGTGACTGTTGTGTGAAATTGAATGTTTGGAAAAATAGTGTTTCTCTCTCTCTTTCCTTTCTCCTTCTCTCTCCTTGTTTATGAAATGAAGTGAAATGAAATGAAATGAATACATGTCTCTAAACCTTTTATTTTGAATTCAAATTATAATCATTATTATATGTAAATGGGAAAATGAAAAACAATAATTATGCTAGATTAGGGTGGATGCCATGTCATTGATTTCATGCTCACATGGTTTTGCAGGATGCAAGAAAGATGGCGAAAAGGCAATGTGAAATTCATTGTTTATTATTATGATTTATATAGGTCATTGTAAAAGGTATATATGTATAATGTAGTACCATGTTATAGAAACGTTGTATTTGAAATTTTCTAATATGTATGAGATGCTAGTTTTAGGGATACTTTGGGAGATGTGCATTTAATCATAAGTGTAATTTTGATTCATAGTTACGTATGGTAAAAAGGATTGATATATATATATATATATATATATATATATGTTAAATGAAATTGAATTTAATATATTTTAGTATGTTTCTACTTTGCAATAGATGATTAAATAATTGGTGTTGTGTTTCTTACCTTGAAAATGTAATAAAGGAATCTAACCACAACGGTCAACCTTGACATAAGATTCGTGCAATACTTTTCTGCATATGTGATCATTCTTAGCGTAGAAGAAATTGAAATCGTAGAATGAACTTAAACCTTGTGCTTGATGACACCTCTTAGTTTAGGTAAATAAGACACATAGTTTGATTTTAGCATCATAATTGGTATGTTTAGCAACATTGTCGTGAACCCATCTTTTAGGAATGACATGGTCCAATTTTATCCAGAGTATGTGGTTTCCTTCTAGGTTTTGTAACTGTGCGTGGGGTAAGGAGAATGTATTCTCTTCATATCCGATGCCATGTTGAGTGGTGAAGACCACCTTAGGATTCACCTTAAGAGTCCTTGTTTGAAGAAACAACTATGCAGTGTAACCTTACCATTTATGGAGTAAGTTAATCTATTACTCCTTTAGTATCCTAGTGGACTACCAAGTCTTACAAATTTAGATCTAGAAATCAAATTCATTATTGAATGAATTTTGTGTGGGACCGCCAGACGACACAAATAGAGATAGTGAAATAGTGTACTATGACTTAAACTCTTGTTAATGAACTCTTTAGTTCATCTCAACTAAATGTGTTACCTTAGTTATTGACAACATAACACATTGGTCTTTCATGAAGTTTGTTTAGCATAAATATGTACTCTCACCTCAAACTCATATATAGTTGGGGTGTATATCCTTAGGTGCAATTGAAATTAAACCAAACCTTGGCTAACTAAGGGGTTAAATTGTGGGTATAATATGGTAATTAACTCCTTACAAGTGAAATTGGTTTGAAATATGTTGACATTAGAGAACCTAGGAAACTAGAAACTTGGTCCTGTAATCCTTTATTATGCCCTTTTATGACATTAAGAATAAAAGAAATTTCACATGCGAAATCGTGAAATGTAGAAACCTGGGATCTTACCTTGAACACAAATCACTTGTGGTTCATGTGTAGTTTATAATGCTTCCAATCATGTACCTATTCAATATTTTAGACAAGTACCTTCGTAACTCTTTTTTTATAGAGTGATGCCAATTATGAGACCATAGTGCAATGTAAGAGTAAAACAAGATTTGAGGTTAGGAAAAATGTCACTCTTGGAGTCCTTATAACTCAATTAGACATTTCCTTGTGTTAAAAAGAATATGAATTTACTTGGTGAGATCAACTTCGAGAAAGAAAAAGGTATTTATAAATCTAAATAAAATTTCTTGACTTCGAAATGTTGAATGGGTTCAACAATTTATTGAACTATATTAACTATGATAGGGAAATAAGGATGCCATGATAGAAGAATGTTCATGGAAAATATATCTTGAATCTAAATCTCCCTTAGATCCCAAGATTTCTTTCTTGATATCATGTCAAATTCACTTATGTATTGAGGGTAAAATTTAAACATTAAATAAACGTTTGAGAAAACATAAGCTTAACATAAGAACATGAGAATTAGGAAATTTTTATGCAATTTGAAATATGGAAAATATTTATGTAAATTATGGAGATTTTTGTAAAGGATAAAGAGCCAGCTTAAATGGTTGAACTGTAACTTGGATGTGAAATGAATTAAATAATCTGTAGGTGGAAAAATGATAAAATTTATCCTTGCACAATAATTTCCTTGGAATGTTAATCATAACTAAGATGTAATCATGGTAATGATGTGTTATGGGTTTGCTAATCCTTGAGTCCTTTTGTTGTGGTTGGTTCATTACTATCATTCATTAATTTGGGAAAGTGTGGCATTGACATGTATAGGGTGTTTTCATGTACCTATGTGATTCAATGACTTATGTAAGTGCCTTATGCATTGTTGATTTCTCTACTTGGAACCTTGTGGTGTTGTGTAGTGAGCAATGTAAGTAATTTTTTTTTTATCTTGGTATTATTACTGTTGCATTTGTGTGTGTAAAAATGTGGGCATTACACTATGAAGGATGGCCAAAGGATGTAGTGGAGCTACGATGTGTACACCATACTATGTGGTTATAGGATCAGTTTCCAAGGGTGGCCATGTTATTTAAGGTTGAGCACATATCAAATTTTTTTGGCATGGCCTAGGACATGCCCCTAGAGCAATATGTATGGATTAGAGCTATTAGGGCACTGAGAATGGTCAGAGTGAGACTAGGGCCCATAGTAGGGAATCTAGTTCCACCAGGGCCATATAAGGAAGATGCGGTGATAGAGCCAATAAATGCAAATGATGCAGGGTGTAAAGAGGCATACCATGCATCTTGGGCCTCACATCAGTGGGTATTTTTATTTCGAATTTTAGTAGATGCGGAGGGATTACCGCTAGGAGGAGGAGTAGAGGGGCAAGCACCTGTCCCTGATAGCGCAGTGGCAAAAAGAACAAAGAGTGAGTAATTATATAGTTATGTTGACTTATTTGATTCTTGGTTATGTAATGACCATTGTTGTCTAATGTGTTGTTCATATGGTTGTAGGGGATGTGTATTGGTCATTGATTATGGAAACATATATCTATACATTGATGCAGAATGTGCTGACCAATATACTCATGGGTGGAGGCATGTTAGAGTGTGTAGACGATATTGCGGGTGAGCATGCCCATTGTTTTGAGCCAATGGAGATAGTGGCAGTGACATGTACTATGTTACTGAGTGAGAGGGATAAAGCATGAGAGCAGACATAAAGAGCTAGAGAGGAAGCGAGGGGGCAGTCCTTAAACATAGGATGCATTTTCCCAATTTTTTGAGTTACAAAGTTACTTCGTGGAGAAGTTGACAAAAAATAACCTAATCAAAAGATAAATAGAGAGATATAGGGGACACGATCAGTGGTGTAGGATGAATGGTGAGGCTTATAGTTATAGAGATCTTAAATTTGTAGATAGTGATAGTGATGATGAGATTTGATATATTGTGATGTATTGATGTAGGGGAATTTCCCCCAGTGATAGGGTTTGTTCTAACTATGATTTTGATCAAGATATAATGGACCATTGGAATATGTTTTTATATTAAGTGTTTATTTATTATGCAATGTGTCGATTATTGTTATTATATTCAGTGTGTGATATCGTGATGATTGAGATCCGTATGTTAATATATGTTGTGTTTATGATTGCCATTATATTGGATGTTTTGATATTGTGAATATTGTGTTGTTATTTTGATTTTGGAATGTATAGTTGTTGTTGATGATATAGTGCGTATTATGATAGATAATGTATGTGAAATATTCTAAATGATGAAAAAGTGCATTGTGTATATGAATAACATTGTGATGAACGATAAAATAAAAATGAAATATGTGAAAAGGTATGATTGCAATAGTGTAGTGAAACATGTGTTAGTATTATGAAGAACGGACAAGATAGTAATGATGCCACCCCAGTGTATAAATGGTAAGGTTCATTAATATAAGAGCCCTCAACAATCAAGAATGAATTGTAAAGAAAGAGTGCGTCACCAGGAAATGATCCAAAAATGTGCACTAGATGAATCAATAAAGTACATGAAGAGAGGTTATTATTGTAACAGATACCTCAACAATCATGTAAGAACACAGTTGCCTCATCGGGGGGTAAGGTGATAGAAATCACCTACCGAAGACCAAGCCGATGTGGAGCAATGGAAGTAAGTGGGATGAAAGATGCATGAGTGTATGATTCAAACTGAATGTCATGTGGAGTGACGCCAATGATGGGTTAAACGAGAGTGAGAAGCTTAAATGCCAATGGATGTAGAAGCCAGTGTGTAGTAGTAATATGATGTAGTGTATGATATGGTACAACTTTAGATGGATGAGATGGAAAGCACACATGAGTAATGACATGTGGTGGTGGATGGACAATGACCTTAGAACTAGCTGAAGGAGATAAATCAACTGAAGTAACAACATGCCTTCAAGAGAGTGGATATATTGACCAATCACGTGAGAGATAGCCAAAGGAAAAGATGGCCTTATCTTCTAATTGTCGCAAATTATCATGAAGGGCATAACAGTTATTGTCCCTATGGCCATTGATACAGTGATAATTATAGTAAGGTTTATCATGAAGACGTTGCAAGTGATGTGGTGGATGGTGTGTATTAGAGGCTAAGTAGATTAAATGCCTGTTGATTAATGTACACAACACATCATGAGGTATAGCATGATGAGAAATATGTAATGCTTTTCGTGAAATAGGAGGAGTCTGATGTTTATCCTCACATGGAGAAGGATATGGAATACATGTAGGTGATGGAGTAGACTGGATGTGTTTGCGAGGTGGAGGAGATGAAGACTATATGGGATGCTCAACAGATGGGAGTGGAGAAGAACTAGATGATGTAGTAGTAGTGGTAATAGGAGGAGGACCTATAACATGTGAATCAATAAAATATTTTTCTAAGACAATGAATCTATATCATAAAATCATGAATGATTCAGACGTGTCATATTGACATCGTTGATTTAAAGGAGGAATCAAACTGCGGCAAAAGATTAACTATTTCTCTAAGTCAATAGACTAGAAGACTAGTTGGTGCATGCAAACATTAAATCATAAGATGTAATCAATGATAGGTTCTATTTTTCCCTGATGTAAGGTAGGCAGATGATCATATGTGACTCTAGGGCCGTTGTTGCCTATGAATCAACAAATAAAATATTATTCCATCTCGTAAAAATTACTAATAGATCCAAAGGGTAGATGCGTGTAACATTGGAGAGCATCATCTACGAGAATATGGCAAAAGGATTTAAGCAATAATCGATCATTAGAATATGAATCCATATCCATACGATAATGATTTAGATGCAAGTACGGATTTCCAATATCATCAAAACATGAAAATGTAAGCATAAACAAATCCTTAGGAAATGTTGAGTTGTGAATCTATTTGGATATAGAATTTCCATGCAATGAATAATTATCAATAGAAACGTAATAGGCCTACTTTCTAATGTGAGAGATTGGAATTGGGACTATAAGTGACCGATAACATGCATGAAGGAAAAGATATCCTGTGAAGAGATAATAGAGGATGCAAATAATGTGTTAAACGGTTGCAATTTTTCATTATGAGTAATCATAGAAATAACAAAAGGAAACATAGGAGATTCCAATTCTAAGAGCACACTAGATATGGGCACCGAAGAAGTAATAGATGGCGAAGGACATGGAGGATTTGTATAAGCAGTAAAAATAACATCGGAAACTTCCGTAGGAGATGGAGATGGTACGGTAGGTAGAGATGAACCAATAGAAGGAGGTGAAGTGATAGGAGGAGATGAAATAATAGAAGGATGCCAAGTGGTAGGATAAGATGAACTAATAGGAGGAGATGAATTATGATGTAGTGATATAAAAACAACCTTCAAATCATCCATAAAAATGCTTATACCATCAAAATTCATCTTACTCTGCATATGGAAGGTCATACAAGGCTCACAATGTACTTGAAATGTAAATGAAATAATTGAACTAAATTCCTCTTGGAAGGTTCTATTACTTCATTCCTTGCTTCATACTCTTCAAACAACACTAGGATAATCAATAAAATTTATATAAAAGAATGAAGATGCTAATCCTTCACTTACTTAGCTTGCAAATCATTATCCTTAAAACATGCTCTTCACTGGAGTAATTCACTTGGTCACCTTTTTCTTCCTTACACCTTATCTCACATAAAAAACTGATCACAAACTGTATTCAACATCAAAATATCCACAAAATTGATAGGAAAAGTATCAAAATTCAACCTTCTACTATTTTTCTCAAATTTACTTTTCAGCTTCTCAATGCAAGATATTTGGATATACCATGACGAATTAAGTTGAATCATCCCATAATACACTAATATCATAAATATTCACCCTCCAACATCCCTAGGATGTCCCCAAAATTTCAAGTTCCCACTCTTTTTCCTTCTCCACTTATTCGACTTTCTCTTTTTCTATTGGCAAACCCTCAATTAGGTCTACTAAGGACTTATGTCAGGTGTATATTTCTTCTTAGGAAGTTTTTATTCAAGGTAGGGTATTTCTAAGCACATTTTAATCCTTTTGTAATTCCATACAAGTTTCAGTAGTCAATTCCAATGGAAAATGGTAGTTCCTTTATAAATCACCTACTCACAATAAACCTTCACTAAACTGTGCACACATGATTAGTAAACTAGTAAAGATATCCCATAATTTCACCAATAAAGATTGAAATTTATTCTTATAACCTTTCTAGGGAATATTCAAGGTTATTTCTATGAATTCTTAAGATTATACTTCTCGTTTGAAGATTTTAAACACTACTTTTTTTGTAAGAAACCCTAACTGTGCAATGGAGGGCCCAAGAGACTTCTTTTTGTTATATATTCTACTGAAACTCGATTCAAGACCTCAAACTAGTAATAGAGATTTTTTATAATTATAGGAATATTATTTCCTTACCAGTGGAGGTGGTAGAACTCAAAACCCAAAGGTCTAACTAACTTTCCTTCATGATACCTGTGATTGACTGTAATTGTTGAAATAAGAGTTACAATGTTAGGGAGAAAGATATTTATACTCAAATACACTACATGCATGACTTGACTTGACCTCCCATTGGACTATATACCCTATCAAATATCCCACATCCACATGCTTTGAAGTAATTTTCTCTTATTCACAGTCAATGATGCAGAATTGCACTTAGATTACTGAGACAAGTTAGTAATTATCATAGTGAAACAAAACATGTTGGCTATTCCCCAAATTTGAGAGTTTATAACATTTATGCATATTCCTTTCTCACAAACACAAACTTTCTCAACACATAGTATACTCCCTATACTCACTTTGTAAGAATGATCCCAGTTAATCTTATGCCTCAATTTTGCATAGTAAAGAGTAAATTACAAAGGTTTTATTTTAGGTCCCAAGTTTACACCTTTCATAGCATGAATATACCACTCAGGGATAAATCAAAATGTATCAACACCCTTTCCATAACCTACAATACCACTGAACTCACAATTGAATCAAAGTTTCAAAGTTTGTTCAATATATTAAATTAACAATTCCATCAACCTTACAGTTCGTCTTAGCATGCACTAACACTTAGATAAAATGATATTTCACACAAATTTTATCACAAATACTATATAAAGTCTATCTATAACTTCTGATAAAAATTTCATAAGATCCTCATAAAAATTCAACCATATAAAGGCAGTCACACAGTTTAAAAATACAAAAAATTACGCAAAACATTATTTTTCTCCTTTCTTGAAGCTTCTATGATTTCCATTAGAATGGGAATGACAAAATCAGTTACATTTTTCAAATTTATATCCTTCCCACTTTTACCTAACCAAATACACCCTCTTGAACCATTGGTCATATAGATGGCCTTAGCCTAATACTATGTTGCTTAGCTCAAATACCTTAGTCTTAGGCTTCTTGGCTCATATTATGATTCCTGTGTCCAATAAGGACCCAAGACACCCTCTTACACCTCATTTCATCCCCTTAAATTCTTATAAGCTTTAAGATTAAATTAAATTAACCATTACAAACCCAAAAATGACCTCTAAAACTCATATTATACTTTTTAAGGGAAAACTAAATATTTAAATTTTGAAAGACTTGAACTCAAAATACAACATCTAAATGACTCCTAGTAACCCCTAGAACCTACCAACACACCCATTAAACCAAAATATGACAACTCAAGAATTATTTACATAGTGGAGTGATGCTGCTACATCATACTCCAGGGGTAAGAAGAACTTTAGCTTACTAATTGATTTTCTTCTTCTTTTTCCAATTCTTTTGTATCCTCAGTTTATTCCTCTTTGCCTCAGCTCTCTCTGTTTCTTTTTTCTTCTCCAAGAGTCTCATAGATTTAGTTTTTGTTTCCTCTTCCTTGATTTTTTCATTTTGAAGCTTGTCTAGATTGATATTATTCATTATGAGTCTTGGAAATGACTCATCCTTCTCATTATTTTTCATACCAGCACATTCGCAACTAGGAACCTGATTAATTTTAAAATATGAGGATTCATTGCCTCCTCCACCACTATTATCAACTTCTGATTTTATTCTTTGTTTATGGTTTCTTCAAATACCCTCTTGATTTCACCTATACATTCTATAGTATACAAATCCATCTTCATATTTCTTTTCCCTATTTGAAGATCAAATCCTTTCTCTGCTGCTCTTTTTTACTTTGGTTTATCCATAGCATGATATTTTTCACTCTTCATCTCAATCTCTTGGTCTATGCTTGCAATTTTTTCTTTAGAATCCAATATTTTTCAAGAATTCACCTTAGCTTTCATCTCATCCTCTCCACTAATCAAACTCCACATGACTGTGAGATTTTTCCATGACCTTTTCACCATTCCAACTGCTACATTTCTACCCTTATTTCATTCATAAGATGACCCACATACTTATTCTTCTAAATTATATTTACTCATGTTCTTTGATTCTTTATTTAAGGAAACTTTTATTGCCTCTCTTTCTTCTCTTGATGTACCTGCAGTCACACACTCAAAGAAAAAATCAAATTTAAAAATGGGAGGTTGTCTAGCCCCTTAGATAGATCTTTCAGTGAGTTCTTCTTCTTCTTCACTCAAAATATTATTCTTCACTCTCTCTAAGAGATGCCAAAAATATCTTTATAATTTCTTATTCCTCATTTTTCTTATCCTTTTCCATGATAACTCTCTTGAATTCTTCTCTCCTCATTCTTCTTATCCTTCTCTCTTTCTCTTTTATACACCTTCTATAAGTAGCCTAAAAGGCCACTTAACTCTTTTTGTTGGCACAATCCCTCTTTTTTGGCTTGGGGTTTCCATCAATTGTTTCATAAATATGGATACTTGTTCCACATATCTCTTGAGTGCATTTATTTCTTCCCCCATCCACTTCTCTCTTTTCTTCTCCATCTCTCTTCTTTTCTTCTTCTCTCTTTATTCCTTTTCTTTCTTTCTTTGACTGATCAAAGTTAACACCTCCTTCAATCGATCTTCATTACCTTCTCCTATATCCTTTTATAACTTTTCTTATTTAGGTATCTTAACCTTCCTTTTTAGTTTATCTTCATTCATATTTTTAAGCCACTTATTATTATCCAAATTATAAAGCTACTCTTGGTCGTTCATACTCTTAACCTGCATATTCTTCATCAACACTTACAATTAAACTTATTAGCTTGAAGAAATTCTTTCACAAAAAATTATTAAATGATCTTTCAGGCTTTGATACGAATATTGATGTATTCATATAACAACAAAAACCTTGAAATCATCCATAAAAAGGCTTATACCATCAAAATTTACCTTACTATATATATGGAAGGTCATACAAGACTCACAATGTACTTAACTTGACTTGTAAATACAAGAATTGAACTAAATTCCTATTGGAAGGTTCTATTACTTCATGCCCTACTTCATACTCTTCAAACAACCCTAGGATAATCAATAAAATTGATAGAAAAGAATCAAGATGTTAATCCTTCACTTACTCAGATTACAAATCATTACCATTAAGACATGCTCTTCACTTCAGTAATTAACTTGGTCACCTTTTACTTCATTACACATTCTCTCACCTGAAACCCTGATCACACACTATATTCAACATCATATCATCCAAAAAATTGATAGGAAAAGTATCAAAATTCAGCCTTTTACTATTTTTCTCAAAGTTTCTTTTTATCTTCTCAATGCAAGATATTTGGATCTACCATCATGAAAGTAAGTTGAAGGCTCCCATAATATGATACTATCATCAATAGTAAATGTCCAACATCCCCAAGGTTTCTCCAAAGTTTCAATTTACACCTCTTTTTCCTTCTCCACTTATTCTACTTTCTCTTCTTATATTGGCAAACCCTCAATAAGGTCTACTAAGGACTTATGTCAGGTGTATCTTTCTTCTTAGGGAGTTTTGATTCAAGGGAGGGTATTTTTAAGCACCCTTTAGGCCTTTTATTTTTCCCTACAAGTTTTAGTAGTAAATTCCAAGGGAAAAAGGTAGTTTCTTTATAAATCACCTACTCACAATAAGCCTTCACTAAACTGTGCACACAGGCTGAAAATGGTAAAGATATCCCATGATTTAACTAATAAAGATCGAAATTTATTCTTCTAAAATTTATAGGGCTTAGTAAAGGTTATTTATACTAGTTCTTAGGACTATACTTCTCGTTTGAATATTTTAAAAACTCCTTTTTTATAAGAAATCCTAATTGTGCAATGGAGAGCTCGAGAGACTTCCTTTTATTATATCTTCTATTGAAACTAAACTCAAGAAATCAAACTAGTTATAGAGATTTTTTATAATGATAGGAATATTATTTCCTTACCATTGGAGGTGGTGGAACTCAAAACCATGAGGTTTAACTAACTTTCCTTCATGATACCTGTGACTAACTGCAATAGTTGAAATAAGAGTTACGATGTTATGGATAAAGGTATTTTTACTCAAATACACTACATGCATGACTTGACTCAACCTCCCATTGGACTCTATACCCTATCACAAATCCCACATCCAAATGATTTGAAGTAATGTTATCTTATTCAATGTCAATGAAGTAGACTTGCACTTAGATTACTGAGACATGTTAGTAATTATCATAGTGAAATATGGCATATTGGGTATTCACCAACTTCGAGAGTTTCTAAAATTTACACATATTCATTTCTCTGTTAGAGTAGGTATTTACCTTAGCTCATGTTCACCTAGGTACATTATTTACCTTTATTGTATTTATCATCACCCACTTATGTGTGTGGATATTTCTTTTTATTTATTTAGATATTAGGAGATATTATCTAGTTGTTAGGTATAGTTCTTTCCTCGATCTATGGTATTGACTAGTTCTTTCTTAAATTTATGGTATTGACTAGATCCTTGATGTCTAGTTCTCTTATAAATCTATAGACTTGACTAGTTATTTGATGACTAGTTCTTTCCATGATTTATGGCTTGATCTACAACCTTGACTGGTTCTTAGATTGTTATTCCTTACCTATATAAGCAAGCCCCATTCTCATTGTATTTCATTGAGTTCCATAATAATATATGATATTTCTGCTCATTTGTTTGCAAAGGTTTCTGTAAAGTTATTCTGGTGAATTAATTTCATCTTAATGATCATGGTGTTTGATTAGCATCTGTGTTCTTAGTTTGGTACGATCTGGTTATTGTTCCTTTTATGGTATCAGAGGAGGAGACTGCTATTGACATCTGTCTATGAGTTTTATTTTGCAAATAAATTTTTTATATATTCATATATTTCGGGGTTTTCTCGTATTTTGTTGTGCCATTAAAATCCTTAGCCCCTAGTCATATGAGGGTTTAAAGCTTGTGATTCCTACTAGTAGGTGCTAAACTCTAGCTCTCTTTCATTTTATTTGTGTGGTGAAGGCAAGAGTATTTTATTTTATTTCAGTGGCAACTAAAATAAATAGTAGAGCATAATAATGAAAAGCTTGTAACTTTTGATTGGTAACTCGGTTTTGAGTGCCATTTTTTTTGTAAAAGTGATTATTTTTCCATGCTATTTCCATTGGAAATATTTATCTTGAGAATTGCAATATAATTATAAAGTGCCATATTGTAACACACACTTATTATAAGTGCGAAAATCTCTTGCATTTCTTTTTGTGATTTTTTGAGGATGGCATCTACTTCTACATTAGATCATGTTGAGCCATTAAAAACACATAATTAACACACATGGAAACCAAGAAAAGAAACAATAATTAAGTGGAAAGGATTATGGGCTTTAAATTCTTCAGAACAACCAGTGTTCACTAGAGAATGTGAGAAATTTTAGTACCAGTGTAAATTTGATGAGTGTATGGGTTTGATAGGAACTTATGTAAGTGACTGTATTTTATTTCATTTGGTATAGTGTGACTCTCCTTTCAAAATACAGGAGAAATTAGAGGATTTATTTGGTAAGGTGGATCATATGAGATCTATGCAACTTGAAATTGAGATCACCTCTCTTAATCCTGAATATTTTCCAACAATTATAGACTATCTTACCACGTTTAAGCATTTGTTGACACAATTTAAGGGGAGTGGAAGAGATAAGAAAGATGAAGAGTGTGTTTACTTGATTCTATCCAAGTTGAGAGGACCATTCCAAATTTTTGCTTCTACCTTTTTCTCTAGCATGGATGCCTTAGGTGACACATTCAAAATGCCTAACTTAGAAATTTTTTGTGAAAGACTTGCTAGGGAAGAATCCAAATTGTCTCACCTTGAGTCTTCCGCGTCTCAAAAGGCATTAGTTGCATCTAATCCTAAGGGTAAGGGAAAACCAAAAAATTAAACCAAATCCACACCTTCTCCATCTCAAAATGCTTCTGAACCCAAAGAAAACAACTCAAAACCTAAGGATTCTTCTAAATCTAAGAATAAGTCTAACCGTTCATGCTCTTTTTGTGGGGGTAGTAATAATTAATAACATAGGTGTTATAAGTGAATGCATGTGCCAAGCCTTAAAGGATGCAGTCAAGAAACATAAAATTTCTATCTCCACTCCACCTCCTTCTAATCAGAATGGAAAAGCACTTAATGTTGTTGGAATATCTCAGTCAGCACTTACAGAAAATTGGGTTATAGATTCTGGTGCTTCTCATCACATGAATTCTTCCAAGAAGTCTTTTGTTTCTCTAGGTTTGAGTTCTACTTCTAAAATTGAGGTTGGAGATTCTTCCTTTTTTTCTGTTGAGGGAAAAGGTGATATACAACTTAATGGTGGAAATATCCAAGATGCACTATATGTTCCTAACATCACTACAAATTTACTTTCTGTATATCAAATTTGTCATTCTGGTCAAGGGAAAATAGTGACTTTTACACCACATGGGGCAGAAGTAAGAACTTTGTTGGAGTCTTACTCACTTGTTGCTTAGGGTTTTTTTATCATAGTTCTAGACTGTATCAATTTGAGGGTTTTGATGACACTTCTTCTATAGGGACAAGATTGGTTTATCATGCAGATTCAAAGAGTAAGCTTTGGCATGAAAGATTTGAAAATCTCAATTAAAGATATTTAAAGGAGTTGAGCACTCATGGTATGGTAGATGGTCTTCCTAGAGTTTCTTATCTTGAGAGAGTTTGTCATGGTTGTGCATTAGGGAAATAGCACCAAGATCCTTTTCCTAAGAATTTGTCTAAGAGAGCTTCTTCACCACTTGAGCTTGTTCATAGTGACTTGATGGTTTTTCCTACCCCATCTTTCAATGGAGCTAAGTATGCAGTTACATTTATTGATAATTTATCGAGTCGTACTTGGGTTTATTTTCTCAAGTAAAAAAGTGACGTTTTTTCACACTTCAAAGTCTTTAGTGCTTTGGTCAAGAAAAAATCTTCTAGTAGCATAAAGAACCTTTGTACTAATAATGGGGGGGAGTACTTCAGCAATGTGTTTTTTGAATTTTTGGCAACTCAAGGCATTATTCACCAAAATTTTGTTCCTCATACTCCACAACAAAATGGCTTAGCAGAAAGGAAGAATAGAACTTTGAAGGAAATGGATAACTGTATGATGCATTCTATAGATATACCTCCTATCTATTGGACAAAAGCAATTAATTGTGCTAACTATATTTAGAATTGCACACCACACAGAGCACTTGAGAATTTGACTCCAGAGGAAGCTTGGTCCAAAACTAAGCCAAATGTCTCATTTTTTCGAATCTTTGGGAGTTATGCTTGGGCCTTTGTGCCAAAGAAGAAAATGAAAGATTTGGATAAGAAGAGTAAACCCTTGATCTTTTTAGGGTGTTGTGAGGACATGAGAGCTTATCATCTTTTAGACCCTGATACACATGATGTTATTTTTCGAACACATGTTCAGTTTAATGAGAGTTTCACTCCTCATGATTCTTCATCTTCTTCAATTCCTTCTTCTTCTTCATGTCATCTTGAGGATCATTTCTTTGAGGAGATTGATGAGGAAGGTTATAGATGCCATTGAGGATCCTATTCCCACTTATGTTGTCACTATTCCTAAGTGGGCTCGTACTACAGTTTCTGGGGAAACACCTTTCATAGAGGATCTTCCACCCACTAGGCACCATCACGCACATTCTACAGGTTCTGGACTTTTGGATGTTAGGTAGTTTCTGAGGATCCATAGTCTTTTTCAAAGGCTCATGAGATACCAAGAGTGGGATGATGCGATGGACAGCTGAGTATTTTTCTTTGATGAAGAATCATACTTGGGATTTGGTATCTCTTCCTAAAGGAAGAAAGATGGTTTAGGTGTAAGTGGGTATACTGAACAAAATACACATCTGGTGGGTCCATTGAAAATTATAAGGCTCATCTTGTTGCAAAGGGTTTTTTCACAAGTCAAAGGTAGTGATTACTCTGAGGACTTTTGCACCCATTTCCAAGATGGATTATGTACACCTTTTACTTGCTATTGTCTGCATCACAGGGGTGGCCCATATACCAGATGGACGTGAAAAGTGCCTTCTTACATGGAGATCTAAAAGAGGAAATATATATGGAGCAAGCCGACTGGATTTGTTCAGGGTTTCTTCTCTTGTTTGTTGGCTTTGAAAGGTCTCTCTACGGTCTCAAACAAGCCCCTCGGGCTTAGGTATGAGAAGATGGATTCTTTTCTTTTATCTACTAGTTTTGTTTGTTTCCACTCTAATCATACATTGTATCTCTCAACATGTCAGTGAGGGATATTGTGATACTTGTCTTGTATGTTGATAATTTGTTACTTACTGGACAGCTCTTCTTCCCACATTCAGAGTATTTAGAGGGCTCTTTCTACATAGTTTGATATGACAGATCTTGGGCTATTGCATTATTTCCTTGGTTTGCATATTTCTCAGACAGATTCAGGGATTCATTTGAGTCAGACAAAATTACACCCATGATCTTCTTTGGTGCAATTTGATATGGATTATTGCAAGCCAAGTCCATCTCCTTTTTATTCTAGGGTTACTCTTACATCCACATGTACCACCACCACTTTATGATCCTACATTGTATAGGTAGTTCATTGGGAGTCTCATGTACTTGACCCATACTCACCCTGATATTTCATTTACAGTAGGGCTTGTATCTCAGGTTTACACATTCTCCTCATAGTAGTCATTGGCATAGCTATGCTAAAAGGATTTTGTCACTATTTACAAGGCACTTCCCACTTTGGCCTACACTACACTAGGGGTTCTACTCAGTTGGTTGGGTATACAAATTCAGATTGGGCAGGTTCTATTGATGACAAGCATTCTACTTCTAGCTATCTTTTCTATCTTGGTTCTTCTCCAGTTGATTGGGTGTGTAAAAATCAATAGAATATTGCACTTTCATCTTCAGAGGCAGAGTACAGGGTCAGCAGTTATAGAAAGTCAGTAGATATCTTTGGCTTTGCCAGTTTATTGACAGAGTTTGGATTCCCATAGAATTCACCAACTGTACTTTGGTGTGACAATCAAAATTATAATTCACATTTCTCACAACCTCAGTTGAGTAGTCAGCGGAACAAGCATATTGAGATACACATACACTCCATTCATCAGCACATTCAGGATGGAGTTCTTTGCTTTGAGTACATTCCGACTCAGCAGCAGGTTGTAGACATCTTTACGAAGCCTTTTACCTCACCTCACTACCTTGAGTTGCGTGGAATGCTTGGGGTTTCAGAAGTTGTTCTTGGGGGGGTGTTCCGTGAGAACATCCTCCTTATTCTTCTTCTTTCTCTTTCCTTCTAGCAATGATTTCTTTCCTTCTTTTTATTTCAAGATTTCTCCATGTGGATATATTGTACATGGAGTACCTCATCAGGCCTAGTTGTCGGGACTCATACTATGGACATGCCACTTCTATTTTGGCCCCTAGCTTCACTTGAGGGGGGGTGTTCGAGTAGGTATTTCCCTTAGCTCATGTTCACCTAGGTACATTATTTACCTTTATTGTATTTTTCCTCACCCACTTATGTGTGTGGATATTTCTTTTTATTTATTTAGATATTAGGAGATAGATTATCTAGTTATTAGGTATATTTCTTTCCTTGATCTATGGTATTGAATAGTTCTTTTCTAGATCTATGGTATTGACTAGATCCTTGATGTCTAGTTCTCTCATAAATCTATGGACTTGATTAGTTCTTTGATGACTAGTTCTTTCCATGACTTATGGCTTGATCTATGACCTTGACTAGTTCTTATATTGTTATTCCTTGCCTATATAAGCAAGGCCCATTCTCATTGTATTTTATTGAGTTCCATAATAATATATGATATTGTTGTTCATTTGTTTGCAAAGGTTTATGTAAAGTTATTCTAGCAAATTACTTTCATCTTATTGATCATGATGTTTGATTAGCATCTATGTTCTTGGCTTGGCACGATCTGATTATCGTTTATTTTAGACTCAAATGCAAGGACATGAAGCTTAGTGGTGGCTACACACAATATACTCCTTAAAATGAACTTTATAAAAATGAATTACAGTCAATCTTATACACTGAATATATATTCATAGTTGAGAGTATATTACATAAGGCCTGATCCCTCTCAAGGGTATGTAGTGTAGCCTAAGTTTACACATTTGAGATAAGTTTCGAATATACCACTCAGTCATTACAATCTAGACATGTATCAACTACCCTAATTCCATTTTCTTGCAATACTTAGTGAAATCACAGTTGTATGGGACGAGGTGTGCCAAAGTTAGCAATGACTACTTGTTGAAATTGTTGTAATGTAACCCATAAAAAAGACTTATAGTTGGGTGGTTATCTTGCACTGAAGACAGTTGTTCAACAATGATTATATCATAGTAATATAATTGTCTATCATTTAATGCTCCTGCAGTGATAATCTATGTATCATCTTATTACCTGCATATTTGCATAAAAACATTATGGTCTATTCAACCATATAAAGGCAAGTGACATAGTATCAAAGAATATGAAAGGACTAAGATGGAAAAGACTACTTCTTCAGGTTTAAATGATGAAGCTGAACTATATACTATGATCTAACCATTCGATTGGGAACTGAGACCACTAAGGTAGAACATGAATTTTTCAAATTTAGGTCACTTCCCATTTGTACCTAACCAAATACACCCTATTGAGCCTAGTGGTCATAGGGATGGCCTTAGCCTAATCCTATGTTTGCAATAAGCTCACTGAATCATAGTCTTAGGCTTCTTGACTAATAATATGATTCCTATGTCCTACAAATAATTATGAATTATGCCATATTACAAACATATCATCCCATTACATGAGAATCTGCATTCAAGATTACATTGAAATAACCATCTACGATGGTATGTAGTGTAACACTTTAAGACTCTATCAGGGATACTTCTGGAGCCAATATGATACATATTATAAATAATGAAAAACTACTAGAATCAATCCATAAGTTGTATAGATGAGTTTTAGTACATTCCTGGAACCTACTAACACACCCATTGAAAATAATATGATGAGTGAAGAATTTTTACATAGTGGAGAGATGCTCCTGCATCGACAAATAAATAGACAACATAAAACCCCTGCATAGTTGTTAGATATAACACCTCTTGAATAGGAATGATGCTTGGAGCGGGGGATTAAGACTCATCAGTACTGCAAAGTAAGTGGAATCATTAGTGATCTCTAAGAATTTTCCTTGATATCAAACAAAGATTCAAATGTAAGAATATCATTAAGTCTATCATCAACATTATACATTATGAGAAATAGAGCACTAATTATTTATCAAAAATAGGAGAGGTATCTGATATGCAGCCTAGAGTGACCATCGTGACTGATAAGTTAATCATCTGAGGACTAGTCATTATTATTATCAAGACAAAGACATGGAATTAGTAATGATTTTCTTCCAAGTTTTCAGTTAGAAAATGCATATATGAAGGAGAGGTGTACCCGATTGTATGGAGCAAGGTCTGTAACATATTGAAATTTCTTGGTGCACCGCATAACAAACATATGCCATAGTCATCGAATTATCATTTTTAATAGGTACGTTGAATTCATTAGCTAAGAGTTAGATCATAGTAATAAAATTAACATCATTTAATCCTGAAGGAGAATCATAGTGCATCCATGGCCTTACATCATTATAGATAGGATCGTATGTGTTTGATTTTTATGGCATGGATAGACTAGTCAGGAGTAGACATACTCTACAAATACATTAAGATTTTGTATTTGACTCATAGGGATTATTTGTTCTAATCTAAGGGTTCACCAACTAATCATTTAATAACCATATCTAATATTATTGTTGTAAATCTTAGATGCAGATCTGTTATGAAAATCATCCATGCAAATAAAATATGAAGGTTAGACAATTTGATTTAACAAATATGCAAGGTAAAGATGCACAGTGATTCTCCTTCAGGATTAAGGTGACTGAACTTATATTATTATTATTACCTCATCAGTAACCTTGTTGAATGAGAAATGTGATTCAATGGAATCATCTATCAAAGCCTTTGTTATGCATTGTACCTAACAATTTAAACAATGTAAGTCGAGGTACAAAATTCGGCTTGACTAATCTCCCATGCGAGAGTTGAGGGTGCCCATGGAGAGTGGTGTGTGTGGTAAATGTGTTGGATAACCTAATTTGTGGAAAAGGTTGAGACCTTGATACAAAATGGACTGGAGGGTTTCACACTTGTCAAATTCAGGTAGCATTAATGTAAATAATCGAAAATTAAGGCACTTATAAATTTAAATTTTTGAAGAAAACACCTTTCAAAAACATCAACTATGTACATGGAATACTAAAAATAAATATGGTCACTATGAGGGCTCAGACTATCCTTTACCATGAACCAATGGTGGAATTACAGTTTTATTCACATTGTACTACTTATGAGAACTGCATAACTCTTGATCCCTCTTCAAGGGTATGTAGTGCAGCACTTCTCGTAGCTCACACTAGGGCCAATAGTCTAGCCAAGATAATGGGATACAAGCTCTATAAACAATAAAAATTTGTAGCAATCCAAAATTGTACAAAGAAGTTTGATTACTATTCAGTGTGAATGGAGAGTCCTAGCCCAATATAGTAGTCTAGCGGCTGTTAAGCTTCTATGTCGATAAATAAACCTGGACAACAATAATCTACCCATACATTGGTATGTTCATTAACTATTCTATATAGAGGAATATCTTAGCAGTCATTATCAGACACTAACGTAAGTGACATGCTGAGCTTAGTGGCCACTAGGAGCATTTTCCTTTATATGACAAAAATGTGACATTATTTCTTATACACATTATATCTTATGATTAACTACATAAAGAGTTTGATCGGGGGCATCTTGGAGGGACATGTAGCACCCGTAACTACTTAAATCCAGACCAGGGCATAAGTGTCATAGCCAATATGACGACAATATGAGTGATAACTAATAAAAAATGATCCCTAAGACCTGACCAGAATTATGTGTATGAGTGATATTTTTCACAATGAATAAATAAAATAGTAGAATCAACTAGACCAAATTGACTGTAGTAACAATTGTAGTAAGTGCATGATTTGTTATGTCGATCACTATCCATGAAAACAAGTTCAAATTGCTTTATCCTAACAGTTTATCAATGTCATTCCTTTCAATAAGTAATGGAGCTTAGTGGTCGCTAACCATTTTCCTTGATACGAACCATTATGAATTATGTGTTATACAAAATATATCTTATGAGAACTACATAAGGCTTGATCCCTCTCTAGGGTATGTAGTGCAGCACTTGGCTCCACCTTGGATAGTACAGTCAATATGATGCAATTATAATAAATGAAAACTACTAGCGATCCAAAGTTGTAAAGATATTTTTTACAATGACAAGAGGTAATGTTTAGAACCTAGCGGATGCTAATCTAGACCATGATTTTTTATTATATCTCTATTTTCAAAGTAATAATCTATTGAGCGTAGCTACCACAAAGCTTTTCTTTTTAATAATTAATGGATCTTATAGGTCATTAAGTATTTTATTTGATATGAACCGTTCTAAATTATGTGTTATACATAGTATATCTTATGAGAACAACATAAGACTTGATCCCTCTCGAACATGTGTAGTACAACACTTGGCATCCATTAGGGATGGTACAGTACCAATATGATTACAATCATAATCAATGAAAAACCCCAGTGATCGAAATGCTTTACTAGAAAGTGTTTACAATGACTAATATCTAATGGTAAGAGTCTAATCAACCACTAAGCGCAAACCATGCATTTTTTATTTGATCACTATTTTGAAAATAGGATTATGTGTTAATATATAACTATATGCTTATGTCAGGACTACAATAAATGACATGTCTTTGTCAAAGAGTGTGTAGTGCATCTTAATGCAACCATTGGATGATAATTTTAAATTTTGAAATGGTAATTTTACATTGAAGTACCAAATACATTAGGAATGTTTTACCTGTCAAAATTGGGCACACATCACCCAAAACAATCATGACTGAGTTATGAGGTCAGTATTAATTCATCCCATGCGACTAGTTAATGGAGATTCAGTGATGAATGTGTGGATAGCTAATTCATGTCATGCGACAACAACAGGCCTTCACTTGTTAGAGTAGGATGGTATTAAATACAAACTGATACCACTAAGTTGAGATTATCTCTCGTACACACTTACCTAAATGCATACTACAATGAATGTCTAAAATGTTTACATATTTCAATTTCTGGATTTCCAAATACAATAGATACTCACTCTATACTAATGGCTACAGCTCTACCCAATATGATTAGATCATTTGTACATGATATTCCAAGCCTAGTGGTCACTTTAGATGAAATGTGTGAGATTACTCATCCGTGTATGAAAATTATTACATTTCTCACAAGCCGATTTGATGGAAAATAATCTACAAAATTTTTATCCTTCCCATTCTGTATTAACTATAATTTTTTAAGTCATTGCGTAGTGAGTGATAATGTAATACAATGATAAGTTGAGCTCATTGATTCTGTTAATGGCATATAATCATGTCATACTATGAAATTTTTATTCTTCACACACTATTATTTTTCTTCTAGCATAAAAGAAACTACTTAGCTAATGCATTAACTTTCATTATTATGATTCAGATATTCCAACATGATATTCCATGCCTAGCGTTCACGTTTGCTAAACCTGACTTGTATTACAATGACTTTGACGTAAAATTATAAACATTTGGAATTAATGGACTGGTAGTCAAGATTATTACAGTCTATACAAGCCTTGAATGATGTAAATTAATTTATCAAAGTAGTTATCCTTTCTCATTGAGTATCCTATAGCTTGTTAAAAATATTCCTAGCGACTGCTAAGCTCTAAATTTCTATTACTAATGATTTGTTAACCTAAAAATAATAATAAGAATTAAGATACAACAACTCATTGTTATTTATATATTGAAAAACAACTATTTATCCTTCCCATATATTTATGAAATTATTAATTTGTTTAATTCCTTTTTTCATGTAATATGTCTTCCATTGGTTTCACTCCATTCATACAAATTACATTCATTCAAGGAGCATAGGGTTGGAAGAAGAGAGACAAGGAATGGTTTGTAGAAATGCATTCACTTGGAAAACTATCATATTGATATGTGGTTATTTTTTGTTGATGATGATGTCAACTATGAAGTCAATACAGTTATTTCTTCAGGAAGTTATTGAACAAAAAACAATGTGTATTTAGGTTGAATGCATTGACGTTGAAATGAATAAGTAACATTATTATTGAAATGGGAGTTGGAAGTTTTCCTTGTTCAGGAAATAGGAAATGCAAGATTCTGATAGAAAATCATATGTGTTCTTGTTCTCAATATGGATTGGAATTTTGGGATGTTCATAGAATCAGAACAAAATAGGTTGTGAAAAGGCCCATGAAATTCATAATGACATGAATTCGATATTAAAAAACTATTTTATAGATACGATATTACCTATCTTCTGTTTGTCATTATTTGAATAGAAAATGTTTGCTTTCTCCACCAAAACATCCGAAACATGCCAAGCTATTTACAACGCTAAGGTGCAATCTTATTTGTATAAATTATAGATAGATCCTTCTAATTTAAAGTTTTATGGGCTTTAAAAGAATAATGAATCAACTAAATTGTTGAAAAATGTGACCATTATATATCAAGGAAGAAAAATCTTCAACAATCGAACAATTTAACTAGTTTTTGTTCAATGGTGATGATATTTCCAATTTAATTTTCTAAGTTCCATGTAACACCTCCATAATATCAATATTTTCCTTGTAAATGAGGAGAATGTTGACCTACTTTTCCATTCCATGTTGACCTACTTTTCCATTCCATGTTCAATGGTGATGTATTTCCAATTTAATTTTCTAAGTTCCATGTAACACCTCCATAGGGATATCAATATTTTCCTATAAATGAGGAGAATGTTGACCTACTTTTCCATTCCATGTTGATTAATGTTATTCCTACAAAAAGGGATGTAATTCTTCTGCAACTAGAGGATACACATGACCTCAAAAGGGATGATGTGTAGTTCTAAATTTTTTATGGCCAACATACAATTTGTGCCCAATTTTTTTATAGCTGAAATAAAATACAAGTCATTACATATTATGCTGCAGTTTAGAAAGGATCACATTTTTGCCTTCAAAAGCGTCTAGAAAATACATTATTAATATTTGCAAGAAACAAAATGAGGTAAACAACAATTGGATTCAAACCAATTTTATTGATGTACTCTACAAGGATCAATTGATTTAGTGATCCCTAGGATGTCCTCAAAGGCCCGGAGTGGGAAACCCAAAGAAAAGGGAGTGGAGGATAATGAAAATTAATTTTTATACATTTATATATTTAAAATTTAACTTTTGTAATATGCAGAAAGTAAATATATTGTTTTTCGATTTCAATGCAAAGTTTTAAGAAGCAATGTATTTCTATTTTCAATGTGACTACGACAAAGAGTCTTTAAGAAAATTTTTTTTTCTATTATTTCCTGAGGACATATGGACAAAATGGACAACAACCTTTGAGTTGTTTAAATCAGGTGGGATTTCTTGTTCTCCATTAAGGATAACTAGCCTAACTTTTAGCCAAATTCACTGGAAAGGTTCACAACCAATTCCTTTATGGGTGTAAGAGGAATGACCTATGAGGATCTATCATTACTAGATAATAAAGTGTAATTAGGTAAAGTATGGCTAATTGTCTCTATTGAGACATACATCATAGTAGAGAATTTTGAATCTTACTGCCAAAGAGTAAAAGATGATAGAAAAATGAGAGGAAAGGTTTTAAAATATTTGAAAAATAAATATCCAGGTAATATTGTATTAGAAGAATGTAATGAAGCCAATATTATTCAAAAATTTATCTGTACAAATCTCACTAGCACCAGTTGTGTCTACTCTTGGGAGAAGATAAAAAGGAGAAAAAAATCAGATTCCCAAAGAAGTGAAAAATTATAAAGAAGAAAAATTGATGCTGAAGTGGAAGAGGTTATTCCAGTGGAAGCTCAAAGAAATATAGACAACTACGTGATTTCAATGGAAGAAAAAATTCCAGCAAGGATGGAAGACACAAAAGAGTTTTCCTATCAATCTGCATATCCCTTCAAACTTCAGTCAACAACATCATTCTATTCCGTCCACTAATCCATTGAATGTAGAATGTGTGATCACAATTTTTTTTTAATTTGCCTAGTGTAATAACTTTCAATTTAATAATGGACATGCTTACAGTTTTCAGATCTAGTTTGTTGAATTTTGTTATTATTTTTCTCTTACCTATTGCTTATTCAAAAATTTTTAGAGAGACGATAAAAAATACATGCAAAAATTAAAAGACAAGGGGAAATCATTTGTGGAAGGCTGTTACAAAATTTATGAAATAAATTGAAAATTTAAGAGCTTGTGTTTTATGTACACAATAACTGGTGTGCACAATTGTGATGCTGACGATGGAGAGAGAGAAGAAATCATCATGGATTGGATGGAGAAAATTTTGTAGCAATTTGTGACTGCAAATGATATCAGAGTACGAGGAAAGAAACATCCTTTTCTTTATGAGAGATATTATGAGTTTTGGTCTCATATGTTCACTCGACTCTCTTTGGGGAATTCTTAGATAATAGTGCTTTACTGTGGTAGTGTTGCATTACATGCTTTGGTTGACTTAGGTTTATCCGTGGTTTTCATTTTTGAATCACATGATCAAGAAATATTTTAAATACATTACTATTCTCATCTAAAAAAATATACGTTGACTAAGATCACATTAAACATTTCTATTAGTTTAGTTCCTTTGAACTTATACATACAATATTTATGTATAAAACATAACAAATAAAGGAAGACACCCTCTCTTCCTCTCCACATAAAAAAATAGATACGATGTCATTCTTAACATGTCATAACCCATTAAACTTGTTGCACTAGATTTCGTTGACCATACATCCAATGAATCTAGACAAGGTGATTGGCATTTACACATTTTATAAATTTATCACTATGATAAGTTTTTGATTTTCATTGTTTACATATATTTAATAAAAATTTAATTTTTTGCAGTGTTTATGCCAAAGGGGGAGGTTGTTGGGAGGTCACACACGAATTCACAGACAAAAACCAGTATGTTAGTCACGTGCAATTATTAAAAAAACCATTTATAAGCCCTACATAATTGTAGGAACATATAACAAAGTGATTTATTTGTTATATGTATTCCATACCATGTCCATACAAAGCATGGAGGCCACTAAGCTAATCAAATAATGTCCAACCAAACATAGTACATGCACTAATGGATTATCCTAGCGTTCGCTAACATATATCTATTAAATTGATTTATTTTGAATTGAGTAATGTTTTTTTAATAAGTTAATATTAAAATCTAGAGAATTGGAAAAAAAATAGTTCTGGACAGTTGGCCTTTAGCAATCGCTAAGCTCATCAAAGACTGTCAAGCCAAACATATTGCAGGAAGTAATGGCTTAGCCTAACGATCACTAATATACATCTATATCTATGGAGTATTTTCCAATCAAAGGATAATACATTTTATAAAAGCAAGTTGTATAACGAATTTAATTATGTCGACCTGATATTTATATTTAATTGATTATTAATTTTTAATTAGTTAAGATTAAACTATGCAGACAATGAAAAAAAATTACTTCTGTGCAGTTGGCAATTAGTGGTCGCTAAGCTCATCAACAAATGTCAAGCCAAACATAGTCCAAGCATTAATGGATTAGTCTATTCGTCACTAATATATAACTATAGCTATGCAATATTGTCCAACAAAGAGTAATACATTGTATAAAAGAAATTTGTATCATGAATTTATTTTCTTCGACATATAACTTATTTTGAATTGATAAATATTTTTTGAAATAGAATGTGCATCAAAATAACCTGCAGAGGGGGGAGTGTGAGGAAATCCAAGACGGAATCTCAATTAGTAATTGTTAACCTACTGAAAATTTGATTATTTTAATTGGTTAGTATCAAATTGCATACAATTGAAACAAAATTACTTCTATGCAGTTACCCAAAAGGATTATTTAATTATTTTAGATTCGGATGGTTTTTTATATGAGAAAAACCAATCCTATAAGGAGATGGCATTCATGTTCGGTAAGGAGACTATCAACTTACAAGGTGGCCTCAAGGAATTTTTAAAGTTACTATTAGCAAAATGTGAAGTGGGATTTTGGTCCAGCTATCTCTCTTCCGCTGAAGTTGAAAAGCTGATAGAGGATTTGAAAAAATTAGTAGCTAAATTGAAACAATATTCTTGTTTGGGGAAAATAACATTACACTATAGAAGACGAAATTGCAGTAAAATATCTTCAAAATATTTGGAGTAGAGACAATATTATTTTCAGCTATATAGACACATTGTGTGTTACAATAGGCACAAAGGGAAAACCTCCTAAAACTTTTATGGTGGGGAGGAAATCCAATGGGGAATTTTTTTTTCAAATATATGTGGTTGATGACCGATTTTTCCACAAACATATCACAAATATTGTCTCAGTGTTTGAGTGTTATAGAGGGCATAAAACATTTTAGCAAGCAAAAACTTAATATAACTATTAATTATTTCAAAAAAAAATTTTTTTTACAATGATATTCATTCGATACATTCATATGGTCACTCTTTATTTTATATGTTGAGATTACAAATGTAAAAGTTGGTAGTATTTATATTTTCATTGTGATTAAGTTGAGATTATAGTGTTTTAAGTTGTTTGTGTGAATTACCCAAATAAAATATTATCACAACAATATGTTGACTTGTGTTTTTATCACTTTTTGAAGCTTACATTAATTATGATTTATTTTTATAAATATAATTGGGAAGTCTTAGAAATTACTAGTTTTGGGAGTTGAAGGTTTACTATTTGGAATTTTTTAAGTATTGGCGACAAAATACCTCGTAACATGGTTACCTATTTTAGATCCGGGTAATACTGAATACTTTGAATGATAATTTAGTGTTGAATTAATAAGAACTACATCAAAATATTTTGACAATTCCTTATGGTATTCATTTATCGATTCAGCAATGGTGAAGTACATGTTCATAACAAAATTTAGTTGACTGTGAGATACCCACTTCAGGTTCATTTGGGGATGCCACTAATGTAAGCTAAAAAAAATTACCATTCTACAGATAGTAGACATTTTTGGTAATTTTGATGGTGAAAATAACATATTTTTGATCGATGATGCAGTATTCTTGTCATATGAATTCAAATAAGAAATTTATCTCAAAACCTCAACATACTGGATATTTGATGAAAACTATAAGATTGATTCATTAATTTACATTGAATTAAGTACATGTTTGATACATGAAAGACAACACAAGAACATGTGTAGATAATTGAATACCTTCAAATGCACCATTGACATTTGAATTATATATTTTTCTTTCAAATCCAACAATATATTGTGCATTTTTATGCAATAAAATAAATATCTTAAAGTTCTTAAGGATTTGCAATGCACAATCATTTTTTTATTTTATTTTTTGCAACAAAAAATGTTATTGTTGATGCAGAATCATAACACCCTTGAATGTCTGCAACTCAATGGGTTGAGACTCTCAGCGTGATTACATAACATGGAGTCTTCTCCCAAAGTGTGGGACTTTTTGAATTGGGAGATCTCTCCAGATGAAGACTGGTTCCTATTCCTCTGTTCAGGTGCACACATTCATATTACAGAGGATCTACTCTAAAATCTACTCTAACCTGCTAAGGAGACATGGTTAAGGAGATGCAAGAAATAAAACCTAAACTAATAAGGGTGATGCACCAAAGGAATGCTGAACACCGGATTTACAGTTGAACACAAACCATTAAAACTATAACACAGCCACCATGCATAGACAACCAAACTGCAATGAGCGATTAGGTGGATGTAATGAACAAAAGAGAGGGTTGAAATCATCCACAGACTTATCTTATTGCTCCAAAAAATTGATACAGTGCATTACAGTAGCTAAGAGGCAAAAATTGCATTACAACTTGAATGGGAGGTTTTAACTCCACAAAATCACTTGCACATAAGGGAAGAAGGCAGGGTGCAAAGAAAAAATGCCCAAACTTTTGAAAAATCCCCATCCTTACAATATATAGGAAGAATGAGAGAGGGATATGAGAAGAAACTTGAAATTTAATCCTTAACCACCTCCAAAATGCATTCAATTTGCCTACAAAATTGATGGGTTCCATGATGCAACCCATGCCTCTATGTGTTGTTCCTTGTTAGGAAAGAAAGGAAGCCCATACTTCATTATGGTGGTAGGTGAGAAGCTTGACGTCGGGAGCTTTTTCCCAAAAAATACCTCTCTTGCTCAAATCCAAGTTTCCAGTCGAAAGTTATGATCATTTGAAGGTCAGGGGTAGGCGTTCCACAAGGGAATTGACCTTCCGCCAATATTTTCCAAACTGATTTGGGTTTGGAGTCTATCCGTGTAGGATTCACATGGAAGAGCCTCGAGGGTTGGGACACACTTGGCCATCCATCCGTTTCAGAGAACTTTTCCTGCGCCAAGATCTCCAAAATTCCGAGGTCTTCCTGAATGTTTGATCTCCAAAATTTAAAATCTTCTGTGGCCCATTCCTTTAAAAGGGCTATGACGATATAAAAAACTATGTTAGACCCTAGACATGTGGAGAGCCTGCGCTCATTTTGGAACCTACCTTTGGATATAACCTTTGAAGTTACGCCGATGAGGAATGTGGAGGCTTCCTCTGGATTTTCCATGCTTAGAAATTTCAACGGCTGGTTCTTCCTTTCAGGATCTAACCACGTGGAGGGCCTGCGCTCATTTGGGGTCTACCTTTGGATGTTACCTTAGAAGTTGTTCTAAGCTAACATATGGAGGCTTTCCATTGGAAGTTATAATTTTTCAATGGCCGATGTAATTTTCTTAGTCCCTAAATCACATGGAGAGCATGCACTCATTTGGGGACCCCGCTTTTGTCGCACTTTTTGAAGGTGCACTGATGAGGCATGTGGAAGGTTCCACTGGCCTTTTTTATAATTAGCTGATTCGGTCCTCGAGTGAACACTGCCTTGGGTTTAGAGTTTTTAAATTATCCACTATATGTGATGAGATCCATGTGGGGGGAAAGAACATCCCTAGGGTGTTTGGTTTTGACGCACCTTCTATTGCCATTTCCCAGCATGTTTGTAACCTAATTTTTTGGGGTCAAATATGAGCTCGCACGACTGAACCAACCTCTCTATTTCTCAAGTGCAAGGTTTTTTCCAATCGATTTTTCCCGAGGGGAAAAATTGGATAACAATTTTTTGACTCGCGGGATCACTTGCATGCTAGGTGGAAAGATCAGTTGCCTTGTTGCATCCATTGGGCATGGAGTCATGAATAATAGCCTGATACTAATCTTGTGCTTGAAACCAGAACCTGAAGCTTACACTTAGTGATCCTGAGCTTTCCCCACTGTCCGCACTCTCAATTTTCATAAGAAAATATTGAAGATGAGTTTTCTAAGAGTAGAAAATTGTCATGGACCTGGGACTTTACCTATTCTGGAAATGGACTATCTCGAAACCATATTTTAGTTACTCTGCATTTGCTTTCTTTTGAAATTAGAAACTGATTACATGCGAATATGAGGTTCTTGCTGCAACAACTAAAGGGTATGATGCATTGCATTGACTGCAGTAATATGAAAAAAAGAGAAAAACATACATGCCTTAAATAATACATACAGGGTGTGCTTGAGAACTTCTTTTACTGAAAACAAACCTACCTACTCTATGCTAACTAGGAGCAAAGGGAAATCAAAAAAAATCCTCCAACTGATTGGTAGAAGTAGGTTTCCTTTCTCAAAATAGGCAGCCATGTATGTGATTTGGCACTGAACATGGATTTTATTATGAGTGAAAAACTGACAAGAGGCCAATCCTCCACCCCAATCATCAAGGTATCAACTAGAAACAAGAAAAATACCTCTTTTACTTGCTCTATATTTGGGTTAATGAGGCATTGAAACTGATCCGTGGTACTCTGAAACTCATCCTCATGATCTGATGACATCCTCTTGCTCTTCCCCTTCATCCACCTGAGAAGAACGTGGAAGATTAGGATCCTCCAACCTTGGTTCCATAGGGCCGTTATGAGATGTAGGTTGTCGTGCTTGAATGCTCTCCTTCATGACAATAGGATCATGTGCCTAGAAGGTGGATGATGGAGTAGAAAATGATGTGATCTCCTCGGGATCCTCTCCATCAAAGCAATACTCCAAGTCAGACAGATAATCTGCCTCCTCATTGTCCTGCTGCGTGTGTTCAACCTCCTCCATGGTGTCCTCCTGATCTAAAATTTCTCACAATGGTTCCCCTCATCTTCAAACATGAAGTTTGAAAGCTCAAACTCTTCTTCAACATTAGAGTTTAAAGGGGATGAAGTGGGAGGAAGAACTGAAGGTTCTTCTGTGGCCTTCTCTGTTTGAAGCCTCTAGAAACTGTATGGTTCTCCTCCACAACCAGAATGCACTCCTCCTCTTTTGGATTTGGAGTAGCTCCTTCTTCCCTCGCTTGTGTTGTAGCTGAAGCTTCCACCACTTGTGGCTTGAACTTAGCCTCATCCATGGGTTTCTCCATCAAGGGGATTTTATCAATCCCAAATCTAAGAGCCAAGCTCACCAAGCTTCTAATCATTTCTTCTTTTCTTGGCTCTTCTTCTTGTTGTTCCCCTTGGCTGGATTTTTTAGTCTCTCCCCAACATGGACTCGGGAAAGTAGGAGGAGTGGTGGGTGGGGTCTCCACTATTTTTTGATTTATTTTTGGTGGAGGGGAAGGTATTGTGTTTGGCTCTTGTTGGGGAGACTTGGATTTGGAAGGGAAAATGGCAAAGCAATTAAGATGGGATGGGAGACTAGAAGATGGAGAAGGGAATCAATGTAGGGGAAGCAAGTGAGAAAATAGACTCATGACACTCGTGTGATGATATGATTGAGAAATAGGAAAAGAAAAGCTATGAGGTGGTGGACCTACCCATTGACAAGGTTTTTTGCACCAAGCTCAAAGGCCTCTATTTCCTCGGTCCACTGTGCAAGTTGAGGTAACATTTCAACCATGAAGTCAAGCTTCTCCTGTGGGATATAGTGTCTTGGAAAAGGGCCTTCCCATGGACAAGGTTCCCTGCAACCAATTTTGAATGCCTTCATTTGTGTTGTAGCCATAGATTAAACCATGTTAGCCTCCATTCTTTGAATCTTCTCCTAGTAGATCAACATTCTCCATATAATTGATTATCATCATATGCGTACCCTTACTCTTGATAACCTCCATAGCCAAAATGGTTTTGACACTTCTCATATGGGTAAGCATAATGGTTCTAAATTTGATCATAATGCTGATTTGGAGGAGATGAGAAATACATTGGAGGTGGACTGCACTGCTGCTAACTACAAGTGTGAATTCCATAAGATGGGAATGAAGTCATGATTGCATGAACTTCATGAATGGAAGAAACATGAGAGATGTGGAAAGAAAATGGGTGGAAGATGGATGAGAAGGAAGAGTCTACAACTCAGAGAATGGGTTGTTGACTAGATGGAGTCGCCAGATGTGCTTTGCATGTGCCTCCAAAGGCTGAATCTCACCAAGAACACATCAACTTGATGAAATGAAGTCCAAGGTGCTTCAAACCTGTCCCACTAAGCATGCCAAAAACTGTTGATGCAGAATCATAGATTTTCTATATAATGTATACACTTGGAAAGATGGGTAAATACTCTCACCGTGATGTTCATGTGAACATGGAGCTTCTGGCCAAAGTGTGGGATCATTTAAAAATAACAGAGCTCTCTAATGATGGTTATTTCCTATTCCTTCTGTTTAGTGCACACATTCATATTGCAAAGGATCTAATCTAAAACCTACTCTAACTTGCCAAGGAGACAGGGTTAAGGAGATGTAAGAAACTAAAACCTAAACTAAGAAGGGTGATCAGCACCAAAGGAATACTAAACACCTGCTTTGCAATTAAACACAAACACCATTAAAACTATAACACAACCACCATGCACAGATAACATAAACTGCAATGAGAGATTAGGCAGAAGCAATGAACACAAGAAAGGGACATGAAATCATCCACAGACAATATATTGCTCCAAAAATTGATACAGTGCATTATAGTAGCCAAGAGGAAAAAATCACATTACAACTTGAATGGGAGGTTTTAACTCCACAAAATCACTTGCAAAAAAGGGAAGAAGGGATGGTACAAAGAAAAAATGTCCAACCTTTTGAAAAATTTCCCTCCTTACAATATATAGGAAGAATGAGAGAGGGAAGATGAGAAGAAACTTGAATCATCCTTTAACCACCTCCAAAATTCATTCAATTTACCTGCAAAATTGATGGGTTCCATGATGCAACCCATGCCTCCAAAATGTTGTTCCTTATTGGGAAAGAAAGGAAACCTTCATACTTATCTATGGTGGTAGGTGAGAACCTTTTTTCAACCTATAGTACTTTGGGTAGCAGTCTACCATCGATTTCAAAATAATTTTCTCTTACTTCACTCTGGAATTTCTCAGTCGAAATTGATGATCATCTGGTATCGTTTCAGGGGCAGGCTCTCCATGCGGGAATTGATCCACCAATATTTTCCAAATTTAGTTGAGTTTAGATGTCTACCCATGTAAGATCCATGTGAATGCCCCCCACATCTTAAGATTTTATGCTACCTTTTAGGTTCACTGGGAATGTGCACCGTGCCAACACTTGGCACTTCAGCGAACATGCTACTTCGGTTCTGCCTTTTGGTGAGCTAAAGGGCCCCACTATATATAATGTCAAACTACCCTTTTCGGGTGGTACCTTTGTAGTTAGTTCCTGAAGTTATTGACGGTGAGGACACTTGGAGGCTTCCATGGACTTTTAGCTTTTAAAAGGACCCCACTATATCTAAACAACTTTTTTGGCTCTAGACACGTGGAGAGCTTGCACTCATTTGGGAACTTCTTTTCAATTTTACCTTTGAAGTTTCATACATGAGGCACGTGGAGGCTTCCACTGGATTTTCCACGCTTAGAATTTTCAACGGACAGTTCTGCCTTTCGGGTTGTAACACGTGGAGGGCCTACGCTCGTTTGGGGTCTACCTTTGGATTTTACCTTTGAAGTTGTGCTGAACTGACACGTGGAGGCTTCCACTAGCTCTTAGAATTTTCAATGGCTGGTGTAATTTTATCAGGCCCTAGACACGTGGAGAGCATGTGTTCTTTGGGGACCCTGATTTTGTCACACCTTTGAAGGTGCACTGATGAGACACGTGGAGGCTTTCCGCTGGCTTTTTTATACTTAGTCAATTTGGGCCTCGAGTGAACATTTCTGCCTTGGGTTTGGACACGTGGATTATCCACTATATGTGCTGAGATCCACGTTTCCTTTAAAGCACTTCCCTAGGGTACCTTTTCTTTTGACGCACCTTCTTTGCCATTGCCCAGCCTAATACCTGTAACCTTGATTTTTTGGGGTCGAATGTGAGCTCGTACGGCTGAACCAACCTTCCCATTTCTCCTATGCAAGGACTTTTGTCTTAATCATTTTTCCCGAGGGGAAAAATTGGATAACAATTTGGTGACTTGCAAGGATCACCTTCTTGTTAGGTGGAAAAATTAGTTTCCTTTTTGCATCCATTGGGCATGGAGTCATGAATAATAGCCTGATACTGATCTTGTGCTTGAAACCTAAACCTGAAGCTTGCAATCTTGGTGATCCTGAAGCTTTCCTAGCTATCCGCACTCTCCATTTTCATAAGAAAATATTGAAGATGAGATTTCTAAGAGTAGAAAATTGTCATGACCTGGGACTTCACCAATTCTAGAAATGGACTGTCTCGAAACCTAATTTTAGTTGCTCTGCATTTGATTTCTTTTGAAATTAGCAACTGATTACATGCAAATATGAGGTTCTTGTCTGTAACAACTGAAGGGTATGATGCACTGCACTAACTTGAAGCAATACAAACAAAATCAATGTACAAAAGATGAAAACATACATGCCTTAAGTAAGACATGCAGGTGTGCACAAGTACTTCTTCTGCTGAAAACAAACCTACCTACTCTACGCTAACCGGAAGCAAAGGGAACTCAAACAAATCCTGCAATTGGACAGGGAGAAGTAACTTCCCTTTCTCAAAATAGGCAGCCATGTATATGATTTGGACTGAACATGGCTGTTATTATGAGTGAAAAACTGACAAGAGGCCGATCCTCCACCCAAATCATCAAGGTATCAACTATCAACAAGACAAATACCTCTTTAGTTGATTAACATTTGTGTTAATGAGGCATTGCATATGATGACCTTGGTATTTTGATACTCATCCTCATGCCTTAGAAGTAAGCATGACCATTTTTGTCAACTCTCCCTTATATCTCTAATGAAGCCAAGTACCTGATTGGGCACAGGTCTGATCCAATGGATGTGCCCATTTTCCCAAATTCAACTCCAAAAATGGAGTCTTCCTGCAGAACTTCAAAAATGAGGTCTTCATACTGATTTTTTCTTTACATGGATGGTCTGCAAGAAGTTGATCCT
Organism: Taxus chinensis; assembly: GCA_019776745.2. Taxonomy (NCBI): domain Eukaryota; kingdom Viridiplantae; phylum Streptophyta; class Pinopsida; order Cupressales; family Taxaceae; genus Taxus; species Taxus chinensis. Next base: position 549,189,323 of record CM034156.1, on the reverse strand, counting down.
CTGCCTTATGACTATCCAATGTGTGTCATCTTTGTTTCCTTCCTCCTCCTTGAGAAGAACATGGAAGATTAGGATCCTCTAACCTTGGTTCCAAAGGGCCGTTATGAATGTAGGCTACTGTAATTGAATGCTCTCCTTCATGATAATAGGATCATGTGCCTGGAAGGTGGATGATGGAGGAGAAAATGATGTGATCTCCTCGGGATCCTCTCCATCAAAGAAATCCTCCAAGTCAGACAGATAATCTACCTCCTCATTGTCCTACTGCGTGTGTTCAACCTCCTCCATGGTGTCCTCCTGATCTGCAAATTTCTCACCATGGTTCCCCTCATCCTCAAACATGAAGTTTGAAAGTTCAAACTCTTCTTCGACATTAGAGCTCAAAGGGGATGAAGTGGGAGGAAGAACTGAAGGTTCTTACGTGCAATTATCTGTACTTGAAGCCTCTGAAACTGTATGGTTCTCCTCCACAACCAGAATGCACTCCTCCTCTTTTGGATTTGGAGTAGCTCCTTCTTCCCTTGCTTGTGTTGCAGCTGAAGCTTCCACCACTTGTGGCTTGACCTCAGACTCCTCCATGGGGGTTTCTCCATCAAGGGGATTTTATCAATCCCAAATCTAAGAGCCAAGCTCACCAAGCTTCTAATCATTTCTTCTTTTCTTGGCTCTTCTTCTTGTTTCTCCCCTTGACTAGATTTTTTAGTCTCTTCCCGACATGGACTCAAGAAAGTAGGAGTGGTGGGTGGGGTCTCCACTAGTTTTGTTTTATTTGTGGTGGAGGGGAAGGTATTGATTTTGGATCTTGTGGAGGGACTTGGATTTGGAAGGGAAAAGGGTAGAGTAATTAATGATGGGATGGGAGACTAGAAGATGGAAGAAGGGAATCAACACTAGGGGGAAGCATGAGAAATGGGCTTAGACTCATGACACTAGTGAAATGATAAATGATTGGGAAAGAGGAAAATGAAAAGACTATGAGGTGGTGGACTTACCCATTGACAAGGTTGTTTGCAACCAAGCTCGTATGCCTCTATTTCCTTGGTCCACTGTGCAAGTTGAGGAATCATTTCAACCATGAATTCAAGCTTCTCCTGTGGGCTATAGTGTCTTGGAAAAGGGCCTACCCATGGACAAGGTGCCCTGAAACCAATCCTGAATGCTTTCATCTGAGTCATAGCCCTAGATTGAACCATGTTAGCCTCCATTATTTGAATCTTCTCTAGCAAATCAACATTCTCCATATAATTGTTATCATCATATCTGTACCCTTGCTCTTGATAAGTTCCATAGACAAAATGGTTTTGACACTGCTCATATGGGTAAGCATAATGGTTCTAAATTTGATCATAATTATGATTTGGAGGAGATGAGAAATACATTGGAGGTGTACTGCATTGGTGTTACTGCTAGTGTGAATTCCAAGATGGGAATGAAGTCATGATTGCACGACTTCATGAATGGTAGAAGATGAAATATGTGGAAAGAAGAATGGGTGGAAAATGGATGAGAAAAGGTCTGTAACTTTAGAGATTGGGTTGTTGACCAGATGGAGTCGTTAGATGTGCTTTACATGTGCCTTCAAAGGTTTAATCTCACCAAGAACACATCAAATTAATTAAATGAAGGGGTAAGGTGATTCAAACCTGTCCCACCCGGCATGCCAAAAATGTTGTTGTGGAATCACAACACCCTTGAATGTCTGCAACTGGATGGGTTGAGAATCTCAATTTGATTGCATAACATAGAGCTTCTCCCAAAGTGTGGGACTTTTTGAATCGGGAGAGCTCTCTAGATGATGGTTAGTTCCTATTCCTCTGTTTAGTTGCACACATTCATATTGCAGAGGATCTACTCTAAAATCTACTCTAACTTGCCAAGGAGACATGTTTAAGGAGATGTAAGAAATAAAACCTAAACTAATAAGGGTGATGCACCAAAGGAATGCTGAACACCTGCTTTACAATTAACACAAACCATTAAAACTATAACACAACCACCATTTATAGATAACCAAACTGCAATGAGAGATCAGGCGGATGAAATGAACACAAGAGAGGGTTGAAATCATCCAGAAAACTTATCTTATTGCTCTGAAAAATTGATACAGTGTAGTACAGTAGCCAAGAGGCAAAAATTGCATTATAACTTGAATGGGAGGTTTGAACTCCAAAAAATCCACTTGCAAAAAAGGGAAGAAGGGAGGGTACAAAGGAAAAATGTCCAACCTTTTAAAAAATTCCCCTAATTACAATATATAGGAAGAATGAGAGAGGGAGATGAGAAGAAACTTGAAATACATCCTCAACCACCTCCAAAATGCATTCAATTTTACTTGCAAAATTGATGGGTTCCATGATGCAACCCATGCCTCCATGTGTTGTTCCTTATTGGGAAAGAAAGGAAACCCATACTTAATTATGGTGGTAGGTGAGAAGCCTGACAACCTGTAGTCGAGTAGTAGACGTCGGGAGCTTTCAAAAAAAGTCCTCTCTTACACAAATCCAAATTTCTAGTTGAAAGTTATGATCATCTGAAGGTCAGGGGTAGGAATTCCAAATAGGAATTGACCTTCCTCCAATATTTTCCAAACTCCTTTGGGTTTGGATTCTATTTGTGCAAGATCCATGTGGAAGCATTGCACATCTTAAGATTTTCTGCTACCTTTTAGGGTCTTGGGAATGTGCCTTGTTAATACTTGGCACCATCCGCGAACATGGTGCTTCATTCCTTTGGGTGAGTAAAGGGCCCCACTATATATAATGTCAAAACCCCTTTTCGGGTGGGATCTTTGTAGTTATCTCCTGATGTTGTGACGGTGGGACACTTGGCATCATCCGTGAGCCTATTCTACTTTTAAAAGGGACCCAATGTATATAAGAAACTATGTTGGACCCTAGACACATGGAGAGCCCGTGCTTGTTTGGGAAACTACCTTTGGATTTTACCTTTGAAGTTACGCCAATGAGGCATGTGGAGGCTTCCACTGGATTTTCAACGCTTAGAATTTTCAACGGACGGTTCTACCTTTTAGGTTGTAACCATGTGGAGGGCCTGCACTTGTTTGGGGTCTACCTTTAGATTTTACCTTTGAAGTTCGCTGAGCTGACATGTGGAGGCTTCTACTGGCTCTTAGAATTTTCAATGGCTGGTGCAATTTTCTCGGGTCCTAGATACGTGGAGAGCTTACGCTCGTTTAGGGACCCCACTTTTGTCACACCTTGTTGAGTTTTGGAGCTCAATTACTTCATTTTAGCATGCAATTAGAACTTTCTAGAAAACAAAGTAACTGACATTTGTCAAGGTCAAGTAGGAACCGGCATGCCGGTTAGGCAGAACCAGAATCGGTTACCTGTGCGACAAATTTTTAATTAACTCTCGAGAATTATATCTATTAATTGTAATTACATGGCTAAGTGCCGTAAGGCTAAAAATGACTATATGAATTTATAGTTAGGGTTTATAAGAAAAGTGTGTGGATCATAATTACAAGATAATTACATGAGAGAGAATTCTTGGTAAAACAAGGAAGAAAATCTTAAAGGAAGAAAGTACTGGACATCTCAGAGGTGTGGAAGATTGCAAATCTTCATTGTATATCTTTTCAACGCTTTGGATAATAGATTGGCTTGTTTCTTGGTGGACGTAGCCCACACTGGGTGAACCACGTTAAATATGGTGTTGATTTATGTCTCTTTTTTTGTATATTATTTTGGTAGAATATCCACTTTTATTTTCATGCATGCTTAGATATGATATATTATCTGTAGAACTAGTGTGCTAACCCCAATAACAGGTATCAAAGCTTTGTTTGAGGGTTTTGTGTGTTGAAATATTTACTCACAGAGGGTTTTATGATTGAGTGGGAGCTACAGCAGTGGTAGAAGATAATAAATACAAGATAGAGAAATTTGATGGCTGAAATTATCAATTATGGAAGATGCAAACTGAGGATTATCTGTATTAAAAAGATTTGTACTTACCGTTTGATGAGAAGTCTAGACCTATGAAGATGACTGATGAAGAATGGAAGATTCTTGACATAAAGACTTTAGGATCTATAAGATTGAGCCTGCAAGCATCTGTGGCTTCCAATATTATAGAAGCGACATCTACGGTAGATTTAATGAAATTTATTGCTGATTTATATGAAAAACCTAGTGCTTCAAATAAATTTTATTTGATGAAAAAACTATTTAGTTCTAATATGTATGAAGGTGGATCTGCATCTAGTCATTTGAATGATTTCCAATCTATTGTAAATCAGTTAAAATTGGTTGATATTCCGTTTGATGATGAAGTGAAAGAACTTTTATTCTTATGTTCTTTTCCTGATAGTTGGGATAAGTTGGTAATGGTCTATTAGTAATACAACATCTGTTAATAATATTTTGAATTTTGATGATGTGCTCAGTATAATATTGAATGAAGAAATTCAGAGGAAAATTATAGAGGAATCATCATCTGGGGCTTTGAATGTAGAAATAAGAAGGAGAGATCCAAGAGTAAGAATAATGGGAAATCAAAGTCAAGGAATGGCAGATCTAAATCTAGAGGTAAGGGACTTACCTATTAGAATTGTGGAAATAAAGGACATGCAAATAAAGATTGTTGGTTAAAAGATAAAGAGAATCAACAATAGACAAAGGTAAAGAGGTGAAATCTTACTAGTAGAGGTAATGAAAGATGCTCTTATTCTTTATTTGGATATAGAATAGAATCATGGGTTTTAGATTCAGGAGCTTCTTTCTATGCAACCCCTAATAAGGTTTATTTTAGAAATTATGTCCAAGGAAATTTTGGGCATGTTTATTTAGGTGATGATGAACCTTGCAGTATTACTGATAAAGGGGAAGTTCATCTAAAATTGAAGAATGGAAATACATGGGTATTGAAAGATGTGAGGGATGTGCCATGCCTCAAGAGGAATCTTATTTCTGCAGGGAAACTAGGTGAAGTCTGGTTGCATGGTTACATTCACAACAGACTCTTGGAAAGTCACCAAGGGTGCTTTTTTTTGGCAAGAGGTAAGAAGGTAGGAATGCTATATTTATATACATGTGTTATTGATTCCTTTTCTGTGTTATCTACTTCAGATTTAGATGCATGCATGTAGCATAATTGGTTGGGCCATATGAGTTAAAAAGGAATGCAAATATTAAAGGCTTATGGTAAGTTATCATATTTGAAAGACTTAGATCTTGATTTCTGTGAGCATTGTATCTTTGGAAATCAAAAGAGAGTGAGATTTCTCAAATTTAGGAAAACTAAGAAGGAGAAAAAATTAGAGCTTGTACACTTAGATGTGTGGGGACCAGCTCAGGGATAGCTTCTCATGGAGGATCCCAGTATTATGTTACTTTCATTTATGATGCTACAAGAAAGGTATGGGTTTATTGTATTAAACATAAATATGATGTTTTTTAGACTTTTAAAATATGGAAAGCCCTTGTTGAGAATGAATCAAATTCAAATTTAAAGTGCCTTAGATATGACAATGGTAGTGAATACTGTAGCAAGAATTTCAATGATTATTTTTCAGTGAATGGAATATGTAGAGAAAAAATGGTTCCAAGAACACCACAAGAGAATGGTGTTATAGAAAGAATGAACAATACAATCAGGGAATGTGCGAGAAGTATGAGGATACATGTTGGATTACCCTTACTGTTTTGGGAAGTAGTTAATACAATGGTTTATTTGATTAACTGTGGGCCTTCAAGTTCACTAGATGGAGGAATACCAGAGAAAGCTTGGAATGGAAAAGAGGTAGATATTTCTTTTGTTAAAGTTTTTGGTTTAGAAGATTTTATGCATATTAACAAGGAAAATAGGAAAAAGTTGAATGTAAAATCCAAGAGATGCACTTTCATTGGTTATGGATATGGTGATTTCAGATTCTATTTTTAGGATTTAGAGAATTCTAAAATTATTAGGATTTGTGACATTGAATGAAATGAAAAGAGAATGTACAGGGATCAAATTTTGGCACCCAAGGATGAACTAGATGAGAATTTTGTGAATGAAAATGAACTCTCGGATTTAAAAATAATACTGATAGGGTAACACAATAACCAGTGTCAGTTGACCCATGACTAACATCAATCAACTGAACTGATATTAGTTACAAAATATCCAAACCAACATTGGTTAGTAGAACTGACGTCGGTTACAGGTGACCGGCATTGGTCACTGTCAGAAATGGAAACAAATGTCTAGGAGGTCCAGAATGAGTCTCTGGTATTCTAAACTTCTATGAGAAGGTCACAAAGGGTAAGTAAACCTCCAAAAATATTTACACCTTCTCTATTTTATTTATTATTGACTGATAATGGTGAACCAGAAATTTTTGAAGAAGCAATGCAGGATAAGACTCACATGCAGTGGGAGCATGACATGAATGAGGAGATGGACTCCATGGAACATAAATAAAATTGGGATTTGGTTAAGTTTTCAGCAAGTAAGAGGACATTGCAAAACAAGTGGGTTTACAGAATCAAGGAAGAAGAGAGTGAATAGAAAAGGTACAAGGCAAGGCTTGTAGTAAAGGGTTTTGCATAGAAAGAAGGTATTGAATTTGGTGAACTATTTTCTCCTGTTGTAAAGATGAGTTCTATTCGTACTGTATTGAGTTTAGTTGCAATACATGATTTTCATTTGGAGCAACTAGGTGTGAAGATGGATTTCCTTGACATTGATTTGGATGAAGAGATTTATATACAACACCCGCTTGGGTATGAAGTCAAGGGTAAGGAGAAATTAGTGTGCAGGTTGAAAAAGAGTCTATATGGGCTCAAGAAAGCTCCAAGGAAATGGTACATGAGGTTTGATAGTTTTATGTCATGAGCATGGTTACTTAATATGTGAATATGATCATTTTGTTTATTTCAAGAATCTAGAAAATGGGAGCTATATTATTTTGTTACTGTATGTGGATGATATGCTTATTGCACGATCTAGTATGTAGGACATTAGTGAGCTTAAAGGAAAGCTAGCTCACACATTTTCTATGAAGGATTTAGGAGCTACAAAAATAATCCTTGTCATGCAAATACACAAAGACATAAAGAACAAGAAATTGTATTTGTCTCAGGAGGCTTATATCAATAAGGTGTTGGAAAGGTTTAACATGCAAGATTCAAAACCAGTGAGTACACCTATGGCTGGACACTTCAAATTGAGAAAAAATTAGTGTCCTTCATCACAGGAGGAGGTCAAATACATGACACGAGTACCATATGCTTTAGTTGTTGGGAGTATCATGTATACTATGGTTTGTACCAGACCAGACATTGCACAAACAATGGGATTTATGAGTAGATTTATGGCTAATTCAGGTAAAGAGCATTGGAAAATAGTCCAATGGATACTCAGGTATTTGAGAGGGAAATCTAGCATGTAGTTATGCTATGGAGGTTTAGATATTTATTATGTGGCTATGTTTATTCAGATATGGCTGGAGATATGGATGGTAGAAGGAGCACTACTGGATATATTTTCATAGTAGATGGGATGATAGTTAGCTAGATATCAAGATTGCAGAAGGTGGTGGCTTTGTCTACTACAGAGGAAAATTATGTTGCAGCTACAGAGGCTATTAAGGAAATGATATAGATGAGAAGGTTCATGGAAGAGTTAGGAAAGGAGAAAGATGATTGTAAATTATTCAGTGACAGTCATAGTGCAATTCATTTGGCAAAGAACTCAATGTTTCATTCTAGAACAAAACACATTCAGTTGAGGAATCACTTCATACGATAGGTATTGGAGGATGGGAAGATGAAATTGGAGAAGATTCATATGAGTGAAAACCCTACGGATATGCTAATAAAGCCATTAGCAAAAGAGAATTTGGAGCTACACTTCACTTCTATTGGTCTTCAATTTTGAGACTTGAAGAGGAAGAAACAAAGCTAAGGAAAGGATCCAAGAATGACGTTGTACATGTATAGTACAATAATTTATCTCCAAGTAGGAGATTGTTGAGTTTTGGAGCTCAATTACTTCAAATTAGCATGCTATATTAAACTTGTAGGAAAACATAGTAACCAACATCAGTTATGGAGGGACCAACATCGCTCACCTATGACCGGCATTAGTCAGGAAAGGAGGAACCAACATCAGTTAAGGATAACCAGTATTGGTTACCTATGCGTAGGTGTTTTATTTAACTCACAAGAATTACATCATTAAAATAAGATCTATTAATTGTAATTTCATGGCTAAGTTCCCTAAGTTTTTATATGTCTATATAAGTATGAAAGTTAGGGTTTAGAAGTAAGAATTGAAGGAGTTGATGATTATTGTGAAAATAATTGTGAGAGAGAATTCTTGGAGAAGAGAGAGAATCTTGAGAAAAAGAAAGTACTATACATCTGAGAGGTGTGAAAGATTTCATATATCTTCACAAAGCTTTGGATATTAGATTAACTTGTTTCTTGGTGGATGTAGCCCTTACTGGGTGAACCACATTAAATCTGGTGTTGGTTTATATCTCTTGTTTTGTATATTTTTTCTGGTAGAATATCCACTTTTATTGCATGTATGCTTAGATCTGATATATTATCTGTACAACCTTGTGATAACCCCAACACCTACAACTTCAAAATGTAATTAAAAGTAAAAATAAACTACATTTTCACACATCTGAGAGTTGAGTGGAAGATGAAAAGGGTTGTAAAATGAAAGAGGGTGATGCACCAAATCTAAAACAAGGCCCAAATATGGCCTATAAAGACACTTTGGAACTACTTATGCAAGGAGCTAATGAAAGCACAATATTTTGTAAGAGATAAATGTATAGATCCAAAGGGAGGTATGAGGGATAGAGATTCACAATCTCTATGAAACATATGAATGAAAAGACCACATTCGCATTCCATTAAACCTTATCACTTGCATTTACAAAATGGAGGCTTGAAAACCACTTGTAAAATATAATTACAAAGGTTGAGAGGAATGGAAATATGGAAACTTGAAAAAAGTTCTAAATTCCATAGAAGAGAAACCATTTTTCATAGAAATGCAACATGCAACTTACATTTATAGAAAATAGGAGGAAGAGACAGGGGAGATTGAGGGACATAATTCAGATTTGAAATTCGAATATGGAAATGAGTAGGACTAAACTCGCCGCCCATAGACCTTATCACCATTTACTTCATGAGATAAGTAGCCATTCTTCTTAGTAACATGTCATCATAAATAACAGACATGATAGGGGTTCCATTCTAGCTTTTAATTCTGATAGGTGAGTTGGTTTTATGGTTTTAATGAATGGAGTTGTGTATTTCTTCACTTAACCCATGTTTTCATTTTTGACCCTCCAACAACACCAAAATATGAATCTCTTGATTTCAAAGTAAAGATCTCTTGAGGAAACCTTCCCAATACCACCAATTTGGTCAAATTTGGATGACCACATCAAAATTTATGGTCAAAAACCATTTCTTCTTGTGGGTTTCATCTATATTTTCCTTAATTTTAATGTTTCACATGCTTTGAATGTTTCACATCTTAAGAATATTCTCCTATGTCACAAAAGTCTAACTCTTTAATTGGTGGATCTTCATTGTTTCCCACATGTCGTTGACACTTTTTACCTTCTATATAGCTTCCTCATCTTATAGCCAAAATCCTTTGTTCTGCAGACTTGGAGATTCCAGCGGTATACAAGGCTTGTGGATCTTGCGTAACCCTAAGATAGTGTTCCACAGCTTCTATCTTTAGCCACTACCAAAATTGTCTGAAATTTAATCCTTTACTAATCTAAAATTTGTCTCCTTGCATTGTGACCTCTAGTAAGAAAAACCCATGTCTTTATTTTGGCTTTGGAACAATCTATTGCCATAAAATATGCCCAAGTATTTAAAGATAACTACCACACTAATTAATGCATATCAAAAACATAATATACATTCAGTAGTTAACACCTAGATAGAAAAAATACATAAGTTTTATTTTAAATCAAGTTTGATCATTAAACACACTATTTACACTATATTTTTTATACTTCCTAACCATTTAGTGTAGGGGTTATTGATGTTTTATCCTCTTGAGTGGGTACCTTAAGGGTTCTTCTAGGATTAGGGTATGATCAGACTTGGTCGTGTGGGTTAGACTAAAACATTTGAGAGATGTCTCTATTCACCTTATTCACCCTACACTATCCTCACTTCTTCCCTTTTTTACACATTACACTAATTATGTCCACTTATCCCAATATGTCTATTTGCTTCCTCTTATTGTGTGCCATTATCCCTGCTTTTAGTCACTCCAGACCTTATTTATTTATCCCCATTTTTCTTATGGTCTCATTTCTTCATGTTTTTTTTATCATTTGACATTAGGGATTCCCCAAAGGCTAACACCATCACCCATTAGTGATAACACTTGTTTTGGATTTTCTATAGCCGATGGACGATGACATTAGGTACATATACACCTTTGTTTTTTTTAGTACCACCACTTTATAAATAATTTATTGTTATGGATAAACCCCTGATTACTCACAAGTGAATGGTTGAGACAGTCAGTGTGATTTGTCAAACATGGAGCTATCCAAAATTGTGGGACTTTGAAATTGGGATAACCCTTCGGAGAAGGTCGACTTCCTATCCTATCCTAGTTCCAACTACTCCAAACTGCAGAGAGTTACAGATCTAACCCTAATCTAATATTCCCAAGGAGAAAGAGATAGAGAAAATGCATGTAAATAAAACCTACTCTAAGGGAAGGTGATGTACCAAGAAGGAGTGTTAGACAACCTTCACAATAAACACAACACAACTAGAATCTTGCAATGAAAACACAACAGTGCATAATAATTTTTATGTGATGAAAGACCAGAAGAGATGCAACAAAACACAAAAGGGTGTTTAGAACATCCATGAATTTGTTTATATTCCTCTTGAAATTGACACAATACACCACACTAAAGCTCAAAGGCACATATTTTGCATTACAATGTCCAGTAGGGAGGTTTGGAATCTCCAAAAAATATCCTACAGACAAGAAGAATAAGGGAGGGACATATACAAGTTGTCCAACTTTTTAAAATGAGCCCCTCATAATATATAGGAAGAATGAGAGAAGGGAGAGAGAGGAATTCAAAATCTTGATTCAACCACCCAAAAATGCATTAAAATCACCAGTAACAATGATGGGTGCCACTGCAAAACCCATACCTACTGTTCATCACTCAAATCATCTTGAGAGTTCCAAAATGCCGAACATCTGAAGTTTGAAATTTGGACTTCAGAGTTCAAAATCTAAAACCTTTGTCGTATGACATGGTTCATTTCTCGAGTAAAAGGTTCCAAAATTCTGAAACTCTGAACTTTAAAATTCAGAATTTGGGTTTCAGACCTTTTCCTTTTTAGGGGTTCGGGTTTTGGGATTTATCAGGGTTTTTGGGACTTCATTTTTTCAGGGTTTGGACACTTTAGGTTTCGGGACTTCGAGTTTTGTAACTTCAGGTTTTTGGTGTTTCGAGACTTTGGGTTTTAGGACTTCAGGTTTTTGGGGTTTCGGGACTTCGAGTGTTTGGGGTTTCAGGACTTCGGGTTTCAGGGTTTTCGAGACTTCGGGTTTTAGGGTTTCGGGACATTAGCTTTAAGAGTTTTGGGACTTTTAGTTTTTGGGGTTTCAGGACTTCGGGTTTTAGACCTTAGACCCTCCTCCATATGGCACTATTCACTTCTCTACCCTACTGAGACCTCTGAACCTCTGAAATTTGAAATTTCAGACTTTCACAATTAAGAACTTCAGACCTTTTGATTGTTTTTTCCTTTGTTTGTCCGCCGAATCCTCTGAACTGTAAAACCTTCGAAGTCCAAAATTTGAACTTCGGGGCCCCCATTTTTTTGCTTATGTCAACTCTGAGATTCCTTCAATTTCTTGGCTCCGACATCATTGCCATTTCTGAGCGCGCCTACAACTTGACCATCATAATCGAAATGTGAGCTATCATGGCCGAATGATCCCTCCAATTTCTCAATGTACAAGTTCATGTTTGTTCAATTTTTCCTAAGGAGCAAAATTGGATAACGGGGTATTCCATCTCTGTTCAGTCAGTCTCCACTGCGACATAGTCCAACAACCTATGCGAATCCGTTAAGGTTCTTTTAACCCTCTTTGCATAATAAGGTTATATATTTTCATTGCTTAGTTTCTTGGGTATATTTATATATTGCATTTATTCATATATATTACTACTACTATAGCATCTAGATTAGGCTATTACTTCAGATTTTAACATAATCATGCTGACCTTCTCTCACACTAGTCAAGGCACTACTTAGATGGGTTATACTTTCGGCTGCCATCACTCATTTTCTCTCGTTTTTCTCTATTATTTTACCCTTCCCTCTCATGGCGTATACCTATGTTCCTTTCATCCTCTTACATGGAAAGAATCCAGAAATGGTTTTCCTCTCTCCTGTGTCTTCCACTCATCTAAAAAATGTTTTCTGCATAGGCTCCACACCTGTTTTGAATGCAATTGAGAAATAGTTAGGCATGAATTATCTCTAAAGCACCAGGATAGATCGTGTCAACTTCGATAATATGGGTGTCTTCATGCTAAATTGTCTACTGTTGTGTACAAATAAGGCAATGATAATACAGGTGGCATCCCATTTTAATTTACCCATGTCAGCGTGTGGCTTTACGTGAAGCTCTGGTAGAAGAATGCCTTCCTAGTATCTATTCCAATCTCGGTCCTTGTCCGTCTCCTCTCTTGGTTGAAAATAGGATTTTTGATGTCCTGGAACTAAAAATTCAGGTCCGCCTTCAAATTTCTGAGTTTGTTCAAAACATCTATCACTTCGATGGGGCATCTGTCTCCAAGGTGACATCCCTGGACCTAGTCACACTCACGAAACCTTCCTAGCCCCTTCTTGATCATGTGGTGTAGTTGAAGACTGTTGTTGGTGTTTTATAGTATCATGTAAGTCCACTTTTAATTTTATATGATTTATTCTGTGAATTTGGGATCCCATCGTGACGAATAGTCTTACAATGAAATTCAATTAATTCTTAAAATGATTTTACCATAATTCTACCGTTATAAAAGGAAATTTAATTTATTTCTTATCTATATTTCAAATACGAAATTATATTTGGGATGGTTTTACAATTAATTTTAATTAAAATGATTTTACAATTAATAAAAAAATGTTTTACAATTAATTTAAATTCAAATAATTCTTAAAATTATTTATCATAATTCTAGCTTTAGAAAAGGAATTTTAATTTATTTCATATCTATATTCAAATATGAAAACATATCTAGGATGTTTTTACAATTAATTATAATTAATACCATAAATATGCAAATATGTATGGAATGGTTTTACAATTGTGTGTGTGTGTGTGTGTGTGCACGCTGCGCGCGTGAAAATATATCTGTAATGGTTTTACATTTAATTATATTCTCATACTCTGGATCATCGCCCTCTGCTAGTTTCTTTAAAATATCTTCAGTTATTCTCTATTTACGCCGAGGTTCAATCACACCATTGTAAATGAATCTAGAAGTGTCTCACATCTCTTGAATTCCATTATCCTAGAGGCCGCTAGCCAGTATAAAATAGAAACATGTTTGGTTTATTATTTTCCAGACCAATGTTGGATTCCCTGGAATCATCAAATGATTTTTCCACGATATTTATATTTTAATCTTAATTTTATTTGAAAACTGATAAGAACCTTATTCCAAAGAATAAATAAATCCCAATGACATCTAGCCATATAAAACAAAAACATGTTGTGTTTATTGTTTTACAGATCAATCTTGGATTCTATGAAATCATTAAAATGTCTTCCTAAGAACTATATTGTTTAATCTTAAAGAAATTTTATACTGATAAGAACTTATTCCCAAACAAAAATCAAGCCTAGCGGCTGCTAGCCCATATAAAATAGAAACATGATCGGTTTATTGTTTTGCAGACCAATGTTGGCTTCCATGAAATCATTAAAATATTTACCCAAGATAAGAATAGTTTGATGTTAATAACAATTTATTACTGATAAGAACCTTATTCCAAAGAAGAAGTTAAAGCCTAACGACCACTAGCTCGTATAAAATAGAAACATGTTTTATGTTTACTGTTTTGGAGATCAATGTTGGATTCCCTGAAATCATTAAAAGATCTTCTCAAGATATTCGCAGTTTAATCTTAAGGACATTTTAAAATTTATAAGAAAATGATTCCCAAAAAAAAATTAAGCCTAGTGGCCGTTAGCCCGTATAAAAAAGAAACATGATCAGTTAATTGTTTTACAGACCAATGTTGGCTTCCATGAAATCATTAAAATATTTTCTCAAGATCTACATATTTTAATATTAATGACATTTTAAAACTGAGAAGAACCTTATTCCAAAGTAAAAATTAAAGCCTAGTGGCCGCTAGCTCGTATACAACAGAAACATGTTATGTTTATTGTTTTGCAGATCAATGTTGGATTCCCTGAAATCATAAAACCATTTTTCCAACAACTGCATAGTTTAATCTTAAATAAATTTTAAAACTAATAAGAACCTTATTCCAAAGTAAAAAATAAAGCCTAGTGGCCCGCTAGCTCGTATACAATAGAAAACATATTATGTTTATTGTTTTGCAGATCAATGTTGGATTCCCTGAAATCATTAAATGATTATTCCTTAATTCATTAATTTTATTCTAATATGATATATTGGAATTTGAAAGGAGGTATAACGGGTTCCAATATTTTGATTTTCGGATTCTAATATATGTAATTTTGGAGTACAATAAATTCCAATATATGTGATTTTGGATTCTAATATATATGATATTGGAATCCAATATGTGTGATTTTGGAGTGGAGATAATTCCAATATTTTGACATTTTGGAATCCAAAACTAGTAATATTGGATTCCAATTGTTTTTATCTGTTTGGACTAGAAGAAGTCAAAATTTAGTGAAATAAGCGTTATATACATATACATATAGATATATATATTAGATCCATAAGACAAAAAAGCTACAATTGTTGTAATTGGTTCATCTTTATTTTCTTATAAATACCATCAAATGATGACTCTTTAACTTCTAATTAGTTGCACCATTACATGGTTTTTGATGATTCAAATTTCGTAATGATTTGACAACCTACAATTTCTTCACAACTTTACAAATAGGTGCATGTCATTCAAGTAGACATAACCTGAACCCTTACTGTGACAAACATGATTTTGTATATGTAATTAACCCTTGCTTACAACTAGGAAAAAAACTATCAACTCTTTACACAATGGTTTGACCATGCAACAAGTGTACATGGGTTTTTTATAATGGAAAAAAAACCACAAGGACCTCCCAATCGGCCCAAAGAATTATCAACAATTAAATATTGTATGTATTAAATTTAGATGAGTATTGAGATTTTAAATGTTATACAAGGAAATAATTCCCCTATGGCCATGCATAATGTGTTCAAGCCCTATGCTTCTTTGATAACATTCCTAGGATGTTACACATATAGTGAGAGGTATTGCAATGAACCATCACACATTCTTAAAATATGAAATGAATTAAAACTACTTAGTCATTCTTTTTATGTTACACCATAGAATATACCTCTATGTAAACTTATGATAAGTTTTGAAGAATAATAAATATACTAAAATCCTATTAAGCTCTTTTCCAAGTGTCACATATCATTTTCCAAAAACATGAAAACCTTTCTTATTCCTACACTAATTATTTTCTGGTAATGTTATATTAATTGTCAATATGGATGCTCATCCATATAGGTGTAGAGTTGTGCCTCCTTTAGTATCCATTAGGGGTATTCATGACCTAGTATAAGGTATTTTCTTAATGTTCTATTAAATTTTTATAAGGGATAAGCCATATTTGAATATTCACACACCTTCACACACATAAAAGACATTTTTTTTGGAATATAGGAAAGGAAGAGCATAGGTCCAACTCTAGGGATGCATGCCCAATAAAAGACATAAAAACAACACAATGATAGAATTGGTCATCAAAACTATCTTTCCATTGAAAGTATCTCAGGCACACTTATAGGCAGTAATATTTGTTAATTATATTTTTGATTGGTTTATAAGTTTTTCTTAAAATATTGATTCCTTTTATAGTCAATTTAAGTTTTATTGTTTAAGTCATGGTGTTTCCCATGCTCCTAAAAAATTCCCCTTCTCAATTTCAATTAGTTATCAATACCATTTTAGCATAATTTGGGTCTAATTTATTGTTTACAATTAGGATTTGAATAATACCTAGGTAAGATACTTTTTTTCACAGTTTCCTTTGGAGAGGACCTTATCCTAGTAAAGAAAGTGTCAACGTTTAGGTGGATGATATAAACACTACTCACTAGACCATAAGTTTGACAAGGGAATCTCATCATGCCAAGAGTGAGGAAGAAAATAGGGAAACCATTGTGATGGTGACTAATGCTTGGGGTTTTCCAACCATATCCATTATAAAAAAAATTAATAACTTCAACTCTATCTACCAATTATCCATCTCTCAATAGAATTAGATATTATTGAAACTAGATGACTACTATCATAAATGACTTGAGCACATCATCTTCTCCCAAATTTCATTGAACCTCCATGATACAGAGACTAGAAGAGAACCAATCCAAAATATCATACATCATCAAGGTCAAAACGAGTAACCTATTTATGAAAATTATATAAAATCGGGGATTGGAGGGACCAATCTAAGAAGAAAATTGGAAATGTACCATTTTAGATCAACCAGAGGAGAAGAAAAAGAATCCACATGTTCATGTGACTATATGTTATCAGGATATCTATTGTGTCTTATAGTAATCCTGGATGGAAATATATAAGTATATTTATATAATCCAAAATTTAAATCAATAATATGTGAGTGTGACTGCCTCCAAAAAAATACCTAGTTTATAACTAGGAAACATTGCACAAGCCCTCTCTCACTGAGTATACATGTTTTTAATTTTATACTTTCACTTTTCCTAAACTAAATTGTGATTTCATGTGCAATAGGAAATAATCAATAATAATCACTTCCTCCTCATCCTCTAATGAAGAAGACTCCAGGCTATAATAGGGTAATGTAGCTTGAGTTACAATGAAAGCTTGATCCCTATCACCCATACCAACACTTTTTTGATATTATGAGTGAATCTATTACCTTTCATTAGTTCATGGAAGTTAAAATTAATTTCCCCCTTGTTGGCGAGGAATTATTTTTTTCAACCTAGAGTTTATCCTACCATAACAGTAAGCTATGCACAACATTGGCCATCATATTTGTAGATTTAAAGTTTTGTGCCATGGTGAATAAATTCCTTCAGCTAGTTGAATTTCACACATCATCCAAAAGAAATTCATTAGCACCTTTAGGTCATTGACGTCTAAATCATCCATCTCTTTGGTTATTTACCAAACCTTGTCCACCCATACTCTCATCAATGGGTTCATCATTTTGTTCTACATGATTGCTGAAAATAAATCCTCCACCTCTTATACCATGACTTTCCTATTTCCTTACCACCTTGAGGGCTTTGCATTGATCCATTTTGTAGGAATAATATTGGGAAAAATAGTCAATCTTGATGGAATGAAGTCTTAGGGCATGCATTACATCATTATCTTACTTCACACATTTAGAATTTAATGCATATTCCAATCACATGTTCTGAGCCAACAATTAATTATTTCATAATAATTATGTTTAAGAGAGAGATGACATCATGGGAATAAGTCCTAAATTGGTCCATCAACAAAAAAAATTATCTATTTTTTTTTGTCTCATGATATTTGAATAAAAGAGGACATATATGGCACATGGATACATAATTTGAGGCATACAAACAAAAATCCCCTTTTTGGGGGCACTTATTTAGAAAATAAATCCATCACATCCCTAGACACTAGTTTGCTAAGGTTTGTAGGATAGATGGTGGTCTAAGAGAGGTTGGAGGAAACCGACCTAGACAAGAGGTTGTAATATCATATTTTGTTCTTTGTCAAAATTCTAGTTGTATTTCCTTCATATGTAAACACATGTGAATTCTTAATATTGGGTTCGTAGCTCCCTAATGCTTATTCTTGATTACCTCAAAGGGACTGAGATTTAACATTTTCATTATTCCTCATATTAATCTACATTTGTGAATCAACTTGTGAAATGCGTTTTTTTCACTCTTAATATGCCTTTTCTTCCAATCCCTTAAAGAGGACTAGACATTTCTCTTTTTTATTAGAATCGAATCCAACATTGATATTAATGTTAAAATGTGATGTGTCACTACATCTCATAATACACAACCCCGTCCATATGGGCCTAGGTTACCTTTTTCCACATTATTAAAATTCATATATACATATGTACATCGCTCAAGTCACCTGCCTCATTATCAAGGATTTGACACATTTATGTTTTTTTGCTTAAAATATTTAAAGATACCTATTAAATCCATTTTTACAAGGAGTTGAAGTCATAATAGGATTATAAGGAGGAAGAGAAATATTCTAGTGACTTATAGTGAATTATTAAAAAGCCATCATAGTTTGACAACCTAAAAGCAAACAAGTATGGCCATCAAATAATATTTTCACTATTTGATAGATTTTGTAGTTATATGGGTGCAATTTTTTTCTTGCCACTTTACACACGTGCATCACATTCATGCATATGTACACACACATGCATATGTGCACACACACACACACACACACACACACACACACACACACACACACACACACACACACACACACACACACACACACACACACACACACACACACACACACACACACACACACTCAAATAGACAAAGAGACACACACATCACTCTGAAAATCTATTTCTCTTTTCCATTTCAATCATTTCATTGTCTTTATATTTTTATAATAATTTGTTAATAAAAAGACTTAGAATTTTTCCACCACATGAAGACATGGGATATCTAAGGAAAATGACCTAGACAACACAATGAAAAAGTACAAAGGAACCAAGGAAAGAAGTGCCGAATAAGAGCAAAAAAAAAGGTGACATATTTAACAACTATGAAATTGGGCTTGTAAGATAAAGGATGGAAAGGAGAGGACACACTAGACTCACTCGACCTTAACCAATTCTTTAGGTGGCCCAAATCGTGGGTTCAAATCCTGTGATTTACCTACAACATGCATTGAAGGATCAATGTATGCTACTTCAAATGAGGTTGATCTTGTGCTAGAGCCCCACTCTTTAAAATTCCTATTCATTGAATATTCGCCAATCCCTTTGGATTGCTGAATAAAGAAAAAAGATGGGAACTAGATGGAAAATTGGATTCATAGTGTCTACACCTATATAGAACATCAAAAATAAAAATAATCTTTTTCCATGCCCACCACACACTTGCGAGTGACAAAATATAAAAAATAAAAAGACAACCCAATTCCCACACATTCTTACAAAAAATGACCATTGATGTAAAAATATGAGAATGGTGACCCATGTGGAAGGAGAAAATAAATTTTTAAGTGACCCTTAACAATATGGTGTGGTAAATCCTCCAACACAATAATGGTTTAGAGGACAAATGGGGGTAAATGATGAAATTAATTGAAGAAAAGTAACCAAAGGTGGTAAATCAAGTAGTAGAGGATTGTTGGACAAACTACATCTTTAGAGAAAGTATATTTTTCTTGTATTTTTTCTTTGTTTAGTTTGATATCATAATCGATTATGGATAGATAAGTTGAACTTAAATTTTCTTTTATAAATATTTGTTCTTGTGATAACAATTATTTTTTATTACTTGTAAATAATGGTGTTATCATTTATTCTACACAAATATACTTATTATTGTACAAATTCAATATATAATATACATGTAGACATAATAAACGTACTAAATTAATTATAAAATAACAATAAATAATGACGTAACCCATTTGAAGGTGTCTACAACTAACTATTTAACATATCTTACTAGAATTTAATTGATATATGTATTACAATTTAATTGAAACTTATTTATCTATTCTATGAGGGAATAGCCAACTTGATAATATATGATTTTCACAAATTAAATAACTATAGAGGTTCTATGTGCACACTTGAGAATAAAAAGATCATAGCAAAGAACATAATATATTATATTTGAAATAACTCATCAACACCATCAACGGCGTCCAATTTAACTTGAATTAAATTAGAATTACCATTTCAAAAGTTCTTACAAATAATTGATAGGTAGTAATAAATACAAGTCTATCGAGATCAATAAATAAGTCTAATATAAGCTTATTTATTGTAGAGAACATGACAATAAACTTATAGATAAGTCTATTGATGTGGTCCATTATTTTTTTGTCATACATAATTTCATGTGAAGCATAAATATGAATACCTACTGACCCTTGGGAAGCACCTTTTAGTGCTTGATTCTAATAAATCACAATAATATATATGCCTTTACTTTTTTACAATAGTGCATTGATAACATTTTTCAAAAAACCCAAAAGTACTAACTTGATCGACAAGGTTAGAAATACTTGCCCAGCTCCCTAAACAAAATCCAAGTACTCCAATCAAAAACAATTATCCCCATGTTTATTGCCACAATTCCATTCCACCCTGGCAGCCAAGATGGTAGTTTCTCAGCTGCATCCTGCAAAAAATTAAACAAATAAAAATTATCACTCATAATCCCAATTACATGTTACATTTCGTAATCAACTTCATGACAACCCGAACTATTCTTCACTAGTAAAGAAACCCAACAATGCTCAGATTTACTGAATTTTATTACCTGTCTAAAGGTTTTGGTTTGGAAAACTTTGATGTAGGCAAAACAAGGAATAATGAATACAGAGAAGCTCATTATGATGGAACCGATCATGGAATTTAAGGGTCCAAAGAAGGGGACTAATAAGGCCAAAAACCACAATATGATTGTCACTGGCAGCCGACAAATAACTCTGATCCAGTACTTAGAACTGTGCACTCCGATCACCTTCTCCCACATAAAATTCAATGGCATTACGTACAATCCAAATGCCAGTGCCTGCATGCAAGGATCCCAATTAGTAATCATGGCCTGCTTCTTCTTCTTTCTTTCTTTTGAAAGAGAGGAAAGAGTTTAAACAGTCTGTAGGTTGGTGTTGATTGGTTCATGATGCAAGGATCCCAATTAGTAATCATGGCTCGCTTCTTCTTTCTTTTATTTTTTGCAAGAGAGGGAAGAGCTTAAACAGTCTGTAAGTTGGCATTGACTGGTTCATGATGCCCGGTGGCCTGTTATTGGGTTTGGACATAATTATACTTTTAAATATGAGGTGTACATACTCTATTTTAATAGAATTTACACTTGTTCTTTTTGAACAACACAAGTTCTTGATTATTAGGCCAACTCAAGTGTACAATATTCTTTGGTGTTCCAGTGTTAAAATCTCCATCACGACAAAGACTCAAAAAATGAATTTCATGAATCATATTTGATTGATTTGAACCAGAGCCCTCAGATCTATTTCAAATAACTATTAATCAACCATGAGATTATTCTTTTTTCCCTTTATTTACCTGGTGGGCAATCATGAAACACAGGGCAATGTTTCTGAAAATGGAGCTTGGCAGCACAGACAAGGCATTGGAGTGGTCCAGAAGCACATCTCCAAAGTTATTGTAAAGTACAATACAATGAGGCATAGTGATTGTCATTACAAATGCCACTGTGAATAGATACACATATTTGTACGACTTTGGCTTCCACATAGCGTGCATAATTTCTCTGCAAGGGGAGAAGAAAAAGTTAAATTAAAATATACTCTCTCAATATCAAAGGGTTATATTGATTTGAAAAAATAAATAATCCGCGCAAAAAAATAACCTGTAAAATTTCTCTTATAATCAAATTCATATTGAAGGGTTAACATACAAAATCATATCATATATTGGGTGTGAGTAATTTTTTTTTTTAAATGTGCATTACAAATCGAATTAATATTAATGGCTAGACATACAGAACCTTAAGAATACTTCTTGGCTAAGTGATTATAAGAGACAAAATTCAAAAGTTTGGTACAAGTTATTAATTGGAATGGAGAATATACACATACACAGTAATGGCATGACCTCCAAATGCAAACAATATATTTGTTGTTCCCGTGAAGAACTTCACTGGATCTTGTGGCGCTGAATGCTTCACATTCGGAATCTGCTCAAGTAATGAAACTGACTGCAACCCTTAGTTTGAAATTTGGATAGAGATTAACTAATAAAATAAAATTAGCATATGATTTATTTGTATTTTCTTCGGTTGGATACCTTGCCATGGATGAGGCCTGCAACCACCATGTACCAGGCCGTGTAAGTGGTTGTTATAACTCCCATGATAGACCAAACTCTAAAATTGTGAAAAACTTGGCAGAAGACATGTGAGCATGGATAGAGCACCAAATACTATTGCCCAGTCTCGCTTGTTGTATTTGGAATTCACATAATAGGCATTGCTGAAAAAATCAACAGCAAATATTTGTAATGAAAAATGATTGCATTAATTTCTCAGTGAATTCAATACCTAAGATTGGAAAAACATGAAAAACAATGTATATATGATTTAAATATTTGTAATGAAAAATGATTGCATTAATTTCTCAGTGAATTCAATACCTAAGATTGGAAAAACATGAAAAACAATGTATATATGATTTAAGGTAGCAATTTAGTAAACATTTAAATAATGAGAAAAATAGTTTTATATAAAAAATATGATAAATATTAGAAAAATACAGTAAATTAATTATGAGTATTTAAGATGTAAAATTAATCGAAGAAGTCCTTAAATTAAAGATTGATGTACTTGAAGATTGCTTATTCATAGAATTTGCAATTAAAAATTGCATAAAAATATTTTGTTAAATAATGTACATGTCCTATGTATAATAGATTTATTTGGGAATATTTGTCAAGAACTTTTGAACATTGGTAAAAATCAAACTAATTTTTTTTATAAATTTATGAATTACCCTTCTTCAACTTCACCTTTGAATTGTATCAAAATAGATTAATTTAATGAAAAATCATTACTTTTAAAAATTAAAAAAAAATCAAATTAAATTTCAGATTATTATAAGCATCAATTTTTTGTGGTATTTCATGACATAAATAAAAATGAAAAAATCCATCATATAAATTGTGATCCAAAGGTGTGTATGATGATATAAAAGATATTTCTTAGCCATCCACAAAGAACCCGATTTTTAGAGATACCCATAAATAAAATATGAGGTTGAGATTGTACTTATGATTCAATACAAAAAAAATGAAAAACTACAAAATATTAGGAATGAAACAGTCATATTTGGTAACTATTTTATGCTAACGCCAGTGTTTTAATTACCTTGCACATGCAATGATTTGCACAACTGCCACGCATCCCATTGTAACAATATTGAAAAAGAGAGAAGCCTTCTTGAGCCAATTTCCAACCAGATAGCCCATAACTTCATGGTACTGCAGGGAAAGAAAATAACTACGTTAGCTCTGGAAACCTTATATTACTGATCCTAAAGGGCTGATTTTGATAATGAATGTATGATTTCCACTTGACAAAATAATTCAGGCTATCGGGTAGCACAACAATATTATAGAACAGTGAACTGTATTTTTTTTATAAAAATTGTCTTCCTTGAACCACTTACATTCGCAATTAAAGAGCAATGTATCATTAAAATAATCTTAAAAGCACATCCTATGAAGCACTAAAAAAAGCCTGACATTGCATATCTATAATGTTTGACTAATAGATACAGACCTCACATTGTTCCTTATCATAGATCATATATACAGGCTAGTTGAAAGAGGGAAAAGTAATACCAACATTGTGTAGAGGCTAAAAGCTTTCAGATCTGCTATATATGGATTGAGAATATAGAGAAGTAGATAAAGAGATCTTGACATGCCTGGATAACATGCCTTTTGAAATCAGCACCTTCCTTTTCTCTGCGAGATCTGTACTCCAGATATAGACATGCCAGCATATAGCAAGTCCAAATACCAACAATTGCATACAGAATGTGGAAAAAGATTCCAAGGCCAAATCCCATTTGAGAATACGAGTATGGCATTGAAAGAATGACTTGGCCAACCTGTCAAGATGCCAACAACATAGAAACCATTCACCAGGGTATAAATGTCGGAATGAGGTGGAATGGAATCCCTTCAATATTTAGTAGTTAAGCTTAAGAATTTTATGTACCTAATTCTTACTGACTTCAGATTCAATAAAAATAATCACAACCATCATCTCAAAAGAAGTTAGAATGTGGAACAAATTAAGTGATTTTTTATGTGAGGGTAGAACACAATTATGAGACTTATGTAGATTTGACCGATTTCAGCATCAATTTTAATCTCTCAACTAGAATGTTTCTTCAAAATTGAACTGATACATAGACCTGCAAATTCTGAACACATTTTTTTTTTCCCTTTCAAAAAATTAGATCATAAAGAAAAACACAGTTGCAAACAAACTTAATTTGTACCTGGCCAGAGACGGCATTGAACCATGCATCGTAAACAGAACCACCATGCCAAAGAGTCTTTAGCACCCAAGATTTGAATCCAGGACTTTCATTACTTATTTCTAATGAAGCACTGTGCCCAATTTTAGATGATTTAGTGCTGCTTCCTTCTGGCCCTTCTTCCATGACATCAAGGTCTGCCATTATTCAAATTCAATCTTCTAAAAATTCTCCCTATTTGCTTTTTTTCACTTCCGAATTCTGTCCTTATCACTGAAAAATACTTGTCAGATATCTGGAACTGAAGTTTTATTTAAAGCCATATTTTTTGTGTGTCTAATTGTCAGACACGTCATTGCCTGATCTTAATATAAAAATCATGAATTAACTGGATAAATGCATTCATAACATACTTCGTAGTTAGCAGTAAGATAACACATGGATGGAAAAGATTATCATGATTAATATGCAAGATCCACCGGCCTGAATACTCAGATCTGGAACTTTTAAAAGTCCAATGGACTCGGGAAATTTTTTATCAATTTCCAATGCTTGTTTTTTTTTTTTTTCCCCCTTTAGTGTATGACATAGAAATACACCTACTTTAAATTGGGTATCGTAAATACCTAAAAAATTTTATGAGTAGTGTACACTTATTGGACATCAGATTACATAGATTGTGGAAGTACTTTTTATCAATTTCTAACCCCTGTTTTCTTTTGATTTTTTTCCTTAGTGTATGACATAGACATATACCTACCTTAAAATAGGCATCGTAAATATTTAATTTTTTTGATGAGTAGTGTGCATGCATTGGGCACTAGATTACATAGATTGTGGGCATACATCTAAACTAGTGATCACCTTCAGCCTAAAAAGTTATGAGTAATGGGCATCCACGCTGTCAAAGTCACCCAAGGGTAACGAGCTTCCATGCCGTCAAAGTCACTCAGGGGTAACTGGCTTCCAAGACGTCAAAGTCACCCATGGACACGATTTTGGTCTAAACTATTTTTGAATCTCTGTGCCGAGTATCTCCAAGCCTTACACTTAGGAAAACTTAATCCCTGGTGGACTACTTGAAAACCTAACAACATAATCAATAGACCAAAGACCCTTCGATATAATTAACTAATTTTAATATAAAATATTTATTAATCATAAATTTACATAATTTTATGAATATTGAATATTTTTTAATTATTAGTTGTATTTTTAGATTATCTTATGATTATTTTGTAATTATTATCTTACCTTTATAGGTATAATTTTGCATTTTTTAATGAATAATTTTTATGGGTAAAACTTTTATTCTTCACTAGACATTTTTTTTTTATCATCAAAAATATTAACCAATAGAATTTCACCAAGAAAAATTCAAACATACACTAATCTTTAAACCTTTCTATATATGGTCTTTGGGTTTTTCCTTCAAAAAACAAAAACGAAAGAAAAGGGGAAAAAAACAACCTTTAAGTGCATGTGTACGTGTATCTAAATTTCTATTTTTGTTTGAAACTAAATCTCCTCCTAAGATTTTAAAACTATATTTTATGTTATGTCTATTCTTCAATTGTATAAGAATAAAAGACCAGGTTATATAATAATAACACCCATTTCATTTGTCCATTTGCTTATTCTTTACAGGAGTATGCATGATTGAAACATGCAAAACATTACAGATAGGAATGTAAATGAGATTTTTGGGAAACAAAGGAATTCGTTATCTTGTACGAGTATGGCCATATCCATGTTTTAAATATTTCTTATTATTTATTGTTCAGTGTAAGAATGTTAAGTTTATTTATTTTCAAATCTTGCATTTAGTGGATATCAACATTAAGAAGCCATTGATCTAAATGGCTTGTAGTGAGTTAAACAACAGAACACATACTTGGTTGGAAAGGGCTTAAAAAACACTGCACAGTTATTCTTGACTTTCTCTCCACCTGCAATATACAAAATATGCGATCCACATGATCGCATCCCATCAAGACTTTTAAATCCTGATTTTGAGAGGTTTCATATTAATATTGTAATGATTTGACTTAATTGGCTTACCTATAATATGTTTTTATTGAATCACTGCTAGTCTCTTGAAAGGATATTATTTTAATTGGTAATGGTGATGGTAATGGACTTGAAAAACATTTTGGGATAAATTTTTATTCTATTATTTATTTATTTGGAAGGATATTAAACTAGCAATCGTACGTGAAATGTACGATGTGAATGCCGAAAGGAATCAAGAGAAGAAGTGAAAGAATTTATTGGGTAGTTAGGAAAAATCTAAATGTAAGGGGAATTTCAGCTCTTGCACTTTACAGTCAACAAATAAACATAAGGTGAATTTACTTATTTGTTTTAAGGGTTAATTTAGAAATAAGGATATGTTGTGTGGACCTAAAATCCTAGGGCAGGGTTTATATACACAATTACAATTAGAGTTTTTTTTGTACCTATTAGGGGTATGAACAAGGTTGGGTTTGACCTGATAGGCACATAATTTTTCCCGTTGTGGAAGATGTAGGTGAAGTACACATAGAAATGTGAAGGATGGTGCAATGTGTTTTTTGCCACAAAGATGTTTGCAATCGAGAAGAAGTTTGTTGATATTGCAACCCTTCGGATCAAGTGGAAAGGACGTGTAAGAGGGATGTTCAAGGAAGAAAAACACATGAATTGAAGAGCATTATCCACATGAGTGCAATTTGCGTTTAAATGAATGAAAATGTAAAAAAAATAGGAAAATCAACAACTCATTTGAAGGAAAGGGCATGAATTACAATTGGAATGGTTCATTTGGATTAAATTCTAGACAAAAATAATCAAAGATATTCTAATAAAGATTGATGTCAGTAAATACAATTTTGATATGCAAATTGATTGCACGTTGAAAATGGAAAGCTGACAATCTAAATTCTACACCTTTGTATTAAGAACACTAATTCTGAAAACCATTAAACTAATTCTTAACCATTACACTATGTTTTGAAAAAGGATTTAATTGACTTCAACGTGGCCTCCATAGGTTCTAACCGGTTCCTATCCACAGTAATTGAACAGAAATATTATTATCTGTTTTGATTTTTCTCCATATGATATGGGGGGAAGGACATTATTATTATCTATTTTGATTTTTCTCTAGGTGATATAAGAGACACAATGATACTTTATTATTATTTTGAGTTTTCTTCATGTGATATAAGAGACACAATGATACTTTATTATTATTTTGATTTTTCCCCATATGATAAAGGGACAAACACCACCATTCAACCAATTTCGAGAGAGATTAAGACTGGCCAAATTATACAAGGAACGGTTTTGAGGAAATCTATCATCAAGCTCATTGTTTGACAAATCAAGATAATCCATGTACTCGAGCTCTGCAAATATCTCTGGTATGTTGCTCGTGAGCTTGTTATTTAATAGAAAAACACCATCAAACTTCTCAGACCTATCAAAATCCGATATCAGGTCATCGAAATTATTGAATGACAGTTGAACAAGTCATAAGAAGGGTAAGGAGCCAAGAAATTGAGGCACCATTCCAAAAATTAAATTGTGAAAATCCAGTTGTGGGGAGTCTTGAAGCCAATCATTTGAGTGGGAATCTCAATGAAGGAAAGAATTGTGATGGAAGTCATCCGCCATTGGAGGGAGTTGAGCACAAGGAACTCCATTCTCTGAATCATGCGAGATTCGAATATGTACTTGGCTTCCTCAACCTGGGTAGAAAAACACCCACGTTATATATATTACAGCTCTGTACGGCCATAAATTGATGGAAAAGCTAAAGGAACTTGGTGAGTTCAATGATGGCCATACATATATAAAAACCAAGTCTAAATCACCTACAGGTTAAGGAGGAGGGGAACCTCAGTCTCTTCCACTTTAAATGTAGGCTAGTTCCAACACAGTGGAAGGTGGCTCCAAAGGTAAGAGTGTCCTGGAGATATCTCGATTGGACCATTTTTTAGTGCTGTTGTTGAACAACTTTGGAGGAGATTTGGGAGCCATGATCGACCCGAATTTGATTTTGATAGATAATTTGAAGAATTTGATGATTTTGAGCATGGCTTTGGCCGTTTTGGTTATGTGTGTTTTATTTTTTATGTGGAGGAGGGGAGGATCAGATACACAAAATCTAGCAGTGTAGGCGATGCCTTTGGTGAAGGAGGAAGACGAGAAGGACAAAAAAGAAAAATCCAAGTGGTTTGCACGCGACAGAGACAATGTGAGACCGAGAGTAATATAAAATTTTGTTATATGTTTGATGAATTAGCTACTGCGGTCATATCTTATGTAAATTTATCCAATTGTGTCTACGAAGAATCGTTTGGCATCACCTTCTTAGCTACATATTCCTTAAGCTTTAACACATTCTTTCTCGGTTCACTCCCTTGATGCCCTATCATTAGTGCTCAAACAAATTTCTCTAACCCCTGTCTTTTCACCAACACATCATTGTCTTATAACACGGATTCGATATCCATCGGTATGTTCCATATCTCTTTCGCAAATCTGGAAACACAAATTCAAGGTAGAATAATGGAAGAAAAAAGGCACAAAAAATAATAAGGAACCAATGCTGAAACTATGGACTTAGGAAAATAAAAGATAAAACCTATTTCTTCCATTCACGCATGGGTGGACTTCCCATCAACATCATCCATCATTATGATTATGATGCATGTACAGGGTGGACAAATGCGAAACTTAATCCTAACCCTTGAATCATTTGATAGAGATACATGATGTAGTGTACAAGTCATTAAAGCATTATACTATGAAAGATTAAGATCACTCACTACTACAAACATTTTCATAAAGGATTTTTTTGTATTTGCAATTAAAACCATGGCATACTTGAAAATGTCATTTTCTTTTGGTTAGATTAAAATAATCTTGTTGATGGAACATTTTATGACACAGTAGTAAGGGTTTCTCCAAATTGTTTATATTGTTTTGACTTTTGTTTTTATGTTTTCTGTATTCCTCTTGAAAAATGCATCCTAATTAATGGATGAAGATAGATTAATTTTTGTTTTTGTTAGCATTGAAGTTACTAGAAAAGGGACAAGACCAGCTTCCTACTCAGTCTCCAACCATTTCCTCAAATGTAGCACTGTTAAAATGTCAATTATACATGATGTATTAGAGTCTTCTGAGAATCTTGCTGAAAATTTAACTTCAGACACAGTAATGAATTGAAATTCAAGCGCTGAAAGGATTTTTGATTGTCATCCATTGCATTGTGTGGGTAAATCTCTAATACATGATTCATTTGTTCCCACAAAGTCCTCCATACGTGTCTTTGCTCTTCCAGATTTAAATATCCCTGTTGAATATGTTGAAGATTTATATGATAATATGTCCATTGTATGTAACAAAAAATTAATGGAGACCATCATCAACAAAGGGTTTTCCGAAGAGGCAACCATCAAGGTTGTGGTTGTAGGGGAGGGAAACATCAAGGTTGTGGTTGCGGTAGAGGCGAGGAAATATATGATGAAGCGTATTAGATTGAAACATTCCCAATCTAGGTAGGCTGTATTGAGATGGCACTGTTAATAACAATGGTTTAACATGTATAGAAGGAAACTAACAAGTATTTCTGGTCTTGGGAAGGAACTGACAATGGTAAATATGCTCTTTCTGATTACCATTGAAGGGTAGTTTTTTGGAAGACAAGTTTTTCTCGCTACTATATGCAAATTCAATTCATTTATTCAAGAGGAATCCATTACCCAACATATTTATGTGTTGATGAATGTAGATCTATGAAGTCATTTATGTTGGTCTGCTGGGCAGTGGTGAATGTGGAATGTATAATTCTTTCCATTTACAAATATTTTCTCACATTGGAGACCAAGTTTGATAAATTGGGCTAGGTATGGAGTAAGATTGTTTTTGCTCCCCATAATTATTAGAACTCTCAACTATCTCATGCTTATATTTGATTGTTCCTTCTATTTGAGGTATTCATGGTTAAGATTCGGTCATTTGCATGCAAAACCTAGACTCTTTTTCCACTGTGATCCTACAAAAATGATTGTTTTGATTCCAGATTTTCTCTTGTTTTGTTCTAAACACTGTCAATTAAATGGAATCTTGGGGTAATGTTGTACTGCAGGTGAATAGTGTTGGGTTTGGTGTAGACTGTTTAGCTTATTATTATTCTGAGTGAAAGTGGTGTCATGCATCACTGTTACTAATCTGTAACCAATTACGAAACCAGAGAACTGATACTATATTTGTTTTATCCTTCTAATGAAAATTGCTGATCTACAAATTCCACTTGGCATACTATCATAGAGCGGAAGCATCTAAATTTTTAATAATTCGATATAAATTGAAAGTTTTGTTGGAATCTATGGGATATAGACAACACATCTTGTCTGTTGTGATAAGCT
This sequence comes from Taxus chinensis, assembly GCA_019776745.2. Taxonomy (NCBI): domain Eukaryota; kingdom Viridiplantae; phylum Streptophyta; class Pinopsida; order Cupressales; family Taxaceae; genus Taxus; species Taxus chinensis. Next base: position 549,158,395 of record CM034156.1, on the reverse strand, counting down.
GTCATCCACCGTTGTTTGGGAAAATTTTACTTCTTGCTCTAATTACTGGCGGTCTATTTATAAGAGCAATAAATGATCAATAAAATTTATAAGAGCAATAAATCCATAGCTCACATCTTGCTTCTCTTCTATGGTGGATTCATATTTAAAAAAATCTTGAAGGTGCAAAACTAACCAAACAGGGTCCTTTGACTTGCCCCAAAATGGGCCTCCATGGAGATGTAGATAGGTGGGACGCTGGAAAAGGCTGTGGACATTGCCTCTGCTCCTTTCATGTACCCCTGTGGTACAAAATGTCATACAAATCTGTTGTTCCATAGGAAAAACGTTTGAGCCTCTTTTTACCCCTTCACTCTTTCATGCATTGGCAGAGAATGGACAATCTGAGTGTTTCACGCAAAGGAAGAGTGATAGACAAATCTTCTAGAGACATAAGTGGAATAGCGGGAACAGGAACTTTCAATGTTTTAATCAACACAAAAAGTACTCAAAACAAAAGATAAAGAGCAGGAATATGAAGTGGCCTGGTTACTGCGTTTCAATACTAATGAAAATGGAGTCCTGCACAGAGTAGAATATAGTGCTAGAGAGGGAGAAAAAAATAAAATACAGTAAAATAGAAAAAAAATACTATATTAAATCTGCCAAAACAGAGTATTCTATTTTATAGATCCATAGCAAGCAAGAACAACAAGAAATAGAGATTTTGTATTTGTATTATTCCTTGGTAAAACATACATAGTTAGAGCTGATGTGCACTTGTTTTTCATGCCTTTTCCAGAAATAGAGCTCTATATATTCGTGCCCTTTTTTATACAAAAAAATAGGGTAACATAAAATTTCTTTACATAAAATAGATGCCGGGAGAAGCTTCCAGATACATGCCAAAAATAGAAGTTTCTGGATGGAAAAAGAAAATAATGAAGGAGAGTTAAATGCATGGTGGTTGGAGTAGTTGGGGTGATGTGGCAGAGAAGATTAGTTGGAGATCCACATCCGCCAACACTCCCCCTTAATCTTCACTGCCATATATGTCTGCTATTCCAATTCCTTCCCGGAGATGCTCAAAGACATGCTTTGCAAGTGGTTTTGTGAAGATGTCTGCTAGTTCTCTTTGGACCTGCAAAACTCAAGATGAATGTCACCATTGTTCACCAATTCTCGAATAAAATGATATCTTGTGTCAATATGCTTGCTGCATTTATGGAAGACATGATTTTTAGATAAAGCAATTGTAGAATTATTATCACAATAAATTTCTGTAGGTTCTTCTTGTGGATGCTTCAAATCTGAAAGTACTCTTCTCATCCATACTACTTGACAAGCTGCTGATGTGGCTGCAACATATTCCACTTCAACTGATGAGAGTGTCACAATTAGTTGTTTCTTTGATGCCCAAGAGATAGCACCTGATCCAAGATGGAAAATGTAACCGGAAGTACTCTTCCTATCATCCAAGCTACCTCCCCAATCACTATCCATATATCCAATCAGCTTGTAGTCATCTGAAGATGTATACAAAATCCCAAAGTTCTTTGTTCCAGCTATATACCTTAAAATTCTTTTTCCATCCTTCCAATGTGATTCCTTAGGTTTGTCCATGAATCTAGAAATAAGACTAACCCCATGCATGATATCCGGTCTTGTGGTGGTTAGATATATAAGGCTGCCAACTAATCTTTTAAATAAAGTTGCATCAACACTAGGACTTTTGTCGTCCTTACTAAGTTTTAAACCCAGTGCAACTGGTGTAGGGGCTGCATTGACATTTGTCATCTTGAATCTTTTCAACAAGTCACTAGCATATTTGCTTTGACATATAAAAATGCCTTGATCACTTTGACTTACCTCTATTCCAAGAAAGTATCTCATGATCCCCAAATCAGTCATATCAAATTCACTTTCCATGGCTTCCTTGAATGATTTAATTGACATGTTACCTGTGAATATCAAATCATCTACATACAAGCAAACTATCAAGATTTCTCCTTCATCATTCACTTTGACATATAAAGTTGGTTCATTGCCACTCTTGCTAAACCCATTGTTCACAAAGTAAGAGTCTATCCTACAGTACCAAGCTCTAGGAGCTTGCTTCAAACCATATAGTACCTTTTTCAGTTTGTATACCTTATGTTCTTCTCCCAAAACTTGATAACCATGTGGCTGTTTTATATACACTTCTTCTTCTAAAATGCCATTCAAGAATGCTGATTTGATGTCCATTTGGTAAACCTTCCAATTATTTTGAGCTGCTATGGATAAAACCATCCTAATGGTATCCAATCTTGCCACTGGTGCAAATGTTTCATTGTAGTCTATGCCAGGTAGTTGTGTGAAGCCTTTAGCTACTAGTCTTGCCTTGTGTTTCTCTACTTTTCCATCAGCATTATACTTTGTCTTGTAAACCCACTTAACTTCAATCACATCCTTGCCTTTAGGAAGCTCTACTAGATCCCAAGTTTGATTTTTTTCAATTGATTGAATTTCTTCATTCATGGTTGCAATCCAATTGTCATCTTTAATGGCATCCTCAAAATAAATTGGATCAGATTATGTTAAGAATGCAAAATTAGAGCATAAATCATCATTTTCAGCCTCTTGTATTTCATCATAAATCTCTCTTAGACTACGTGACTTCTTTGAAGTTTTTATAGACCTTGATCTTAGTGATGCAAGTGTTGGATTAGAAGATTCGCTGTTGTTATTACTTGTTGGAGTAGTTGGATTTGGAGTGGTGGGTGCCTTAGAAGGCGTTGAAGGAACATTTTCTTGAGTAGTAGGAATCACAACTTGAGTTTCATTCTCCTCATTCTCTTGTGGAACACTAGCTGCAATTGTAGTTGTTTTGTCTATACTGCCATCCCATGCTTCTTCTTCAACAAAATTAACATCACGGCTTATTATGACCTTCTTTGTGATAGGATTATATAACTTATATGCATTTGATTGTTCACTATATCCCACAAATATGCACTTCTCTCCTCTATCATCTAGTTTATTTCTCAACTCTTGAGGTATCAAGGAGTATGCCACACATCCAAAGACTCTCAAATGTGCTATATTATGCTTCCTTTTGCTCCAAGCTTCTTCTGGTGTTTTATTTATCACTGCTTTTGTTGGACATCTATTTAATATGTATACCGAACATGCAACTGCTTCAGCCCAATACTCATTTGGTAGGTGTTTTTCTTTTATCATACTTCATGCCATTTCCATAATTGTTCTATTTTTTCTCTCAGCTACTCCATTTTGTTGAGGAGTATATCTTGTTGTAAGTTGTTTCTTTATGCCATTTTCTTTACAAAAATTCTGAAAATCATTTGATATATATTCACCACCTCTATCGGTTCTCAATACTTTGATATAATGTCCACTTTCCTTTTCAACTTTTGCCTTGAACTCTTTAAAAACAGAAAATGCATCTGATTTGTCTTTTAAGAAATAAACCCAAACTTTCCTACTGAAGTCATCAATAAATGTCAAGAAATAAAGACTTCCACTTATGGATGGTGTTTGCATCACTCCACAAAGATCTGAATGCACTATCTCAAGTGGATGCTTTGCCCTATAAGATTCCCCAACTGGAAATTTATGTCTATGTTGCTTTGCCAATATGCAACTCTCACATGTTGTTTTAAGTGGTTCTATTGGTGGCAACCCATATACCATTCTTTTCTTATATAACAGTTGTAATCCTTTGAAATTTAAATGCCCAAATCTTAAATGCCATAGCCAAGATTCATTTTTGTAAGAAGCTTTGAAGGCTAATTCAGCAACCTTTTGCAATTTGTGTGGCTCTAGGAATAGTTCACTTTGGATTCTAAGTGGAAACATCCTATTTTTTGTCATTTCAACTTTTGCAATCAGCCTATTGCTTGGTTTCTTGTCTAGAATCACACATTCACCATTTTCAAAGTATATTCTATATCCTTTTTGCACTAGTTGCCCAATGCTTATGAGATTGTGTTGTAATCCAGGAACATAGTATACATCAGGGATATGCTTCTTCTCACCTTGCTTGGTTCTTATATTAATTGATCCTTTTCCCATGACTGATACTTGGTGATCATTCCCCAATTTTACCTCTGATTTTACCAATTCATCAATTGTTGCAAACATCTCCTTACTCCCACTCATGTGATTGCTACATCCACTATCTAGGAACCATACCTCTTTGGAACTCTCTTGTGCTACATTGCATGTTATAAACATGGTGTTTTGCTCACTAGTGTTGGGCTGGTTCTCATTTGTGAAATGTGCCTTTTGCTTATTCATGTCATATTGTCTTTTTCTACATTCAGATGCAAAATTCCCAAATCTATTACAATAATGACATTGAATGTTGGATTTATCATACCTTTCTCCTTGATGATGGCTATGAGAGTGGTTGTCTCCTCTTCCTCTTGTTGGTGTAGAATGGGTATGTGGGCTTGATACTAGTCTTCTACTTTCAAGTTTTGTATTTTCTCTTCCTCCTCTTGGTGTAAAACGTCCTCTACCTCTGCTGTAATTTGATCTCCCTCTTGTTCTGCCAAATGGAAGCTGAGCTTTGAATGCATTCTCCAATGATGATGCCCCTGACCGATTTAATCTTTGCTCATGTGCTAAGAGTGATCCCATTAATTCATCTACTGATAGTTGTGTAAGATCCTTGGATTCCTCAATGGCTACTACAACTGAATCAAATTTTATAGGCAGCTTCTAAGTATTTTCTCTACAATTTTTTGATCTTCAAGAGTTTCTCCATAAGATCTAATTTGATTAACTATTGTCATTGCATGAGTGAAGAATGAATCTATTGAATCTAAATCCTTCATTTGCAGATTTTCGAAATCCCTTCTAAGAATTTGTAATTTCACTATTTTTACCTTGCTTGTGCCTTGGTATGCTGTTTGCAGACTATCCCATGCTTGTTTTGATCTTGTGGCAGCTGCTACTCTTGGAAAGATTGATTCCTCCATTGCTTGTTGAATGAAGAATAATGCCTTTGCATCTTTCTTTTTGTTTTCCTTCAATAAGTCCTTCTCTGCTTGTGAAAGAGCTTGATATGCTTGCTGGTCAGCTGGTTCATTAAATCCATTCTCAACCAAGTCCCAAACATCCTGGGAGCAAAACAGAGTTTTCATTTTTATGCTCCAAAAATCATAATTTTTGCCATTGAATGTTGGTATTTGAGGTTGTGTAGTATTTCCACTTGTGCTTCCCATTCCTCCAAAGCTTTGTCTCTACTAACTGCTGTTCCAGTACTTCTTGCTCTGATACCAATTTGCTGGAGAGGGAGAAGAAAAAAAATACAGTAAAAAAAAAAAAAAGACTGTATTAAATCTGCCAAAACAGAGTATTCTATTTTATAGATCCACAACAAGCAAGAACAACAAGAAATATAGATTTTGTATTTGTATTATGCCTTGGTAAAACATACACAGTTAGAGCTGCTGTGCACTTGTTTTTCATGCCTTTTCCAGAAACAGAGCTCTATATATTCATGCCCTTTTTTCATACAAAAAAAATAGGGTAACATAAACTTTCTTTACATAAAATAGATGTCGGGAGAAGCTTCCAGATACACGCCAAAAATAGAAGTTTCTGGATGGAAAAAGAAAAGAATGAAGGAGAGTTAAATGTGGTGGTTGGAGTAGTTGGGGTGATGTGGTAGAGAAGATTAGTTGGAGATCCACGTCTGCCAACATACATAACGGATTTTTTTTTGTATTAAATTGAGTTTATCTTTATAGAAGGTAGAATGAGAACTGCAAAGGATCTTTACAGCGTGCTCACGGTAGTGGTGCCAAAATACATGGTGATGATTTTGGCCTACAGATCTATGAAATGGTGGAAGATATTCACGCTCAGGAATAAATCATTTCGTGGCCGTGTTTGTAGTGCCGTTGATGTCTTTCCATTTCATTTCCACAAATGACCTGTACACCATGAATTTCAAGTTCAGTGCTGCGGACACTTTGTAGAAGGTAATAATGATGTTCGTGCTGGGGATTTGGACCACATTTAGTAGGAGCGGCAGCCTGGAGTGGATGATCACCATATTTTCCTTGTCCACGCTGTGGGACATGGTGGTGATGGGAATCTCCCTGCTAAAGGCCATGTATGGGGATTTTTCTGGGAGCCTCATGGTGCAGGTGGTGTTTTGCAATGTATCATCCGATATACGCCTTTGATTTTTCTATTTTGTGAAGATGATAGAAATTCAATCCACAGGAAACCGCGGAATGGTGATCCTGTGCCAGTCAAATTTCTGCTCCTGAATTACGTATTCACTGCAGTCATCCTGAGGGCCTTCTAATTTTGGAAGATGACAGAAATTCACCAAAACTGAATGCGAGGGTGTCCAATTCTTTTTTGGCTTCTCCGTAACTTCTGAGCTTGGTGAGGGAAAGCGCATTGTAGGCCAGGTATGTCAAATGCTCGTGGGGACTCTGTAGGAGGGAGTGCTTGCGGGGCTTGTGTAAAATTTTTGAGAATTTTGTGCCATGAGACCTGTGATGTCGTAGCAGAAGTCATTCAGAGATGAATAATTTAGGGGCTGGTGGAGTGGATCCAACGAAACTGGCAAGATTAGCGGTGAGATTGTGAGGGGGTATCCGTCATTGGATTTCAATGACACTGCGAGGAGGAAGGTCGTCCGTACGATTTTTGAATTTTGTCAGAATAAACCAGTCGCACTCCACTATAAGAACGCCTTCGTCGTAATAATTTGGAAAATGATCTTCTATTTAATTTTTATTTTTTTAAACTAAACAAACTAAATCAATCACATAGATATTTCTATTGAAAGGTGTTACCCCTATGACAAAGAGCTTACAGTCGTTCACATCATGGGTTTAAATTTCAAGGGCGTTTAGATGTTTTTCTTATTTTTTTTGTGTTTTTTGTTTATACGTACATTTCATAGGGTATAATCCAACACCAATGTCAATGCCTATGTCAGGTGCCACTCGTTTCAATATGAAGATAGCAATATTATGTAGAGAGTTTGTGGAAGGAGGTGCTACACTTTCTGCTGACTGCACACAGTCCCCATGTAGATTCTTCTACATGTTTTCAACTATTGGAGACCTACATTGCCAAGATAGCATTTTCACAAGGTAAATGAATCCAGTATTTCATCACTCACAGGGGAACTCGCATTAGGCAAACGCATATTTTTACAAAATAACTTTATCAACATGTATGACAAATGCGGTAGTTTCGCTGATGCTCGGTACATGTTTGACAACATGACAAAACGAGACATCTCCTCATGGAATACCATAATTGGAGTTTGTTGAAGATGTGGGTATCTTCACCAGGCATTGGCTCTATTTCACCAAATGCAACCAATAGGTTTTCATCCAAATCAATTGACCTTTTCTAGTATACTCACAACTTGTGCTAAAATAACAGATTTGGAATAGGGGACGAAGATCCATCAAAGCATAATGGAAAGGGGCTTCTTGTCAAATGTTGTGGTTTTGAATGCCTTGATAGACATGTATGAAAAATGTAGAAGCATACATAAGGAACATGAACTATTTGACAGGATGCCTAAAAGAAGTGTCATCTCATGGAATGTAATGATTGCAGGATATGTGCAAAACGATGTTCTTCATTCTCTTGATTAAACATGCACCATAAAATCTTTGGATTAGAGGATGAAGATCCATCAAATCATAATGGAAAGGGGATTTTTGTCATATGTCGTGGTTTTGAATGCCCTAATAGACATGTATGCTAAATGTAGAAGAAAAACATAAGGCACTTGAACCGTTTGACAAAATGCCTCAAGGAAGCGTCATCTCATGGAATGCAACAATTGCAAGATATGTGCAAAATGGTGTTCGTCATGAGGATTTAAGGCTTTTTAAATAAATGCCTCAAATAAATTTAGTGTCATGGAATTCCATGATTGCAAAATGGTGTTGTTGGTGAGGATTTGAGGTTTTTCAAATAAATGCCTTGACCAAATGTTGTCTCATGGAATGCCATGATTGCAGGTTATGCACTAAATGAGCTTGATGAAAAGGCCATGTAGACATTCAAGAAAATGAGATTAGATAATATAAAGCCAAACTCCACAACCTTTGCCAACATAATCCCAACCTATGCCAAAATTGGAGCTTTGGAACAAGGTATGGATATCCATCAAAACATAATTGAAAACATACTTTTGTCAGATGTTGTAGTTACAAGTGCCCTGTTAGACATGTATGCAAAATGTGGGTGCATACAGAAGGCTCGTGAGTTGTTTGATAAAATGCCTCAAAGAAATACGATTTTATAGAATGGTATGATTGCACGATACACACAAAATGGCTTTTGGAAGGATGCCCTCAAACTCTTTGCACTAATGAAGCACTTTAGAACATATCCCGACCATGTAAGCTTTGCTTGTGGCTTATTTGTTCCCCTGCACTTACTCAAGCTTAGAATTGTAAGGGAGGGCTACAAATTGGTCCAAGATACAAGCATTTCAGTTGAGTTTCGAACATGGGACCTATTGGATTTTTGTCATTATTTATTTTGGCCCCTTCAAGCATAAATTGCACTCATGTGAATAGTGCAAGAAAGATAGAGACCATAAAATGGAACACAATGCATTTCTCCTCCCTAAAACCCCTTCTTCATCTCCCCTCATCCTATCCATCTTTTTTTTCTTTCTCAAATTTTATTTTTTCTCTCCACCCCCTTCGACATTTCCATCGTACATTTCATGTACGATTGCTAGTGTAGACAATTGCGTCATACGTATAATGAAGATAATCTCTAGCACACCCTACCATTAAATTGATTAATAAAAAAATGATCTAAAATTAAACAAATATATTATTTATAGATGTATAGAATTTGTTGATTTAGTGTAGCCTCTCAAATTTTATCATGTATTAATAGTGCATCCATAATATTGTTAACGACCTAGTTTTTCACTTTGAATTTGTTAATGCAAAATCCATTGTAATTAATTATAGAGTTAACAAAAACATTGATATCGAATATTACTGATATGGGTTATTACCTTTTCATATTGACTATTCTTTTCTTTCATAGTTCATGCTATCTTTTAAAAAGGAAAGTAAAATAAAGGATTTAAAACCCAAATCAGTGCACTAGACAACTAATTATTTTCTTGCATGCTTTAACAAAACCTTCCATTTATGCCACATGTCCCTTGTACTAACGTAACATAAATCACCGCCGTAGATGTCCTTTACAACTCGTACCGAATGGAATCAATATGAATCCCAAAGAATCAAAGGGATTATATAAAAATAATTAAACCTAAATATATGTTTCCTCCATACCTATTGTGGTCAAATTAAAGTCAACACATTTATGCCTTGATAATGTGTTACTACTTAGTTTTGTTTTCTATTTTGACAATTTTTGACCTTTACATTGTACGGAGTCTACCTAATAATTATTATAGTATTTAGTTTTGATAATTAATTTTATGCATGACCTATCACAAGAGATTTTTTATTTTGGTATCTACATCATCTTATTTTCAAGAAGTGGTGTCCCATCCCTCTCATTTTATTTTTAGATGTTCCATATGTCCTATAACCCTAGAGGTTCCCTAACGCTGTTGTATATTCATCTCATGGCCTAATGAACTAGTTCTCGTATGGGTTTGCTTATGGTTTGGCCAAGTATTTATTAAATTTTGGCATACATAATTAGTTGACATGTTTGCACACATTAAAAAAGTAAATATTCAAAGGTTCAATTTGCATTAAAATTCAACCTTAATTCAAGATGTCATTCCATAACCTTTTGCCTCACCAAATATTCCTCCTCGCCTATATTTTATTGTAAAATACATTATCTTTTCTAGGATTTGCCATATCATGACTATGTTAATTTAGAATTTTAGATACACACATAAAATTTAACCCAAAAATAAAAGAAAATGAGAAATATACATGTACAATACAAGTTGAAAACAATTATTGTTGAAACAATTTACTTAACAACATATAACATAACTACAAAATAATTAGCAATAAAAATAAGACTTATATGCTAAAGGGATTTATGATGATGTAAATTATGAAAGTCATGGTTTATTTTTGCTTAATATAAGCTCAAAAAACTATTTATGTAGATTTTTTTGTGAGGATGCCACTTGTATTAAAAGTTTACATTAAGGAAAAATAATGCAGAGCCCATTAATTTTTAGCATAATCAATTCTTGCCAGTACATTTCTTATGCATGGGGATTTACGAACCATACATCTAACACTAACCTCGATGCTCTAGTGTCAATATTTGCATCATCTTTTATTGTAAAAATAATTTTCTTTTGTTTGAGCCACATTTTCATGTTCTATTTAGGAGATTCATGTGTCTAGGAGAACGTTCTAAGATAGATAGAAAGAGAGCTATATTTGTCTTGTGCACAAATTAGAATACATATTTATATATTTTATCCTTTGAAAAAATTCTATCTCATAAATGCTTTGATGGTATTTGATGTAGGAGCATCAATGTTTAAAATAAATTCCACATAAAACAAAAAATATGTAGAGTTGTTAAAACAAGTGTTTCATCTTGTAATGGTTGGTAACACAAGTATGCATATTATTACACTGTGTACTATGTTACAAATTTACCGAAATACATGCAATTACAACATAACAAATTGAATTAGAGAACTATGAGTAGAACTGTAATTTCTCATTATGTGCAAGATTACACACATATATTTGAGACAAAATTGTGTCATAAGATCATTCAATGCCCCTCATGCACATAAATACTCCTATGATTGATAAATTTGGAAATATTAGTAGACATTGGCACAATTGGGTCTTTCTTTAGGATTATGTGTTCATAAGGAGCTAATGAACCCCCAAAAGGTCAAGTAGATTAACGAAAAATGATCCTTATATGCAACATCGGATTTTCTATATATGATTTTTTTTGGAAAATTATGAGTTTATAATGGCCATTTGAACAATCTCTTCCCCCTAAGTGTGTGTTAGTTTACATCTGCCAATTAATTTTACACTTTCATGTGTCCATTTATGGCTAGATGGTAATTCCACTACATAGCATGAGCACTATAACTAACAAAGGAAAATATACTATTTGCATCTTATATTTGGATGTTTAATGATGCAGGAGCATAACTTGTAGGGACCACAACTTTTGATCCGACCGTTGGATCGTCCTGAAATTTTACAGGGTGGTAGATATACATTAGTACTACATGCTGGAGACAACTTTGCTTGCAAGGTTGTGTGCTCAGTTTGGCATGTTTTTAGGCTCGAAATTCCGTCATCTAGTGGCCTAAAATTGGCTCCAAATGTTTTTTCCACTTTTGACTAGGTCTTAGAACTTTAATAACTTTTGTTGTTTACTTGTCAGAATAAGTCCAAATTTTGACGTGAGCCCTAATTTATGAATGCATATTTGGCACACAAATTTTGGGGTCAATCCGAGTTGTTTTGCATTTTAGGGTAATTTTTGGCATTTTAGGGTTTTTAGAGTAGTCTTGAAATAAAAGGAGAATTGTAATGATGTAATAGATCAGTGTGAATTCCAGAATGAGAAGTAAGCTATTTTGAAACTCCTGGTTTTTATTTGCAAAGCTGTTTATGTGTGTTTTTGGAGGTATTTCAACCTCTTGCAGCTAGATTCACATTAGATATGGATTCCTTAGAGTAATAACTATGGAGTGAGTTCATGAATTTAAGGAGAGACTTAACTTCCATCATTATATTTTTGGAGGTTACACTTTGTGGAAAATTGTGGTCCTTCATGGATTTTGAATTTTTTGAGTTATAAAATAGAAGTAGGTCTCAATTGGTTTTGGGAGGAAATAGAACAAGTTTTATTGGATAAATCAAGACACCAAAGAAAAGCTCTAAGAGGAGGAGGAATCTAAGGATTATATTGAGGAGAGATGGGAACCTTAGGAGAAAAACAAGTAATATAGAAATAATGAAATGGGGACAATGAAGATGTTATTGATGAATGATCAAGATGATGAAGAAGATTCCATGTACCTCCTGTATTTAGAAAGAAGTTCTAATACATTTAGTTTCAATGGGCACATTTAAATCTTATTTTAGATTAATTACTGTACCAAATAAGCCATTCAGGTAATTAAGTAAAGCTACATGCAAAATGGATGCAGTTAAATATCTACGTGCACAATGTAAAAGAATGTACAAATGAGAGATTAAGTGAATGGTAAGAAGACTTCATGTTAATTTAAAGATATGAAACTCTATGGAGTAAATGATATTGCCTGAGTGTTCCATCATATTTGGGAACAATGTCATTATGGATCACCAGATGGTTTGATATATTGTGCTTGGGTATCCCTTAATAATAGAAATGCGCGCAGGAGGACAGTAATACCCCAAGTAATAGTGAACTAATCTGGGTTTTTGAAGATTTTCTACTTAGATGTTCAGGTTATGAAGGTTACTAGGTTACAATATATTCGCTCCAATACTTAATTAAGAACTTAAGACAATTTCGTTGAAAGAGCCAACCCAAAGATGATTAGGAATAAGGTGAATAAGAATGATTATAAAGAAGCCAAAATGATGAAAAATAATAGAAGATAATGGATTCATCTACTCAAGCCTAAAAAGGATATTAGAACTTGAGCAAAAATGTTCTAACTGAGGAAAAGTGTCTGAGGATATCTAATGTTGTAGCATATAAACACCCACATCAAGTCATGAGCAGTGATGAAATCCATGGAGGTAAAGCCAATAGGGTAAAAGAGAACAAACAATAATATATAGGCCATATGTAGGATTATTGGAATCACTAGTAATCACTATGGTTATGAATCATGAATATCATTGGGGTAATAAGCTTTATGAAACAACAGAATGTACCCAAGTGCATACATTATGATGGCTATTCAGTTGGAAGCTAATTGTGTTATGCATACTATGGATACACTGTAAAGGTGATTAATAATTAGATTAGTCCATGATTACTGAAGCCAAGTGGTAGACCATGTTTTGATCCAATAAGATCACACGTTATGGTAGTTTCTATGATCAAACATGCTTGAGATAAGTGTGCAATTCATTATGATTCGCATTCATTACATGAGTCCTTATTATCATGTTACTTGGGGATTTCTATACATGTGAAGGAGAGATGGTATGTTAGGTATCAATGGGTTATGATATTATTATGTATGCTGGATTGATGAAGACCTTTGAGTAACATGTTATACATACTATCCTAACTATATTTATCAGTATATGTAAAAATGTCAAGTAATGAAAATTGTAGATAATTTTATATACTCTATTATGTCTCTACTTCATGGTAAAGATTCAAATCTACATTGGGATTAGGTGTATCCCACCCATATAGAGAAGTATATGTAATGCCTATATAAAGAGATCAGGAATGTTAGTTATGAGATATCTCATGTCATGTGACCATGAAGTGATTATCCCATATATTGTCTTATCTTGAGGTATATTGATATGAGTCTCCTCCTCAAATGAGGAACTCCCATATCATGTGAGATTCCATATCGTAGTTATTCCAAACCTATTAGGAGTATTTATGGTGACTATCCCTACCTTAAAATAGATGGGTATATTTACTTGATTATGAATGTTGGTCCATTTCATTATATCTTGTGTTGTATTATGACATGGATACTCATACTGTTATGTATTTAATCATTTATTCTCATGATAAGGTCGTGAAGGTACCCACCACATGAAAAAAAAAGTCATGTTTTTATAGGGCAAGTATCATCACTGATGAGGAAAAATATACTCCTAAGAATTTACCTTCAATAAAGCGATCATCAAATGACCATATAGTTCTAGATCCTTAATATGCGTCACTACATACCAACATAATTTCAATAATTCCTGGATTCTAGGAATTACCTATACTGGTCCCACGTGTTCATCATGACGTATTTCAAGTTTAGTCCCATCAAAAACTCCTCCACCATATTACTGATAACTCATAAAGAGCATCTTTTTAGGAGAATAAACATGAGAATCCCCTGCGATATAATATATTGTTGCACTCTATGGGGTAAGTCCATCTTATCCTCCAAAATCTACAAGTCACTCACTTCCCCATATTCCTATAGTCCTATCTAAATCACATACTTGCTTTAATATTATCCTAGTAAGCATAAAAACTAGTCATTGATCCTCTCAACTTTAGCCGATTTTGACTACATTGTTAGTCTTTAATAGTCATCCTCACACACCCTATTTACCAATCTGAATTTCAAATGGACATCAATACCTTGGTCTTATCTCTGGACAAGAACACCCATGCTTGGATTGGTTTAGAACCCATGTGCCCTTGTCACAAAAAAGAGGAAGCCTGGTGGTACCTCTAGGAAACTTACTGTTGCCTCTAATGGGTCTATGTTATCTTAAGGAAATATTCCTCTCTTAAGGAAAAGAAACCAAAAATGTTTTAGTGAATAATTACAAAATATCAAACAAGTGGAATCATATTAATTGAATATTTTGTGACTCCTACAAATAACCCATAAAACATGACCAATGTCTAAGCATCTTAGGATTATCAAATATATAGGTTTCATCCTAGGTAAGAAAACATCTAATAAGGATATAAGAAGCATCCATCTAGCTATGAATTATTGGAACCCTCTTTAATAGGACTGCTTAAATATTCAGACCACTAAAGCATCAATTGAGAGAAAAGGTTGATCTTATTCCATACACGGTCATGGTACTTGGAAGATGATAAATTCTATCTGTTGCTCTCCATTAAGTGCATCTTACAAAATTAAACCTCATACGATATAATTCTTACAGATACACTTAATTTATATTACATGGAGATCTGAAATGTAGTCGTACCGACCTTTGGTCAAATAAGTTGTACTGTGAAATTGATTTCTCAATCCTAGAGTTAGTCTGACTTGCCAGATACATATGAAGATCCATAGAGATTTTTTGTGTTGAAATAAATTGTAGACAAACATGACTCATTTATAGACATTAAAAATTGCTACTTATGCGGACTTATTATCTAAAAAAGTCCTGATCGACAACGAGGGTTATCTACTATCTTGTATGATTCACTGAAGTAATAAAAGTACTAATTGATCTATTGTCTTTGAAGTCATATGCTTCTTGCTAGGGTATCTACTACCTCAGTTGATCCCCATACACCTTTCTATGCACCTTGGTCCGGCCCATTCCAACACTTTAACAATTTCTTGTGCATGTCTAAACACCATTCTACCTTCTTGTTCAAGAAGATAGCGGTAGGTGCCCACATACTGTCTGGGAGTGATTTACCTCTGTGATTACTTTGGTCACAGTCTTTTTTGTCCTTCTCTATCACATTATGGTTTCAATCTTATACTTATTTAGTAGCGTAAGCCTTTTCGGGGCTTAATTACAAAATCTCAAGGAAGGTGAATCACATGAAATATAAATTCTATGGTTATGATAATTCAATGACCAATCACTAAGCATTAGGTGATCACCATCCTAATGTTAGCATTCAAAGGCCATTACAAGACCACTAAAGCTTCCATCTAGCATCGGATCATTCACAAGGGTAAGGGACTGATACTTGACGCTCAACTACATGATTTCATGAGGAGAAGCTCATTAGTTCATGCACACATCTTGATCTAAATATTTTAGATCTAGATACTTCACTTGCTATCAAGTGAGACATGCCACAAGAGCCTAGCTTAGGGAAAATGGTCCTACTTACACCATTTCCTCTATTTATATTACTACACAACCTGGGTCCTTATATGTAGGTGTAATGCTTAGTCGTAAGTGTCCACTGCATTACAGTATGAAGATAGTTTGACCCCTCATTTTCCTTAGGTTTAGGGTTTGGGATTTGATGTGCATACACTTGGGGTTACCTTGGCACCCTATATGTATCCATTCATTAGACAGTTACAAGTGAGCATGCTGTGACACTCCACTGTCTGTGACTCTACATAGAGACAAGAACAAAATGATTGTGAACATGCACGTGACCTAGGGATTGATCTGGTTTTTAGAGCTTCTGAGTACGTCATGGGAACCCATAACAGGTTTAACTAGAGTGCCCCATGCACCTCATGGCCCTCCATAATTTCCCCAATCCAGCATATTCGTGAGATCGTCCACATTTTATCTGGGATTTGTTTCGGGTATACGTCTTTACTTTGTTATTTTCCAGTCGCGATTAGTTTTGCGCATCTTCAGGATCTATTAGTCAAACATGCTAAGTCATTTTTCAATCGTCCTCATTGTGGAACTTAGGGTTGCTAATATTATTAACAAGATGTTATTAGAAAGTCTGTCAGTCAATTGTTGTACTTCATTGTTTATGTGCAGGTATTACTTATAGCATTACAATTGGAATTAGGCATATGCTAAATCCTTTATTTGGCTACAGCTAATCATTTGGTGAACAGTTGCCACAACAGATTCCCATATTATTTTTAGGGTTTTTAATTAAATTATGCTTGTCACTGGATAGCATGGTTTCTTATGGGTATTTTTGAGTCATCTTCTGAGCTTCCTCCATGGTTCTGCAGCACAGGATTTCTAAATTCAATGGATGAAATTTGAATGGTACATTCACGAACTCTCAACGAGGTTCCTCACTAAAACGAGCATTGAGGCATCTAATAGTGAAAAATCATATGATGCCAAGTTCACCAATATTCGATTAAGAACATTTCTTGATAAACTCAGTAATTCTTTGTCGAGCTTTTCATGCCGAATCCTATTCATCTGGTCTAGACATTTTCATTATTTTATTGTCTGAGTAAAGTGCACTCTGCCGTGATATTTCTTCGACTCTGATGTAGTGATCACCACTCCATTCCTATAAATAAACCACTGAATACATTATATTTAGTGCTGTTAGATGCATGTTCACAAGCTTTGTCTGCTGAGTGCCCTCCCTACTGCATTGCCTTGGTCTACTATAGCTGCGACCAGATCTCCTCCTCCCTGCTTCATGGTCGGCTTCACAACTTCATCCTCCCTCCAAAATGCTAGCACTAGTCCTCTCTTCTGCTATGGATTGTGCAACCTCCTTCCCAAACTGTGCAAAGCTCAAAATCCGCATTTTTTTGCTTTGGTAAGTCCATTTTTTTGGTAAGTTTTTTTAATGTCTTTTGGTAAGTATTTTTTAAATACTTTATATTTTTAAAACACAAAAGCTTATTAATCTCTTTTGTTAAGTTTAAAAAAAAAAATTCCTTTTTTTAAATTAAATTCTATTTAAAACAAAATAAAATCTTTCAAAACGTTAGCTTTTTTTAATAATAGATTTTTTTTTCTTTTTCTCAATCTAACGGTAAGTATTTTAAGGGAAAGTATTTTTAATATTTAATTAGGATTTATTTTTTTAAAAATCTTAATTAATTAATCGTAATTAATTAGATTTATTTAAATCTAGTTCCTATCAATTACGTTTCTCATTTACGATATAGTAAATTCTTTAAAATCTTTTACATTAACTTAATTTATCATTTTTTAAAAGTCCTAATTACTTTGAAATTAACAAAATCAGACGTTTCCAAACGGTAAATTTTTTAACGTGTTATTGTCGATTTTTTTAACTAATTATGCCCTCCAGTGTACAGTGACACTCTGATCACCTATTTGTCTTCCACATGCTTTACTAGCAATCTAAAGATCCTTTGGACTCATCTTGAGTTCATTTAAAACATTGTATTTTACCCTTATTATTTCTTGTGACTAGTGAGTGCATCCACCACAGTTTGCAGCAAGGGGGTATTCATTGCGACGTGAGACACTTTTTCTCACAACCAAGATTTGATTTCACCTCCTTCCTAGTTTTTTGCAATTGTGCTTGTGTATAGTGTCACTTTGCTGCGCTCCACGAATCACGATTGTGGTCTCCTCTCTTGCGCGTTATTACACTGATTGCAAAGTGATTTACCAAGTGTTTTACGCCACACGATCGGACCTGATTGTATTCAATGCACTAAACTATAAAGTTCCGAAAGAAGGGGGTTATTATATCGTCTCGGGTGGTTGTGTTTCTTTTCTGCATTTCTTCTCTCTCTTTTCACTATGGATGCACTTTACATTCCTTTGCTTACGTCATTCAAATTTTTCGAATGGAGATCGAAAATAATTATGAAACTAAGGGGTAAAGGATTATTCCGCATCACCATGGGAACTGAGACTGAACCATACAATGACCCTTAAAAATCTAAGTGGTTAAACTGTAGTGATGAAGCTTTAGGTCTTCTTTGCATGTCCGTTTCTCCTGACTTGCTCTTCCACATCGAGTCGTCTAAAACACCTAAGTTTGCATGGACAATGCTAGATGAAATGTTTGGACAACATGATGACATGAGAGTGCATGAGTTGGAAAATGAACTACTAGGGTTAAATCCTAGTGATTTTGAAAACCTAAAAGCATTCTTCTCGAAGTTTGTACACACTAGATCATTGTTAAAGGAATGTCAACTAGAGAAGAAAGATTCTCAACTAATCTTGTCGATTCTCTCTAAGTTAGGCTCTGAATATTCTATCTTTGTGTCAACTTTTTATGCTACAAAAGTTGCCTCAGGCAAGGATTGGAATATGCCCTCCTTTGACTATTTTTCATCCCAACTCATTTGAGAACATGACAAACTCATTCAAATGGGGTCTCTCAAGTCCAACTCACATGCCCTTGTAGTAAGTACCAGTGAGGAAAAGAAGAATGAAAAGAAGAAAGAAAAAAAGGATCAACCTAAGAAGGAAACCAAGACCAAAACTAAAATTGACACGAACACTTTGACTTCTGAGCCTAGAGCATAGAAATACAAGTATTTGTGTTCCTATTACAAGAAACCTGGTCATAAAGAGCATACGTGTATGAGAAAACAAATTGATCACCTTACTCAATTACTTGAGAAAAATAAAATAGGTGTTCCTGAGTCTATCAAACAAAATGCTCTGAAGGCCGAGTCTTCCACTACAAAAGGTTCTAAATCTGATAAGAAGAAAGGAAAGGACCTTGTAGCCAAAGTTGCTCCTTCATTGACGTGGATTATAGATTTCGGTGCCTTGCACCACATGGGTTCTTTGCATGTTGAGTTCTCCAACATCGAGCCTTGTGGAATGTCCCAAATCATGATGGGTAATGACATGACAATGTCAGTTTTCAGTAGTGGATCGGTAGAGATGGATGGGGGAACATTCAACCAAGTGTTAAGCGTTCCTAATCTCTCTACCAATCTCTTATCAGTTTACCAAATTACTCACCTTGGTGAAGGAATGCAAGTGGAATTTGGTCCTAACATCGGTGGTTATTTGTGAGCTTAACGATGACACTATAGTGGTTGAGGGAAAGGCGGATCACCATTCACAGTTATATACCTTTTCCCACTTTACTTTTGATTCTATGCCCACTACCTTGCTCACTCATGCCAATGAGGTTAGTAAGCTATGACAGGAGAATTTAAGACATCTAAATTATCACTACCTTAAACAATTGAGCCAAAACGAAATGGTCAACAGGTTACCTCGCGTCAAGTTTTCTAAGGGTCTTGGTGAGGGCTGTACTCTTGGAAAGCATCCTGAAAATAACTTTGACAAAGGAAAATCCTAGAGAGCTACTCATCCCTTGGATCTTGTTCATAGCGATATTTCAGGTCCATTTAGGTCTCCTTCGTTTACTAGAGCTCTTTATGTGCTAACCTTCATTCATGACTATTTGCGATATACTTGGGTATATTTTATGAAGCTTAAGTATGAATTCTTGTAAACATTTTTAGGACTTTAAGGCTCTTGTTGAGAAACAGGTGGAACTGTCTATCAAGGTTCTTCTAATCAACAATGGAAGTGAATATGTAAACAATAGGTTCATGGATTTCTGTACTTCTGCAGGGATCTCCTTACAACATACAGTTGCATACAGCCCTTCACAGAATGGAGTAGCAGAAAGAAATAACCATACTCTTAAAGAGATGGCCACTTGTATGATTCACTAGAAGTCTCTTCCTCTGCAGTATTGGGTTGAAGCAGTGAATTGTGCTAATTACATTTAGAACTATGTTCCACACAAGGCAAGTAAGAGGGATGACACTCTTTGAAGCCTGGTTTGGATGAAAACCTGATGTTGAGCATTTTCAAGTCTTCGGATCCAAGGCTATGGCTTGGATTCCTAAGAAGAAACGCAAGGCTTTGGAACCACAATCACAACCTTGTATCTTTGTAGGGTATCCTGATGGCGTCAAGGGATATCGATTGATGAATCCTACTTATCATGAGCTGTATATTGAGAGAAGTGTTAAGTTCGATGAGTTTTCTTCAAATTCTACTTTTCCACCTATTGAGGTTCTTCAGCTCATTGATTTAGATTCTAACTCATCAGATGATGATGATGTTGAGCGTGCTCCTCTTCCCGATCCTCCCAACCATCAGATCTCTAAGTCTTTCGATTCTGACATTAGTGATGATGAGGACTATGTCCCTTCTCACTCAAGTGAAGAATCTTCCGACTCTGAGCCTGGTCCTCCTGGTCCTCTTTGGGCTAGGAAAATTTTATAAAGTGTTGGAGATTTAGCTGGAGATACTTCGGATATGATATGTACTCACTAAAATTTCATTGGACCCCACTCTTGCTTTGCCTCTGCTTCTGATCCATAGTCTTTTCGGGAGGCTTCCGATATTCCTGAGTGGGATTCTATCATGGATGAGGAGTATTCCTTTCTCATGAAGAACGATACTTGGGATCTCACCCCTCTTCCGAAAGGAAGAAAAATTGTTCGGTGTAAGTGGGTGCTCTAAACAAAGTATGGAGTATATGGAGACGTCAAAAAATTTAAAGCATGATTAGTAGCTAAGGGTTTCTCCCAGATAGTTGGGGTTGATTATACTGAAACCTTTTCTCAAGTTGCGAAGATGACTTTTATTCGACTGACCCTTTTCATTGCCGTAATAAACAAATGGAAATTCCATCAAATGGACGTTAAGAGTGCCTTCCTTCATGGGGACATAGAGGAAGAGATCTACATGGAACAACCTCTGGGTTATGTCCATGATCCCTCCCTTGTCTGTAAGTTAAAGAAGTCTCTTTATGGCCTTAAACAAGCCCCTCAGGCTTGGTATGCCAAGATGGACTCCTTTTTACTTACATTAGGGTTAACTAGGTGTCACTCTGATCCAAATGTTTATATTCTATGGCAATATGACTCCATACTCATTCTTGTTCTCTATGTTGATGACTTGTTGATCACCAGAAGCTCTTTCTCTATCATTGATTCTGTGAAGACTGCCTTGGCCAATAGGTTTTCCATGACTGACTTAGGTTTGCTTCATTACTTTCTTGGGATCTAGCTTTCACAATCTGACTCAAGAATTTTGAATTCGCAACTTAAGTATGCTCTTGATTTGCTAGCTCATTTTCAGATGTTTGATTACAAGTCTTCTCCTACTCCTTTTCTTTCCGGGGTTAAGTTGGTTTCTGATTGCTCTACTCCCTTGGTTGATGGTACCCTTTATTGATAGTTGGTGGGGAGCTTGATTTACTTGACTCACACTCGATCAGATTTATCATATGTTGTTGAGATCATGTCCAAATTCATGCAGGAGCCACATGAGCTACATTGAAAAGGAGCTAAATGGATCCTTCATTATGTTCATAGAACTTATACTTGATGGCATTCACTATTATGGAGGGGTAGATATTGAATTGAATGGGTTCATAGATTCTAATTGGGCCAGTGACTTAGATCATCAAAAATCTACTTCTGGCTACAGTTTTTCTCTTGGTTTGGGTCCTATTAATTAGTCTAGCAAAAAGAAGAATGCAATTGCGATATCATCTACAAAGGCAGAATATAGAGGAGTAGTTAACACTACCATAGAAGCTAATTGGCTACAGGGTATTCTGACAGAGTTTGGCATCCACCTTCGGCGGCCTACCATTATCTACTGTGATAACACTAGCACTATCTCTATTTGTAGAAATCCAGTTCAACATCAGCGGAAGAAGCACATCGAGATCCATATGCACTTCATACAAGAGCTTATTCATGATGGTATCATCAACATTCAGTACATTCAGATAGCTGATCAGATTGTAGATTTATTTACCAAGCCCTTCACTGAGATCAAGTTTCTTCACTTACGATCTCTTATTGGGGTGAGGTCTTCTGTAGCTGATAATATTTTTCGGGATATGTAGTATTCTTTTCTTCTTCTTCTTCTAGGAAGATGTTGTTTGTATATGGGCACCTTATCAGACCTTTAGTTGCCGGACCCCATTGACACATCTTTCTTAGTTGTTTAGGAGTTTCTTCTCTTTCCGTTTGACTCATCATAGCCGATACCCTAGCTTCGATGAAGGGGGGTGTTGGTGTGAGTTATCCTATGTGTCCTCTACTCACATATGGAGAGTCATCTCACATGGGTTAGGTTTGGGGTTTGCTATTGAGTCATACACTAGGGTTACTCAGCACCCTCTATGTATCCCTTCATTTGACATTTATGAGCATGCCAAGACACTCCATTGTCTTTTCTCTACATGTGCAAGCTTTGTTCTGTTATGTAAGTTATTTAGTTATTGATCGATTCTTCCTTGTGATTACGTTGGAGCCATTACAATTCAACCAGATTGCAACTTCATCATGGTGCATAGTTTCCGATACGATTCGTCAACTCTTTCACTTATACCACTCCACCTACTTCCACTATTCTTGTATCCATTCCTAATCCTACTAATAATTTCACTTCACCTCTCACTTCGTATACACAGATGGTTTCCTCTTCTGATACTCAATATATAGCCTCCCTCTACTAGGTTCTTCAATTTAAAATCCATCAAATTCAATAAGCTACTTGTCATGTTTCTCCATATCTTAATTCCACTTTGCTTTTTTACACTCTGTTCATACCCGTCATTTCAACATATGCACTCCCTCAAAATTTCTTAGCTCATAAGCTCCTGATTTTAAATGGCCATGAGGACCATCAAGATAATATTTGATATTTCCATGTGGCATGTCTAGATTATATAAATGATCATACCCTACTAGAAAATATCTTCCCTCGAAGTCTCCAAGACTATGCCATGAGTTGGTTATATGATCTACCTATTCATTTGGTAACATCGTTTTCGCATTTAGCCGATGCTTTAATTGCTCACTTTTCAATATATATCAGTTCAAAGATATCATATGCTAAAAATCATGTAAATCTGACAAAGATATAATGAGCATCTAACAAATTATGTCTTACATTACAAAAACAACCTAACTAGGATGACTAATGTACTCAGTGATTAAGAATTACAAGATCTATTTGTTCAAAGTCTCTTATATTTAGTTCAGGAGAGCTTCATCTTTGAGACCTATCCTTTATTTGATCATAATTTCCACACTCTTAATTTATGCGAAAGAAAATTTCTTACTATGGGAAAAATTAAGTATAAAGATTAGGATTCATCATCTTCTACCCGGGTTCCAAGAATTACACCCTTCAAGCCATCTATGAAGCCAAATGAAGAAAATGTTACTATCAATGTTGTGTCTACTCTTGAGATGCTTCAATAACAACCATCTAAGAATATATTTACTAAAATGACTTGTCTTCCGCATATTCTATTGCCGCAAATTATTGAGGAGAAATCCTATTAAAATTCCTCCTCTACTTAATCTGGATCCATCTCCTCTAAAAGGTCACAATTACAACAAAAAAATAGATGTGATTATCATTAATGCGTTGCGAATTCTACCGATCATAGTTTCTAATTAAGACATCTTATTTAAGATATAATCAAAAAAATTGCAATTGAGCTTCTTCATCCCTTCGACATCTACGCTGGTCAATGAGAAAAAAAAATCTTACAATATTCAATAATCCTCTACCTAATCATGAAAATCAAGTTATGGAATCTTCAGCTAATCATGAGTATCACGTTGGTCCCTCCTTTGTAGTATTGTTTTCCCACTCAATTTCCTAGGGCATGCTGACATTTCATATAGATAGATTTGGATACTAACTCGAAGTCTGCGAAGCTACTACCTGTCCCTATTTCAAACTGTCTTGTCAGGATGTTAGCATGCACATTCATATATTCCATAAACAGATCGAGTAATTAAATGTAAAGCATAACAAGAATCAAATCATGACCAAGTGCATACTGATGCGCCAAAATTAGCAGGAACTTGACAAGGTCATAACTTTAGCTCTGGGTGTCCATTTAAGTCCTATTTTCTCGAAAACCACATGTTTCGATGAGATGAGTGAACTAGTCAACCCACCCACCCTATCAGTTGGAGCAAGTCTCGGCACATTTTTGGGCCTTAAATATGCCATCTTGAGGCTGAAAAGTAGGATTTAAGTTCTAGTTTGGTTTTTTTTTCCTTTTTTTGGGCATTAGTTAATTTTAGTCTATTAGTTGCATTATGAGGTAGAAATTTGGAAATTCCTATAATTTTGGAATGTAGAAGATGCATAGAAATTTTTATGCCCATACGAATAAGCATGCGAATTTACTAACAATAGAAGGTTCTAGTAAACTACGAAAAATAGTAATTTCTGCCACCTAGAGTAGATTTAGTCAAAGTTAGTGAGAGTTTTCTAGGAAACTCAAGTTTGGAGTTGTTTTCCTATTTAGGAAACAATGTAATACATTATTCAATAAAAAAGAAGGAGATCTATTTTCTTTTGGAGTTCATATTATTTGCAATATATCAAGTTTGTTTAGAATTTGGCTACATTACATACTGAATTAGATAATGATCAGGATAAAATTTACCATTCAAGTACCATGAACATAGACATCAACAAATAATATCCATCCACAATGATCCATTATATTAATTCATCACAAAAAGTAGTTGAATACATCATAATATTCTCCTAGAATCATGCACCCAAATTCATATAGACAACATAAACTCTGTTATAACTCAGAAATATCTCAAAATATGAATAATAATACATAATTATAGGGGTGGGGAATTTCCTTTCACCACCCATGCATTATAAATATAGGCTGAATGGTTTAGAATAGCCATGCACCAATAACTCTATGCTTCTACATGGTGGGTAATAATAGATTAATTTATATTTGGACTCTATCTTAATCTTATTATTAAAAAAAAAAATCTGCACATCTCTTGGTCTTCCACTTGTTCCCAAAATATCTCTCCTATGGCCACGAAATATTCAAGATTTTATATTTTCTTGAACTGCGCTCTAACTGATTTCCCTATTTTTTAGCCTGTGCTATGAAAAATGACTATGTCATGAGTGCTTGGGTGCAAGACTTCAGGGATCAATTCTGCTAACCACTTGTTCCTATTCACAAGCCCCTTTCTTGTGCGCTACTATCACATGCACCTCTAATACTTAGTGAATTTTTCATCAGTCAAACATTACCCCACACTAATGTCATTACCACCCTAAAAAATAGGGTATCTCAATTTATCTCTCCAAATATAATGAATAAATAATGAAGATGGAAAGAATCAAAGAATAGAAAGAAAATAGAGAAGTAGCCATTGAGCCTTACTCATCAACTGATAGTATAAGTTCAGTATAATAATTTTTAATGTCAACATCCAACTCATTCCACTCTACTATCCCTTTCTTGGATTTATTAGGGATATCTCTAAGTGTTGCATTCTCCTCCTCTAGGGTCATATCTTTACCCTTATTCTTCAATTCCCTTATCACTCTAGCTAGTCCTGAAATCATACCCTCCATGAAATCCATTCTTTGCACAACCAACTTCCCTAGCTACTTTATCTTTTCTTCATGAGAGTCCTTGATCACTTTAAGCACATCAAAATTTTATGCAATTGTGGTTAACTTCTCCTATCATCCCAGTGTCTCATCCTTCTTGATCTCATCCAATTTTTTTTGGTGCGGTGGTTGTAGTCACTTACTTTACTCTTTCTTATGTGAGACTCCCAACCGCACCCCATGATCACCCCTTCTCGGTATAGCATCTTTTGAAAATTGATGTTGTGGTGTTTATCCTACCTCCACCTCATATTCAACCTTCTTCTTTCCTCATATGGTTTCCCGAGGTTCTCTCTTGGGGTGTCATTGTGAACTTCAATAATTTCTTTTTCTTTCTCAAGCTCTACGACTTCTAAATCCACATTCCTTAACATGCCCTAGGTGCTAATTTACATCCTTCGAACCTAGATCCATGAACCTTCATTCTACATTCCTTCTATTAGCTCAAACAACCTTCTAATAGAGCTCTCATATAGCCACTTTGAAATCTTAAATTGTTTTCTGCTTCTATTCAATCATTCTTGCATTTCACACTGTAACTTCGCTCTTCAAATCACTCTTTGCAGCTTAAAAAATCAAAGTATGAAAGGTAAGAAATGGATTTGCAAGCACCTCTTTTTTTATAAATTCTTCAAATTTTCCTGCATTAATTTCTCCTCACCTAACCACCGTACTCAACATTAATAGCAATTCATTTTCTCTTTCCACTCTTTTAACTGATTTTTTTGTGCCCCAATTGATGAGACCAAAATATGTCTCATTATATCACCAAATAACATTCTTATTCTCTATCTCAAAATAAAGCTTTCAAGTAAATTTAGATGTAGTTTTAATAACAGATGTCATATTTAAGGTAGAATATAGGATTTATCTTATCATCTCTTTAGAAATCTATTTGCAATCTAATTGTTTTTTATTTCTTGATATTTCTTCTAAAGTTGGAATGCAATAGTGTGTAGAAAATAGGTCATAAGAAACTATACTCCAAGTTCGTAGATTGCAGCTATGGAAATTCTTCACACAGCTACAGAAATGCCCAGCTACGGAAATTCCTTCACACAGCTACGGAAATGCCCAGCTAGTGAAATTATTTTGGTTTGTTCTAAAATAATGTAAAGGAGCACCGAACTATTCAGCATACTCTTTGCTTCCACGTCATCAACCAAGAATATAGATCCAAACATGTGGCATTCCATAACCAAGAAGAATTCAAAGTCATGGACTTAGCACTCCTCCTTTTTCTCTCCATTTTTTAAGGATGAGAAAATGGTGGAATAATATTAGGAATGTTGAATAAGTACTCTCCCAATTTGTGTTCCTAGATTAAAGGAATGAGTTGTAGAAATATTCTCCACGATAAGTGGGGTTGTTGTAGTCAAGTTTGTTTAGTATTTATTGCTTTGAATAAATCCACCCAAGAATAGGTAGTTAGTTCTTGGAGTGTGGACCAAGTAAAACTAGGAGTAATGTCTATAAATACCTCTTCCATATATTTGGAAAAGGGGGCATATTT
Source organism: Taxus chinensis (assembly GCA_019776745.2). Classification (NCBI taxonomy): domain Eukaryota; kingdom Viridiplantae; phylum Streptophyta; class Pinopsida; order Cupressales; family Taxaceae; genus Taxus; species Taxus chinensis. The sequence continues at coordinate 549,131,155 of CM034156.1, read as the reverse complement.
TGTAAATCAATTTTGAATCAATACAAGTGCATTTTTAAAAGTTAATTGTAGTTTCTCCAAATCCAAAGGGAAGAGAATGGCCAAAATCCACTCTCCCCAAGGAGGAGGATTTTTCTGTTATTTCTTAGCATAGTTTAATTTACTGCAGATTTATTTCAGTAGTTTAGTTGTGTGTTTCTTTTTCATGCATGTTTAATTTATGTATGTTTTCTTAGGAAGAAGTATTGTTGAATAAGATTTTCCTTTCTCCTTTTGCATACAGCTTTAGACCACCGCCTTGGTTATAATGACATCAACTTGTCTATGAGTTGGTTAAATGACTAGTAATACAATGACCCATCATTTTTGGCGCTGTGTAAAAAATGATGGGTCGTTGTATTACCAGTCATTTAACCAACTCATAGAAAATTTGGTGTAGTTATAACCAAGGCGGTGTCTAAAGCTGTATGCAAAAGGAGAAAGGAAAATCTTATTTCAAACAATCCCTTCTTCCTAAGAAAACATACAGAAATTAAACATGCATGAAAAAAGAAACACACAACAACTAAACTACTGAAAATAAATCTGTAGTAAATAAACTATGATAAGAAATAACAGAAAAATCCCCCTCCTTGGGGAAGAGTGGATTTTGGCCATTCTCTTCCCTTTGGATTTGGAGGAAGAAACTACAATTAACTTTTAAAACTGCACTTGTATTGATTCAAAACTGATTTACAAAATATGCCCCCCTTTCCAAATATATGGAAGAGGTATTTATAGACATTTACTCCTAGTTTACTTGGTCCACACTCCAAGAACTAACTACCTATTCTTGGGGGGGATTTATTTCAAAGCAATAAATACTAAACAAACTTGACTACAATAGCCCACTTATCATGGAGAATATTTCTACAACTCATCGCTTTAATCTAGGAACACAAAGTGGGAGAGTACTTATTCAACATTCCTAATACTATTCCACCATTTTCTCATCCTTGATAATGGAGAGAAAAAGGAGGAGTGCTAACTCCATGACTTTGAATTCCTTCTTGGAATGCCACATGCATTCATGACTTTGGATTTCCACATGTTTGGATCTATATTCTTGGTTGATGATGTGGAAGTAAAGAATAGGCTTGAATAGTTCGGTGCTCTTTTACATTATTTTGGAACAAACCAAAATACTTTCACTAGCTGGGCGTTTCTGTAGCTGCTAGTGAAGAATTTTCGTAGCTGTGTGAAGAACTTCCGTAAGCTGCAATCTACGAACTTGGAGTATAGTTGCTTATGACCTATTTTCTACACACTATGGCATTCCAACTTTAGAAGAAATATCAAGAAATAAAAACAATTAGATTGCAAATAGATTTCTTAAGAGATGATAAGATAAATCGTATATTCTACCTTAAATATGATATCTGTTATTAAAACTACATCTAAATTCACTTGAAAGCTTTATTTTGAGAGAGAGAATAAGAATGTTATTTAGTGATATAATGAGACATATTTTGGTCTCATCAGTGTTCATGCGAGGGAACTCATATCTCAAGGTGTATTCTAAGAGGTAAAAAGGATTCCTTGTCAGAGTCAAGCCATATGGTGCCACCTAAAAAATGATTAAAAAAAAGGGATTTCTTGCATGACAAAATAAAATAATGATTAAGAATATTGTCAAAAATTATGATATGGCATCCTAATAATAGTTGAGGGTTTGCGAAACGTGATCAGTTCATGATTTATCCACATGGCAGCTTTGAGTGTAAATTTGTTAAACATCACTTTCTGGGAAGAAACTTGTAATAAACAAAGGATTCCTCGAATATTCTTCTTTTGGGGGGAAAATTTGGGGATGACTGAGTGAGTGAATTGTATAAATGCAATGAGAATACTCTTGCATGAGGGGGGTTAACCTTTCTGAAAAAGTTTGAGAGGAAAACCATTTTCCTGAGAGACCATTTGATGAGACCAGTTTATTTTCATGTGCTTTAGATTCAATCATGTCAAAGTGGTTTGCAAGTGTATAAACCATTGATAGGCTCTGAGATTGTTCAAGAAAGTTTCCCCTATTGATGAATCTAATTAACGTCAAATAAATTTGTGTTGATCATGAGAATAATTGTGTTTGTTGTTATTTCAGAATGTTTTCAAATAGTTTTTCTTGTTCCTGGTACAATCTTATGTTAAAATATCTCTGAGTCACACAAGATCTCGTCTGTGTGTTAGTATTGTGGCATTTGCAATTTATTTATGAGAGGATCCTTCATCTAGTAATGAAATATACAATTTAAAATCACTTTACTCTCAATATGTTGATAAATATTGTTTGTAAGCCTATGAATGTATCTTAGGCGTGATGAACCAAGGATTTATAACGTTTAATTGAGTCTTTAACATGAGCCTTTGTATTGAATTCTTGAAGAAATGTGTTAAAACCAAAAAAATTCTCAAACGATTAATCCTACACAAACTACCCCTATTTGTATTGTGTATCCACAAATGAAAAAAATTCCATTGTCAAAATATGCAAGAACAATCAAGATTCGATCATTGTCTTTAGTAACTTGAACCTTGCCTAGGAAACTTCTCCACTCTCTAGTGTGACAACTCATGAGATTTAGATTGTGTTGCATTGATCATATTTCCTCAGGGTTCTCATTAACATTGTGTAGAGAAGGATCTCTTGATGTCCTTCATCAACACGGGTTACAGAATGGGTCCTCTCACCCTGGTTGAAGGCACAACCTAAAGTAGTGGGGGTAGATCAAACCCTCAGTGAGGTGTTTATCCACTTCTCCAACGCCCCAAGTGACAAATAGTCAGTTGAATCCTATCCCCGGTTACAAATGACTCATATCATGATCCATCTATCTCTAGGAATCTTTCCAGTTTCGTGATGCTTCCTGGCCCTCGTGGTGAGAATCAATTCGGATACCAACAAAACCCAAAAAGGCAAACTACCAAAAACATAAGATGCTCAAACGTATAAAAAGGACCCAAAAGATGTGAGAAAAGTACAAAAAGGTTAAGGGATCCTGTCACAGGTGGTCCTGGCTGGGCACTTGTGTCAAGAATGTGAAATTACAAGGTATGAAAAGATAGACTAGGATAAAAAAGGGGTGTAAGACAAAAAGTGGTAAATTACAATATGTGTAGAGTTACTTAAATTCATTCCACATAATGATTGCATAATATAAATTCAAAAGTAAATTAAATAGCTCATTATCGAAATTAATTTCATTTATTCATAAAGGAGAAAATTTATCCCACACAAGCCGTGGGATATGGTTGAGTAAAGGAAACCAAGAAGAATAAAGCATATAAATGGAAAACTTAAAAATGCAAGTGAAAAGAATCCCATCATTGCCTTTAATTGAAGGCCATTTTCAAGCTCCTCAAGATTTATCCAAGTTATTGCTTCACTATCATTGTGAAGCCCACTAAAACAACCCACCTGAGACCCAAGAGCAACCTAGGATTAGTTAGATAAATTATGGAATAAATATATATTTTTGTTTAAAAGAGTCTACAACTAGGTTACAAGACAACAATTGTCATTAAAAACTTCCAGATTAATTCTAATCCACTAGAATATACTTTTATTTTATTAAAAATTATTAGAGATCACAAAGGTCCAAAAATTTAAGGTTAGAAAGTTGAATTAGGGTCAAATTGTTGGTGTGTGTGACTGTCCAGTCATCGTCCACATCACCTAGGTGAGTCATCTCGCCTTGCGAGAGTCATAGGTCTTAGGAAGTCAAATGACAAGTGTCAGATTCTGTCATAGAATCTGACATTGTCATTTGCGTCAATGCGTCATAGGAGTTACATTCCTTATTTGGAATTGTAACTCCTCTTCTAGTGGCGTCATATGCGTCAGTCAACGTCATATGCGTCAGTGGCGTCATTGATTTCTTTCCATGTTTAGGCATGGGGGTTACACAACACCCCTATTTGTACTTCCTATTTTTCGATCTATGAGCATGAGTAGACCCATTCTTCTTACTTGCAATCTTTTTTCCATTGTTTCGAATCTTGCATATTGCGTTGGCTTGAGGTTACCATCGGAGTGCAACTTCGTTGTGGTGCATCGCTTTTCGACATCGGTTCTCGCGAATCCCTCTTTCATGGTATCAGAGCTGGTTTCGGTAAACGTGCACTCTTCGTTTCTCAGTTGTTTATTACTTCTGGTTTCTTCTTATTTCCTCGTGTGCAAGTTTTTTTCGATTATCATTTTGGAATTATTGCTCACCTCATATTGAGGTTTCAGCAGTTGCAAGTTAAGGTATTTCGCTGGTTTGCTTATCAGCTAAGATCGTATTTTGGATACTTCTAGATCTTTGTGGCTTTTGTTTCTGGGTTATTTCTTGCTGGTTGTGTTTAGATTCAGCTGCAGGGTAAAAGAAGAGCTCGTTTTTTGGCGTGGACCTGTGATTACTAGTTGGGATCGTTGTTTTTTCTTCACCGGTGTATACTCAGACTATTCCGAGCTTCTTCCTCATCGTTGTGGTTCCTTGCTGTCTCAAAACGTTTTTTGCAAAACCTCTCACGTTTTTGCCTTGTCTCTCACGTTTTTGGGAGTCTATTCACGTTTTTTTGACCCTTGCTGCATTTCCCAGCTTCTCTGGCCGTTTCTCCCTATCCTCTGGCTGTTTTTTCAACTGTGTAGCGTTTTTTTCTCTACCTACAGTCGTATTTTCTGTCCAGCAGGCGTTTTTCTCCTCCTTCAGGCGTTTTTTCTCTGCTCTCAGGCATTTTTTTTGTCCAGCAGGCGTTTTTCTCCTCCTTCAGGCGTTTTTCTATCACCTGGCTGCATTTTCAACTGTTCCAGGCTTTTTTTAACTGTCCTAAGGCATTTTTTTCTGCTGTACTGGCATTTTTTTTGACTGCTAAGGCGTTTTTTTTACTGTTTGGCCGTTTGGAAAGCGTTTTTCTTTTGGTTGCTATGTTTAGTTGCTGAGTGCACTATTCCCTGCATTGATTTACTGTACCTGTAATCTCCTTGGCACGTTTTTCTTTCCTCTGGCACCTGCAGCACGTCCAACACATCTCCAGCCTCTATTCAAACGTTACTTCTGCAGTTTTTTGCACGTGGTTCCTTCACCAAACAGCCAACTCCTCCAACACAGCACGTGGGCCCACACACACTTCTTATCACCTTCCTTTTTAATGTTTTAGGGTGATTAAAAAAACAAAAACATTACATTTTAAGTGGCATTGTAATTTTTTTGGCTTGTTTTATTATCATTCCTTCGAGTGCCGAAGACGAAGGGTGAGGTCCGGGATTGGCAGGTGGCTAATCCCCCCTCGTAATACAAACAAACTCTACCTCAAATTTCGTGCCATTTCCAACGAGCATACATACGACACCCTTTGCATGCGTTCAGGGCACTTTTTTAATCCGTTTGCAGGCTTATTGGTTTTTCCTCATCAGTTGCGGGAATTGTTTTTTGCTATAACTTTTGACTCGTTGCTCGGTTTTGAGCACTTCTTTAGTCAAAGTTGCATGTTTTTTCACACTCTAGATGATGGGATCATTAGTTTTGTAAACGCACTAATTTTATAAAGTGCCGCATTCTGGGGGGGTGTCTTTGTATTGCTTTTTTCAGCTCATTTTTTCTTGAGCTTTGTATTCCTTTTTTTGTGGACTTGTGAGCGCGTCTGCCACAGTCTTACAACAAAGGGATTCTTTTGTGTGACGTGAGACGCTGTTTCTCACAAAGCTCTTCTTCCCCCTCTTGCTTCTCTCTTTCTGTGCTTGCTTGCAGTGTTGATCTGTTGTGCCCTACGAACCTTGATTGTTGTCTCCACCATTGCGCGTTATTACGCTAATTGCAAGGTGAGTGACAAACTGGTTCTCGGAATACAGTCACATCTGGTTGTAATCAATGCACTGAATTATAAAGTGCCAAACTCGGGGGGGTGTAATTTTGTTCTAGGGGGTTGTTATTGTCCTGGGTGTTGTATTACATACAGACACATTATCGGCCGAGTCCGACGTCTTGCATTTGTGCATCTTGCACTTTTTGATTCCGCATCATGGAGGGTGCTCTTTCCAGATTTGAGCGTCGTAGGATCGCTTTACAGCCTCCGCCAATTCTTACTGGGAGAGAGAACTATGCAGTTTGGCGTGCTTCTATGGAACATTACTTCGCCTACAAGGGTCTTTCTCACTTCTTGGTTGGGCCTGTTCCTGCACCCACTGATCATCGTCATCTTAATGATTTTCTCAACGATTGTGACCGTGTCTTTGGTCACATGATGATGCATGTCTCTACATCTCAATGGGTTCATGTGGCAGACTCAGATCCACCCCACCATGTCTGGAGCATTCTTCAGTCCCTCTATGGAGACCCTTCACAAACTACCGCAATTGTTATTGCAGCTGATTCAGTTGTCTCCTCTATTTCTTTATGTGATGACAGTTTCACTGACACAGGTTTGCTTGGTTCTACTTCTGATGACGAGGATTGTGCATCCAGTTCTAATGTCGAGAGTACTACAAAGGACTCTTCTCCTCTTTCTCTCACTATTCCAGAGAGTGTTGACACTTCCCACATCTCATCAGATATCGAGCAGTCCCCTTCTCAGTCTCATATAGTCATCACACCCGCCTCCTTTCCACCTCCAGTGTGTGAGGCCCATTTCACTCCTCTACCTTCATTGGATGACTCATACCTATCTGACATCGCTCTTCTGTTTGTTGAGCCCCCTCATTGGGACGAGTATCTACCTGACCTTAGTCGTCTTTTCACAGATTCCACTTGTGATGCTCTACAGGTCCCTCATCCATCTACAGGTGTTTCAGAGGAGTTCATCATCTCTGTTGTTGGGAGTGCCCCTTCTAGGACTCTTGCCACTTCCACTTTTCCGGAGACCTTCATTGATCCACCCTTGCTCGTGGATCCCTTTTCTGTTATGGGGGATCTTTTGTTACTTTCACATCAGTTGGACATCCTTTCTACGGGTGGTCCTCTTCACTCTGACAGCTATACGCACGTGGCATTACCTTCGGTTCCTTGGCACTCACTCGCTAGACCTATGTCACACTTCAGTGCACCAGACTCAGAGTTCTTCGTGTTGCTGCCTTCAGTTTCCTTTGTGGAGTGGGCGGACTTCCAGCACGTCATTTCTATCCTTCCTAAGGGTAGGCACACAGTTCGGTGTGGATGGCTCTTCTTCAGTCCAGAGGCAGAGGATCTCATCATCGACATACATTATGTTCAAACAGTTGATCAGGTTGTAGACATTTTCACCTAGCCCTTCACTGAGGTGACGTTTCTTCACTTGCGGTCTCTTCTTGGGGTGAGGTCTGTTGCAGCCGCCCATCTTCTTGGGGCTATATAGTCCTCCTTCTTGTTCTCTTCTTCTTTCCAGAAAGATGTTGTTTGTACATGGGCACCTTATCAGGCCTTTAGTTACCGGGGCCCATTGACACATCTTTCTTAGTTGTCTAGGGGAGTCTTCTTTTTCTGTTCTGGCTTACCTTGACCTCTTCCTTGGCTTCGATGAAGGGGGGGTGTTGGTGTGTGTGACTGTCCAGTCATCGTCCACATCACCTAGGTGAGTCATCTCGCCTTGCGAGAGTCATAGGTCTTAGGAAGTCAAATGACAAGTGTCAGATTCTGTCATAGAATCTGACATTGTCATTTGCGTCAATGCGTCATAGGAGTTACATTCCTTATTTGGAATTGTAACTCCATTTCTAGTGGCGTCATATGCGTCAGTCAACGTCATATGCGTCAGTGGCGTCATTGATTTCTTTCCATGTTTAGGCATGGGGGTTACACAGCACCCCTATTTGTACTTCCTATTTTTCGATCTATGAGCATGAGTAGACCCATTCTTCTTACTTGCAATCTTTTTTCCATTGTTTCGAATCTTGCATATTGCGTTGGCTTGAGGTTACCATCGGAGTGCAACTTCGTTGTGGTGCATCGCTTTTCGACATCGGTTCTCGCGAATCTCTCTTTCAGTTTTTACTTCACTATCATTGTGACGCCCGCTAAAATAACCCACATGAGACCCAAGAACAACCTAGGATTAGTTAGATAAATTATGGAATAAATAGTGTTTTTTGTTTAAAAGAGTCTACAACTAGGTTACAAGACAACAGTTGTCACTAAAAACTTCCAGATTAATTCTAATCCACTAGAATATACTTTTATTTTATTAACAATTATTAGAGATCACAAGGTCCAAAATTTAGGGTTAGAAATTTGAATTAGGGTCAAAGGGTAATTCCTCATCATACCCACTCTCTAACAGGATTTAAAGATTCAACTTGATTTTTATCAAAATTAACACATTTAAAAATTCCCTATATCATTCCCATTGGATAGAAAATTTCCTCACCTTTCTAATGATATAAAGAAGTCCTCCTAACTCCTCATATTTCTCAAGTTACGGGCCGACTAGCCTTGGGGTGAAAATTTTCCCCAAGAGCGGGCTTGCGGGCCCAGGGGAGAAAATTTGCCCCATGGGCGGGTTTGTGGGCCGCGGGGGGAAATATTTCCCCACGAGCGGGCCCGTGGGCTGTGGGGAGAAATTTTTCCCCGAGGAGGAGTCGGGTCAGCGGGGCCGTGGGAGACGTTTAGGAAATTTCCCACGTGGGGCAAAAACCACCCTTGCACCCGCTAGTCTGCAATTCCGCAAGGGACACGTGGCGCCTCCTAAGCCAACTCGGGGAAAGTAGGGTGGTTAGGATAAAATATTTTTAACACCCCAAAGGGTGAAAAGGGTAAAATTCATCCTTGCCTCCTCCGACGCCTCGCGATGCCTCGTGGCTATGAGCCGATGGGAAAAAAGTAGAATTTTTTTCTAAAATTTTCCTAAAACGTAAAAGGAAGAAAGGAACCCACTCCTCCACCGATGCCTCTTGATGCCACATGGCAGATCTTGATTGGCTGTGGGTGGGCGGGGTAGTAGGGAAAATTTAGAAAATTTTCCTAAAATGTTTCTGAAGCGCTAAGTTAAAAAGGGATCTGCCCCTCCGCCAACTCCTCATGGTGCCATGTGACAGCCTCTGGTTGGCTGCTTGCCAGCGGGGGAAATTAGGAAAATTTTCCCAAAACTTTTCTGAAGTGCTAAGGGAAAATTCGGACCCGCGGGTCTGCCAAGGAAATTTTTCCCAATTTTTTTTAACAGTTAGAATTAATTTTTTTAACGCCAAATGAGCAAAAACTTCAGAAGGCCATAACTTTTGATAGAGAGCTCATTTTTTGGAAAATGAGGACTTTCTGGAAATCTCTCAACATCCTCTCTACACATGAACCATTAAATTTTGATTTTAATAAATTTTAGGGATTAAATTTCAAGAAAATGATCTAAAAACTTTTAGAGTGGAAACTGGTAAATTTTAACTTATAAGATTTGTTCAATTTGATCTTCTTCCTCCCTCCAGATGTCAAATAGACATGGATAACTGTTATTAGATGGATTTACGAAGGATTTCAAGATTCAATTTGTCTGATTGAGTTGCAATTTGAAAATTTTATATCTATTGACAACAAAACGACTGTAAGAGGGTTGAGCCCATTTTTTCTAAGTTTTCTAAGAAGTTCCTTAAGTATTTTTGTCCAATTGGATTCATTTAGGGCATACTACTTCAATTTCATTGTTTAGTTTTTTATTTCATTGTTTTAGGTTTGAACTATGCATTTTTGGGTAAAGTATTTACCAGTTTGAACATACAAAATAGAGATCAAATTTTAAAAGATCTATTTGCCATTTTCATCTTCCAAGTATTAGGATTCATTCCAATTCTAATCTAAAACATTTAGTTGATTCAATTCAACTATTCAAAATCTAGAATACATCTCTGATTTCCAATTTTCATATATTTCAAAAGATAGAGTATTACACTTCCTTTATACACATTTCTTTCTTTCAAACAGAGATTATAACTCAAATTTAGATGATTAAATTCAATACAATGATGAAATTTGATGAAGGTTATGCAATTATTTATTCATTCCAAAAGACAAATTTACAACTTCTTTCTTTCCTCAATTTCATCATACATAACATAATTTCTTGCTTTCAAAAGAACAGAGCAGAGTATGTCTTTTTCACATTTCAATTTACACTTTCATAACCAATACAACATCTTTCCATTACAACACATATACAAGTTCATCCACTTCAAGTGGGAAAGGTTACAATAAGATTTCTTTTCACAAGGGATAGTCAAATTGTCTTTTCTCAGCTCCAGAACAACAACATGCGTATTTCTCATTCTTCCAAATCGTGATCACAACAAGAGTAGGGGAAAGGAAACCCTCTCCACCCAACCAAGACATCCAATGAAAAGGAGAAGCCATCCTTCTTCATTGGCCTCCGAGCCTCAACCACAATGCAATAAAATATGTGATCCAACTCATGGCAACAACAGGCTTCCAAAAACACACAAGCAACATTTTCATGATAAAAACATAGTCCAAAATAGAATGTAGTTTACAACTACATTAAATCATGACAAACATTACCGAGGCTTCATCAAGAAAGCCAAAGGAGCAAGAAAATATGAGGGATGCTTCTTATTCCTCCTAAAGGGGGAAATAGGTATCACCACCTGAATTACAAACTGCCAAAATATAGTATATCAAATCCCTGACATTCCTTATTCCTCCCCCAAGTACCCCTTAGTCCTCACATTTCCTTATGCCTCCCCAACCTCTTATGGCACCCCATAAAAAGTAAATAAATGCAAGCTATTTCTTTATAAGGTGGAACCAAAATCCCAACTCCTTTCACCCTTATACCTCCCTAAAACACACTTGTGCATCCCACAAAATAAACCCCATATTCTTCTCCTACACCATTCCTAGGCCATCTACCCAATAGCCCAAAAACATGCCAAAACATTCACACATTAACATTTACATTCATAAAATAAGAGTATTTCAATAACCAAGCTCTTACCTCTCCATGATGGATTTTTCCAAGTTCCAAACAGTAGTTGTTTCCAAGCAAACGATCCAAAAATCCACCAAACAACAAGCATGCAACAGTCTTCAAGATTCTCCAAAAGCAAGATCTCCTAGAACAACAAGGAATTCTCCCAAGAATGAAGTGTTCAAAGTTGAGCAACCCCAAAACAAGGCAAGGAATTCAAATTTTATAGAAGAGGGAAGAGAAGAAGATGAGGTGGATCCATGTAGGATGCCACATCACACATCCTCAACCCCAACCCAAAAGTCAACTTCATTCTCCAATGCATAATAAATAGGTGGGTGAATAATATGACAGTTTACTTACATACTCAAATCTAACCCACACCCCAAAAGATTGAAATTAAATCATGTAAGAAAAGTGAAATTAAAACCTACAATTTGCCTCCTCAAAAAGCATTATAAAATTCAAATTTCAACTCTCCAACCATAGGTATGGTTGGTAATTAAATTTAAGAGGTATGGCACAAGTTTAACTTGTCCCATAAGTCTCCAAGGACAAAATCGAATTTCCAAGAAGGTGGAGTGTTTCACATGCAAAAGTTAACTTACACATCACTTACACATCCCTTACAACACTTTAATTCAAAGCCAACAAATCTATTATTTAATTTTTTATGACATTCTAATTAATAACTTAACAACATGATTACTCACAATATTACACACCATTTAATGAATAATGAAAGGGTTAATGCACCAAAAATAAAACACATGCAAACATAAACAAAGGAACCAATAAATAAATACATATAACCCCTTGGTCACATTTAAAGGTGATCCCCCCCATGGGAGTCCCTAACAAACACAAACACACACAAACAAATACTAGTTGCCATGGTGACCTTGTTGAATTCATCTAGAATTCCAATGTGGTTGGTCTCCAATCCCCCGATGTTTGTTGTGATATTTTAACCTGTAAAACATGAAGACCTCCTTCGGCCTCGTGGCCATATCAGAACATCCAATATAAAATAATTAAAATTCCAAAATCATCTAGATATATGGATCACAACAACATCCAAGCAATCAATAAGATCATTTGCAATTTTACTCAACAACTATATCATCATCAAATAATTTTCATTTCTAGGTCTACTCACAATATCTAAATATCACATGTCAGAACAACATCCATAGTATAACCATGTCAAATAGTATATCAACATCAATATCCAAAATGTCTCTAATAATCATCATGCATCATAACTGAATCAAGTCAACAATAATCCATGATCTAACATCTAAAATTATACTATAATAAAGTCCATAATCATGTCCATAATATAATCAGTAGTATCATGATTAGTATCAAAAAGGTGTCAAAGGGAAGTGGGCACTACAATCATACCTAAAAAAGGATAAATGGAATGACTTAGAGATCTGGGATTCTAAACTCTTATGGTGCTAACTTTTCATGTATATACGTCATCACTATTAATATTTCAATAAAGAGACTGAAGATTTATTTTAAGAAGTTGTGGAGAGAGAGCATATCTATTAATAATCTCAAAGTGCATATTCTAAGATACAAGTTCTTAATATGTTCGATGAAAACATGGATTAAGTTCAAAACTAAATGGACCAAACTACAATCATGGTACTATACAATCCAACTACAGTCACCCAATTGGAAAGAAGCATGTATTGATCATAGAAGAGGAAAAATTTTCAAACAGAGTTTGAATGCAATCCATAAGTGTGCAAAGAATTCTAGGAAGTAAATTTTTAGGTTAAGAATTATCGCATGATGAAGAACTTCAAAATGTAATGTTGTGAACATCCATTCAATATTCAAGGTGAGGTTCTCAAATCTCTCAAAAGCTCATAGTTTCAAATCTTAAATGCTTATAAGAATTTCAAAGCATATTTCATAACCACAAAAAAATTACATATTTAGAAATGACTTTCAAATCAAAGGTTGCAAATGGAATCAGTTTTAAAATTTTTAAAATTTCATAGAATCTACATTCAAGGTACACTACATAGTTTCCAAAAATAACACAAAACCAATAAAGAGAAAATACCCAATAATAGAGCTCTCAGGTGAAAAAACCAGAGTTCCATACCACCCAAAGGAAAAAGTAGAGTAAAATACCCATAATCATTTTCCATATCAATGCACAAGGAAAAATTAGGGCTTTACCTTTTTTCTAATGTTCTGGGAATGATTGTAGATTAATGCAAGCAATAGTGAATCCCCACAGCCATAAAGCACAACGAATTGAGGTTTTGAAAAAAATATCAACTTGACAAAAGAGGGAAGGATTTTCACACTCAAGTCATCAAAGCCAGGGATCAAGGTCCTTTTAAAATGGCATCCATAGTTTGGAATCCAATAGAGACTCGACCATACCTAGAAAATAGAGAAAATCCCACAATGTAATTAAAACCAGTGAGTTACAAACATATATCTCGAATGGCTAGAATGGAATAAACTTGGCACAATGTGCTAAAGGAAAACTGGGCTTTACCTTTTAATAGTGGAAAGCAGATCTAGAATAGTAGTATAAAAATCTCCACAAAGGTATCCATGGCATAAATCAGGTTTGAACCAGATGCAATGACCAAAAACAAATTGAAAAGGCCGAACTCCTAGCAATAAAATAATGATGCATTCGTGGTGGCCAAGGTAGAGTTTGAAAGTGGGAAAAGGGAAAATCCATTTGCAAGTAGTCACAATGAAATAAATGGTGACACACGATGAAGTAAACAAATCGGATCTAAAGTGCTAAGGAGCTCCTCCAAGAAAGTGACCAAACCCAAACAAGTTTACCCACAATGGTGAGTAAATTACATAGATAAACTTGAGAGAAAAGTCAATGTTACATAGATGAGTAGCAGAGAAGCCAATAATGGCCGCCATGGAATTTTCAGTTTTATTTTTACATTAAATCATACTAGGATAATAATCTTGTATTGTCAAATGCATGCAATTTAAATAATTTTGTTATTCAAAAGGGGCAAGATGCTCAACTTAGTCTGACTCCTTAGGCCCCATTTAACATTACACACCCATCTTCTATTTAAAAAATTCCCACCTAAAGACCCCATCACTTAAATGATGTAGGGTTCATCCTACACCCTTCAAGAAGAAAATGAAACCATGGAGATCATTAGAGAGGATTGGAAACTCTCCTTTACTAATTTTTTGTGATTAGGGAAAGGATCTACCCATTTCTTTTGTGGGTTTTGGTTCCTCTTTTTTGCCCTTTCTTGTTTTAATGCAATATTTTACTTAGGAGTTTAAGGTATATACAAAGAGTAGATACCCATTTGTGGAAAACTCAGAAACCTTACATATTTATTTTGCAAAGGGGAAGTATATTTTTATACATTTGCACATATATGTGGATATACATATTTGTATATATATTCTTGTTTCATTTTAATTTACCCAGAAATGCGAGGTGTATATTATAACCCTTTTTAAAAAAACACTTTATATATACAAAACCAGAAGGTAACCACATTTCCTAACTTATCAGGACTATGAAGAGCATTAATTCGGCCCACTATAATTTTAAACCAGCGCCAGGGATTAATTCCGTAAAGAAAGAAAATTCGGTTTAAATGTAAATGGGGTTTCAAAGTAAATGGGGGGAGGGGAGCCAACACCACACACCATCCCATTACATATTACAATGGGTTTGGGGTGGGGTTAGTGACTCACTCCCCCAACCTTAAACAAACATTATCCACCTACAGTGGTAGCCATAGGGCATGCCACCATCCCCTTATTATTAAAACTTTTGAACTTTTGATTTTTTTCTTTTAATTCTAAAAGCACATCACCAAACCAAAAAGAAATTGTTGTCCACAAGTTTTAGGTTTATCTCTATTAGATTAATATGTATAAAATGTACATGTCCATATATATTAAAAGGTTATGTTAATATTAGTACTATCTTTTACTCAAGTAACTCTAACTACAACCGTATTATACATTATTAATATATATTAGTAATATAGACTATGTATATTAATATCGAAATAACATATCTATTGAAATTAGATTTCCCTCTTATTTATTTACACTAAGATATTTGCATACTAGTGAAATGATTACAATTTCTCGCCATTATAATAAACAAGGATATAAATTTAAGTCCACCTAGATAAACCTAGTATTGCAAAAATTTGTGCTTGGATGAGATTTAAATAAATAATCTCTTTCATATTTATTTGTGTAGTAACTATAACGATATAATTTTTTTTTAATAGTTTTCACTTCAAATTAAATTGAAAGAATTTGATGAAAGTTTTCTTTACAACAAAGTAACATTTGGATATAAGTTTGTCCGAAACTTCTTCTTAAATAGTCCTTTAAGTATGAGAAAATGAGACACAAATGGATGAAATATATCCCCCTTTCATGAGATCAACTTATCCATAAAGCAAGAACCTCACATTTACTTCCCAAGTAAACCTTACAACTTCCCAAGTAACCTTAGATTTGTGAAATGTTATTCTTTCCATTGCAACCCATTTCAGAGTTCACATTTCATGCAAAGTAATGTAATTCAAAATAAACAACTTACAAGGATTTATCCTATGAATAAAATTACATCCAATACACTATTGGTGCCATCTTCAAGTTATAGAATCATAATAGCACAAGTTACAACACCACATTTATTTTCCCAACAAGAGTTCTTCTTCAAATGAACTCCACCATCTTTACCAAAATCAAGCACACAACAAAAGGGGAGAGTAGGAAACACTCTCCACCCAACAAAAATATCCAATGAGGGAGAGAAGCCTTCTCCCTCATTGGCCCCCAAGCCCCAACAAGGAAGAAATGAAGGCTATTTAAACAACCATGGCAACTCAAAAAATGGCTTCCACATACTCACTCAATCAAGACAAACAATAAAATAACAAAATACAAATTTTACAACAAAACCACCAATATCACAACACAAAAGCTTCATACTAAAGCCATGGAGATAAAACCCTTATGCCTCCCTAAAAAAAATACACCACTCTTATGCCTCCCTCAAGAAATCCACACACTCTTATACCTCCCTCACGCTTATGCCTTCCTCAAGAAAAATATGATAAACACAATTCATATTTATCAACAAGATGGACATCCCAACCTAACTCCCTTCTAAAAATACCAATTACATTTCTCTTATGCCTCCCTCAAGTTTTATCCCCAGTTCCATTTCTCCCACAACCTAAGAATCAAATCTATTTCACAAAGTCATGAGCAATAAGAAATCATTAACAACACATATGAGCAAAACAAAATAACAAGGTTAGGAATAAGGGTGAAGGTATACCTTACAAATGAAGAGTGTCATTACACAACAAGATCCAAGCCTTCCAAAATCCTAAGAAAACACCATCCACTCCAATTTCCATTCACCATTCTCAAGCAATCTCTCCAAAAATTCCCAAGCATTACCCAAAAGAAAAAAGAGTTAGTAACCCCTTAAACAACAGTTAAACATATATATAAAGGAAAAGGGAAAATGAGGGTGAGGTGGTTCCATGTAGGATGCCACATCACTCATCCTCAACTTCACATCCCAAGTCAAACCTCAACACAAATGCACAATAAATTGATAGCTGAGTGAAATGATATTTTACTTCCACACACAAACAAGGCCCACACCCCCTAAGGACAAACTTAAAGACCCATGTAAGAAAAGTGCAATAAAGATCACTTTTTGACTTACAAAACACATAATCGGGTCTATTTTTGACCCCTCAATCCATAGGTAGGGTTAGCATAGAAATTTAAGAGGTTTGGGACAAGTTTAACTTGTCCCACAAGCCTTAAAAATTGAACCCTAAGGCCAAATTCGAAGTTCCATGAAGGGGTAGAGTTTACAACACTCAAGATCTTAGGCACTCAATGTACAACACAAAATCCAAGAGCCATCTAGTTTAATAAATGAAAAAAATTGACCCATGCATAATTAGTTTAGAACAAGATTAAATGAACTAAAATAAGACAACTACGCTCATTAAAGATAAATGGGAATATAACCAAAATCTAAATAATTAATACAAGGAAATTACATCACTAAAATTCACATACTAAAATCAAATAAAAGAGATATAAAAAGGAAAAAACACACAAACCCCTTGGTCACAATTGGAGGTAATCCCCCCATGGGGACCCCATAACAACAACAAGACACACACAACATAACACAAGTTGTCATGGTGACCAATTTCCAATACCCCAAATTCCTTCATTGTTGGTCTGCTACACCCCCCGTAGTTTATTGTTGTGAAATATTCACCTGCAAAATAACACAATACCTTTTTGACCTCTTGGACATATTAGTGATATCGAACTAATAAAAATTCTTATATCTACATATCAATTTCAACATCAAACGTCATAGCTACTATTGCTAAGAGCTAGTGATTCAATAATTACTCTCAATTTCCAAATTTTTAATTCTGCTAATACATCAGTTTGCAATTACGATCATAAACCAACTAAATCCTATAAATTAAGCAATAATTTCACCTGTACACAATTTTTTCAATTCTCCAACATCGAAGGAATCATAGAATAACTTCTAACATCATAATAAAATCAATACGAAAATAATTTGAAATATCAACATATATGTAAGTTGATAACATATCATTTTCTTCCATACTGAAAGTCTATCAAAATTTAATAAATTCGATTAGAGATGTCTATCCTTTAATTTCCATATCATAATGTGTTACTATCATTCATCCATTACTATTTATATGTACAAAGTGAAATGATTCCTATGTGTTCAGTCACAGTGTTAGATTAAATATAACAAAACAATATCGAAGATTAATGATATCACAATCAATCTATGACCACGTAATTGTTCTAGCTAATTGTCTTATCCTTAGATGCCCATCATGGTCCACGATATGACATAGAGTCAAATTAATATTAATAACCAAAACACCATAGAAATCCTGATGTCCACACATTTTATTTGTATGCTAACTAGAATACAACAACCATTTTTATGATTATAACAATTCGGAAAAGATAATTATGGTTCATTTACTGTCGAAGGGAAGTGGGCATTACATCCCCCTCCCGTTAGAATTGACTTCCTCTTGGAAGTCACAGAGAGAGAGGTAGGAAAAAATTCAAAAGAAAAAGGATCATACCATTTGTGGAATTATTTTTCTTCAAACAAGTGTGGGTCTATAGAACCCAAGTTTTGTCCAATGTAATTCAACAAGAAGGAGGAAGATTGTAAGAGATGAGTTCTAAAATTTCTTCATGCAAGGTTATGAACATCTAATTCTAAAGAGTAACTTTACGGGATCAAGCAAGATATAACACATAACATTATAATATGAAGAGGTCAAAGGAGTCTTAAGAATAACAACCAAGTAGAGAAATAACAAGAAGAATTCTGTGAGTTCAAGAATGACCACCTAGTTTCCAATGGAATAAAACATACTGCAATAACAAAATTTAAGGTTTCCACTAAGGTTAAGTTACGCTTTCAAACTTTGTTGTTTAGACGAGGCTAACAGAATCAACCATGACCAAGTTTTTTTATAAGAAACATGTCTACTCAAAGGTCTCATAATTTTGAGATCACACAAGATGATTTTTAACAAGAAGGAAGGACCCTTAAATTAGCCAAAACACTTACAATCAAGAAAACTTATTCATTGAAAGCATTTTTATAACTCGAGAGGGTACAATCAAATTTGCATGGTAATCCTAAGAAAAATCGTGAGCACAAGGTTTCCTATAGCTTGATGTTACCCTTAAATAAAACACACAATACTGACCTAATCTTAGAAATGTCAAACACTAAGAAAATAATTCCACTAGAAACTAACATATCAATACAAGAATCACCATTCACTATAACACCATGGGAGTTATTTATCTTAAATCCTTCTCAAGATGGAAATAACCATAAAGAGAACACATGCTTAAATCGTAAAAACAAAGAGAACTCAAGGGAGCTAGAGAGAAGAACAAGTAACAAGAGGGGGTCCAACTACAATCCAGAGGTGCATCGTACAAAAATGTGAGTAACAACTTATGAAAACACTTACACTTTATTTTCCCAATGAAAAAAGGGGGACACACAACAACGTGGTGTCTTAAGAAAGGAAGAAGAAAAGGAGAACTTACCAAATTTATGTCATTTCATATCCTTAACATATGTTTCCTTAAAAACTACGAATAACCTAGGTCACTTAGGATTAAGTCGACACATAAGGAGGTTACTTTTCTCAAAACAAGAGATAAGGCCCAATCCCGAAAGGCTACAACTCACACTCATTGAGCTATGAGGAAAAAGGGTATGAAAACCTAAACTCCCTCAAGGGAATATCACATACATCTATGAATAAGGGAGTAGTACGAAATTAGAACACATCACTACCAATAAGGTGTTTCACAAAAAAAAATGGGTAGGCGGAAAAATTGAAGGTTCAATCATACATAGAACTTAATACACATACATCTTACTCATTTTATAAACCAACTATTAAGTCAAAAGTTGTAGTTTCACTTGCTAAGCACATTCCTTACAAGTTTTCTTAATTAAAACTTCCTCCTATTATGACATCACAAGTTTGTGTTATAAGGAGCACCACTAGGGTTGGCATGATATCTTGTCATTCAGTATAGTTGGTAGACATATTTATTTTACTCCGAGGGAAGGTAAATGGACAAAGTTTCCTTTCTATTCTTCTACATATTTTTATTTCTCTATTAATCTACCAAGGTTATAACAAGGACCATTTTCCTTTTTCTATGTTCTAGATTATTTGTTAAGTTTCAAAGTCAAATCCCCTCAATTAGGTTTTATTATGCTGAATTTAATCACTTTATCCAATAGATCTTAAAGAGAATGAAGATTCAAACATATCACATTATTACTTTTATGGGAATCAGCATATCGTATTTTTAATTCTAAAGAAATAAGAGACATTCAACATGGTAACAACATCATTAATTTTGTAAGATCTAGGAATCAATCCACCAACATGAGTCACGCCAAGACTTCAAGGCTTTACCAAATAATTTACAAGCATCATTAAAAAATCCTATTGGGTCTCCACAAGTCTAAAAATATGTTACAAGAAAATACCCATTAAAGAGGTATATTTTTACTTTTACAAATTTCAGAGGTTTAAAAATGTTTGTTGTTTAGGCTCAAACATTTTACTCACGTAATAAGACAAGGAAAGTTTTCAAATCAACACTCATATTTCCATAAGATACCACGAACCAAGCAACAAGACAACAATGCAAATTTTACTCCAAGGACACCACCTTCCCATTAGAAAGCATCAAATACAAGAGTAAAATCAACTAATCTATCCAAACATGGACTCTACGACCAAGAGTTTATAGTTTTAAAAGAAGAAGAACAAGTAACAAGAGGGGGTGCCAACTACAACAGAGGTGCATCGTACAAAATGTGAAGTAACAACTATGAAAAACACGTAACTTTATTGTCCCAATGAAAAAAAGGGGGACACACAACACGTGGTGTCTAAGAAAGGAGAAGAAAGGAGAACGTACAAATTTATGTTGGGGTCATGCATATCCTTAACATCTGGTTTCCTTAAAAACTACGAATAACCAGGTTCCACTTAGGATTAAGGCGACACATAAAGGAGGTTACTTTCTCAAACACAAGAAGATAAGGCCCCAATCACCGAAAGGCTACAACTCACATTCATTGGATATGAGGAAAAAGGGTATGAAACCTAAACTCCCTCAACGGGAATATCCCCTACATCTATGAAAAGGGAGTAGTACGAAATTAGAACACATCACTACCAATAAGGTGTTCACAAAAAAAAATGGGTAGGCGGGAAAAAAATGAAGTCAATCATACATAGAACTTAATCCACATATCATCTTACTTCATTTATAAAACCAACTATAATCAAAAGTGGTAGTTTCACTTTGCTAAGCACATTCCTTCCAAGTTTTCTTAATTAAAACTTTCCTCCATTCTGACATCACAAGTTTGTGTTATAAGAGGGCACCATAGGGTTGGCATGATATCTTGTCTATTCAGTATAGTTGGTAGACATATTTATTACTCCGAGGAAGGTAAATGGACAAAGTTTCCTTGCTATCTGCATACATATTTTTATTTCTCTATTAATCTACCAAGGTATTAAAAAGGACCAATTTTTTTTCCTTTTTTATGTTCTAGATTTATTGTTTAAGTTTCAAAGTCAAATCCCTCAATTAGGTTGTATTATGCTGAAATTTCATCACTTTATCCAATAAGATCGTAAAGGAATGAAGATTCAAACATAATCACATTATTACTTCTATTCTGGAATGGAATTCACAAATGCTCTATTACAGAATTACAATCCTCCTTTTATTCAAGACTACTCTAAAACCATACAATGCAACAAAACCCTAAAAAGCCAAAAAACCCAACAAATGAAAAAAGCAATCGGATTGACACCAAAAACTGCATGCCCAAATATGCATTTATAAATTAGGGCTCATGAAAAATTTGGACTTAGTTCTGACAAGCAAAAAAAAGTTATTAAAGTTCTAAAAAGACTAGTCAAAAGAGGAAAAAACATTCAGAGCCAAGTTAAAGCCCACTAGGATGAAGGAATTCGAGCTCGGAAAACGTGCCAACAAAATGCCGGCATAACCTTGCAAAGTTGACAGAACATAGTACTAAGTATATCTACCACCCTGTAAAATTTCTCAGAATGATCCAACGTAGATCAAAAGTTATGTCTCTGCAAGTTATGCTCCCGTATCATTCTCCCCTAGTTTGAAAAGAATTTCAGTACTGTTGTGAATTTGTTGACGGAAACCTTAATTTTGAACTGCAATTTTTCTTAACTTCCCCCTCAGAAATCCAAGTATTTCATCGTGCTGTACCTTCCATTGATACCAAATATTCTATTGAGCTCCCTGTCTATAGGAGGGTTTTTTGGTCCAGACACCGCATACCCCTACTTTTTCTTTGGCATCTATTTGATTCCAGTTTATTTCTTCCTAGGCAAACATTTCATAATGATCTGGAAAACTTATATAAGATCAGAAACTTAAAAATGGTAAGAGAGAGCAAGTTTTCAGTAAGCTCCCACCTTGTAGTGCATTATCACTAATTTCTCAGAATCCCCCCCCCCACCCCCCCCCCCCCTACATGGCCAACTTCTTTATACTTGAGTTTATATATGTCCCTTGGAAACCTCTTTTTCTAAGAGAAACCATCACCGTATTCTTCTTTCAAATACACGTACTCTCCTATAGCATCTGCCAACTTGTTATATGTGAATGTAACTCACTTTCAACTTGTGCCCTCACTTCATCTTGCAGTTGTAGTAGAATGGGTTCTGCAATGCTTCTGCATCATCACTAGTTCATCTTCACCTGTAGAAAATTAGATCTAGGGACCCCTTGGGATTTCCTACCATAGACCAATACTGGAAGGATACCTCCCTATTGACCGTTTTACCGAGCATTATATGCAAAATCAGCTTGAGGTAAGTAAGTGCCCATTGTTTTGGCTTTTCTCCAACTATACAACATGAGGAGATTTCCCAAGCTCTGGTCACTACTTCCATATGCCCCATCAGTCGGGGGTGATATGCACTATGAACTGTAGTTTTGTTCCAATATTTTCTCCAAAGAGTTCCTCAAAAGTGACTCAAAAAAACTTCGTGTCCCGATCTGAAGTGATCATTCTTGGAATTCCATGCAATCTAATCAATTCTTTACGGAAAGAGAAAAAACAATCTACATGTCTGGAAGATCATAGTTTTTACAAGAAAATGAAAGGTCATATTAGAGAAATCTATCAACGAGAAAAAATAGAATCATTCCTCGCTTTGTGTTAGGAGCACCAACACAAAAGCCAACTCAGATCAACCCATGGCCGATAGGGATAGGCAATGGATAAACAACCAGATTCTATGCAGGCCCTAACCATTTGACACACTCTACATCTTCTGACACCCTACTTATGTCCTCTTTACCTTGGCCAATAATAATTTTCTGCAAACAGAGAAATGCTCCTACATACCCAAAGTGTCTAGCCCAACCCCCAACTATGCAAATTTCTATAATATTTTCTCGCATGAACCAACAAGGATACACAATTGTGTCCCCCTAAAAAATAACCATCTGTATCAAATAATCAAAAGAATCACTCCTACTATAGGCTCCTTAAGTTTTTTGACAACTCACCAAAATTTGGATAACCTTCATACTATTCCTAACTGCCTCAAACCTAGTACTTTATTTTCCATTGTTGTCAAAGGGCTACATTCCTAAACTCAAGGCACAACAACTTGATTCTACTTACCAGGAATTATGCTTAAAAAAAAAGTATATTCTTCAAAAATGAAACCCATTTTGCATTACGACTATGTGTTTGTCTGTGGTTTACCTACCTCAAGGCTTCATGGTCAGTGAATAGTACAATTCCTTGCTACCAGGTATGTACTCTCCCGTTCCTTAATTCATGAATAATAGACGTAAAAAATTCAACATCAGAAGTAGAAAAGATTTCCTCCTAACTCATTTGCTTTTTCACTAAAGAATGCCAAGGTTCCCTCTTGACTCAAAACACAGCTCCAATCCCAAATGTGAGGCATCACAGTCAACTGAGACCTTGCTAAAAATGAAATACCAAAACAAGTGCTCTGACACTGTCTCTCAACATTCAAAAACTATTATGTTGCTGCCTTGTCCTTACAAATCCTCCCTTTTGTACACTTGTTATGGGTGAAAACAATGTGCTTTGCTACTGAAATTCATGATGAAATCCTAGAAAAGTGCCAATCCATGAAAAATAAACCTCTGTCAATTCCTTGGAATAGGCCAGTCCAGAATCGCCTTACGTTTTTCCTAATCCATCCTCACTCCATCCTCTGATATGCCAAATCCCAAAAAAAACAAGACTCTTTGAAGAATCTATACTTATTTAAGTTTGCATATAGGACTCTCGTTACGTAACAAGTCTAGCAACCAATGTCAGATGTAACAAGTGTTCTTCACTGTTTACTGATTCAAAATAGAAAACAATGAAATTACCATGATGCTAGGACTAATGTAATATACCACCCTGTAAAATTTCAGAATGATCCAAACGGTAGGATCAAAGTATATGGTCTCTGCCAAGTTATGCTCCGTGATCATTCTCCCCTGTTGAAAAGAATTAGCTCCATGTGAATTATGTTGACGGAACTCATCTAATTTTGCGACTGTCAATTTTTCTTAACTCCCACTCAGAAATCCAAGATTTTCACTTGCCTGTAAACCTTCCATTGTACCAAATATCTATTGTAGCTCCCATGTCTAGTAGTAGTGTGATTGTTTTTGGGTCCCAAGACACGCATTTACCCTATCCCTTTTCTCTTTGGATCTAGTGATTCCAGTTTATTTCTTCCTCTGCAACATTTTCATATGATCTGGAAACTTATATAAGTCAGAAACATTAAAAATGGTAACGATAGCAAAGTTTTCAGGTTAGCTCCACATTGTAGGGCCATATCACTCATTTCTTAAGAATCATACATGGACCAATCTGCTTATACTTGTGAGTTTATTAATGTCCCCTTTGGAAACTCTCTTTTTCTAAGATGAACCATCACCGTATATCCTTCTTCAAATGACACTTACTCTCCTACTAGCATCTGCCAACTTTTTATATGGTGCTACTCACTTTCAAAATTTTCCCTCACTTAATCTTGCAGTTGTAGAATGTGTTCTGCAATGCTTCTGCATCATCACTTAGTTTCATCTCACCTAGTTAGAAAAATTAGATCTAGGACCCCCCCCTTGGATTCCTTACATATACAATCTGGAAAGGATACATCCAATCATTGACCTGTTTACCGAAGCTATTATAGGCAAATCCAGATTGAGGTTAATAAAGTAAGCCAAGTGCCATTGTTTTGCTTTGCTCCAAAACTATACAACATAGGAGATTTCCCAAGATTATGTTCAATATTCACACTTGCCCATCAGGTATGGGGGGTGTATATGCACTACATGAACTGGAGTTGGTTTCAATTTCTTCCCAAGAGTCTCCAAAAGTGACTCAAAACTTCGTGTCCCGATTCTGAAGTGATCATTCTTCTTTGGAATTCAATGCAATTAATCACTTCTGAAAAAAACAAATTACAATTCTGGTTTTTATGGAGAGCCCATCATTAGAAGCAAGCATAATTAGTTTTTTACAAGAAAGAAATGTGTCATTCTTTAGAGAATCTATCAACGAGAAAAAAAAAAATAGAATCATTCCCTCGCTTTGTGTTAGGAAGCCCCATAACACAAATCATACCAGATAAGCCATGGCCTATAGGGAATAGGCAATGCATTTATTACAACCCCAGGATTCTATGCATGGCCCTTAACCATTGACACACTCAAAATCTTTTCTACAACCCTACTATGTCCCTCTTCTACCTTGGCCAAAATTAATTTTATTGCAAACAGGAGAAATTGGCCCCCTACTTTATACAAAGTGTCTAGCCAACCCCCCACTAGGCAATTCTCATAATATTTTCCTCATTGAACCAACAAGGTACAACAATTGTTTCCCCCTCCCCTCTAAACAAATACCCATCCCTGTATAAAATAATCAAAAAGAATCACTACCTACTATAGGCTCCCTTAAGTTTTTTGACAACATCACCAAAATTGGCTCAACCTTCATACTATTCCTTAACTGCCTCAAACCCTAGTACTTTATTTTTCCATTGTTGTCAAAAGGGCTACATGCCTACTCAAGGCATCAACAACTTGATTCTACTTACCAGACTTATGCTTTAAAAAAAAAGTATATTCTTGCAAAAATGAAACCCATTTTTGCCATACCTACTATTTAGTTTCTTCTGTGTGTTTACATACCTCAAGGCTTCATGGTCAGTGAATAGTACAAATTCCTTTGCTACCATGGTAATGTCTCCAGTTCCCTTAATTCCTGAATAATAGCGTAAAATTCCACATCAGAAGTAGAATATTTCCTCCTAACTTCATTTAGCTTTTACTAACGACTGCCACAGGTCATCCCTCTTGACTAACACAGCTCCAATCCCAAACATGTGAGGCATCACAGCAACCTTGAAGACCTTGCCTAAAATATAGAAATACCAAAACACGTGCTTCTGCACTTTCTTCTTCAAACCAATTTCAAAAACTATATGTTGCGCATTGGTCTTACAAACTCCTCCCTTTGGTACACTTTGTTAGGGGTTGAAACAATGCGACTGAAATTCCTTGATGAAATTCCTATAAAGTGCAAATCAATTGAAAAAATACGACCCTCTGTCACATTCCTTGGAATAGGCCCTTCCAGAAATCGCTTCAACTTTCCTTCACCATCCTCACTCAATCCTCTGATATGACAAATCCAAAAAAAACAAGACTCTTCTGAAGAAATCTATAGATTTAAGTTTTGCATATAGCTCTCTTTACGTAACAAGTCTAGCACCAAATTTCAGATGTAACAAGTGTTCTTCCACTGTCTTAATGAAATCAAAATAGACAACAATGAAATTACCATTTCTTCTCGGGATGAGTACTCTATTTCATCAACTCATGAATGTACTGGGGTACTAGATATCCCAAATGCATCACCATCCACTCGTATAATCCATCTTTTGTTTTGAAAGAAGTGTTCCATTCGTCTGTTCATGGATTCGGATATGCAGGTAATGCTTCGTAGGTCAATCTTGCCTAAAAATATCCGGCTCCCTAGCACATCCTCCTCATCCAATCGCGGAATTGGGAACCGATACTTAATTTGATCGTGGTGTGTATGGTTGCTACTGTTACACCAACATTCTCAATCTCCATCTTTTTTGGGAGTCAATAAAACATAGAGTTGCACATGATTCATGCTTTCTCTCACTAACCCTTTCTGTATTAGACAGTCACTTGTCTGTTAACCTATTCACTTGTGTTGTGCTCCATCCGATAGGCTGCCTAGTTGGAAGGGCTGATCATGGATCAAATCTATGGTGTTGAATATCTGGTTTTGCATCCCCATTTTGCATTTCCCCTTCTAAGGTTGGGTAACTTCTCCCGTTAGCTCAGCAACTTGTCTCTTTATCTCTTGCATATGCCTATTCATCTAGGCATAACCTCCCCTCCCGCGTCTAGCCATGTTTATATAAAATAGAGGTAAAAACTACACAAAAAATGTAATATGTTACCTTAATTATTTCCGCAAGATCAAAATCCTACTCTGATACCAATTGATGTGAATTCAGCTGCAAGAGGTTGAAATACCTCCAAAAAAAATATAAACAACTTTGCAAATAAAACCATGAGTTTCAAAATAGCTTACTTCTCATTCTGGAATTCACACTGATCTATTACATCATTACAATCCTCCTTTTATTTCAAGACTACTCTAAAACCCTAAAATGCCAACAAACACTAAAATGCCAAAAACCCCTAAAATGTAAAAAAACTCGGATTGACCCCAAAATTTGCGTGCCAAATATGCATTCATAAGTTAGGGTTCATGCGAAATTTGGACTTATTCTGTCAAGCACAACAAAATTTATTAAAGTTCTAAGACCTAGTCAAAAGCAGAAAAAATATTCGGAGCCAATTTTAGGCCACTAGATGAAGGAATCCGAGCCCGAAAACATGCCAAAATGGGCACAACCTTGAAAAATTTGACCCTAGCATAGTACTAATGTATATCTACCACCCTGTAAAATTTCAGGATGATCTAACGGTCAGATCAAAAGTTATGGTCTCTACAAATTATGCTCCCGCATAAAAAAATCAATCTGATCCTAACACAATCCATAAGCCCTTAACAAAACACATCTACTTTGAAGAGGATAAGATATTTTACCATCTTGTAGGAGCATCACCACCACCGCTAACAACTGCCAACTAGACCGCAATACACAACAAACTCTCCATTATCCTAGACACACTCAAGGTTCCATCTTTCCAAAACAAAGGTATAACTTAAAACACCTAAGAAGACATTCCAGGCACCTAGGATGTACCCCCATATGACGAAATGTCACAATACAAACAATGTAGAACCAACTCAACAACATGCAAGAAAGAATCACGTAACATTTAGCTAAGTAGCCAGCAGATAAACAAGCTCCAAGTCACCAATTAAAGTAAAATCCAAGAAATATTGGCAATCAAGGAAAGTGGCAAAGTAGCTGCATTGCAATGTCTAAAAATTCTCGCAAAATATAAATAACTAAAAGAGCCTCAGAGCTTCTCAATCAAATTGCAAAATAAGATGCTGGTCCTTAATAAAATAACACCAATTTATGAATATATAAAATATAAAAAGTCAACATCAAAATCACTTTGTAGCCCCTCATGGCCGCTAATAGGGGTACTATACCTTGAGCTCCATTCTAATAATGCGTACGCAAAGCTGGATCAAAAGCAACACCAAGACCTAATATCCAATTACTCATTAGGGATTAAGTCGATAAAGCGGAAACCAAAAATAACTTGTCTAACCACTGAAGGAAAAGGAGAGCTTTAGATGACTATACAACTTCTAATTTACTCAGTTAGACTCCCAAACACAACCACTAACACTAGGCCACAAGAGTCACACCAAACAATTTATCATTCCAACAAGGAAGAGTCTTAGCAGATTTATCACATCATACGACTAAAGCAAGGGTTAGATCTCATCAAACAACATCTTTTCAAGGTAGAAACAAGTTCTTGCTACACCAGAAGTTCACAAAAATGTCAATTTAATTCAATTTTTTCAGTTAACCGCGTTTAACAAAACGCCATTAAGCAAGTACAATAATTCAAATAACTTTAATATTTTAATTATGGTGGTTCAAATTCGTATAACTGGTTTGTAGGTTTCAAAGTCGGCTCAGGGTCCAAGCGTTGAACCCATGGCTCTGATACCAACTGTAACGCTCACATTTTTCCCACTCAAACCCATGATAAACCTGATAGCAAACTGTGAAAATTATGGAATAATTTTTTTTCATAAAGGTTATATGTCAATAGCTGAAATTTAATCTAATTTGGATTATAAAATTTAAAACAACTGCAAGGCATGTGAAAATAATTATCGATTAATAAAGATTGCCCCAATTTTCAAAATTAATATTACGTTTTAATTCTTTCACTAATGAGGCATCAAAATTTAATTTAAATAATCTTCTTTAGCTTTTCCGAACACTACTCCATTAATCTCTTTTAAAATAATTTTATTTAGGGTACAAAATCAATTTTACATTAAATCATACTAGGATAATAATCTTGTATTTTCAAATGCATGCAATTTAAGTAAGTTCATTATTCAAAAGGGGCAAGGTGCTCAACTTAGTCTACCTCGTTAGGCCCCATTTAACATTACACACCCATATTTTATTTAAAACATTCCCACCTAAATACCCCATCGCTTAAGTGATGTAGGGTTCATCCTACACACTTGGATCTAATCTATCTAAGCCATTAGATCTAGGTTTGACTAAAAAAACCCTAGATATCCTTATGGGTTCTCTTATATTCATTTTATAACTCTACTCTCTTATTTCTCTTGTTTTGTTTTGAGGTTAAGGAAGGAGGAGAAGAAAATGAAGCCATGGAGGCCATTAGAGAGGATTGGAAGCTCTCCTTTGCTAAATTTTCGTGATTAAGGCAAAGATCTACCCATTTCTTTTGTGGGTTTTGGTTCCTTTTTTTTTTTCTTACTTGTTTTAATACAATATTTTACTTGGGGGTTTAAGATATATACAAAGAGTATATACCCATTTGTGGAAAAACCATAAACCCTACATATTTATTTTGCAAAGAGGAAGTATATTTTTATACATTTACACATATATGTGGATATACATATTTATATATATATTCTTGTTTCATTTTAATTTAACCACAAACTCGGGGTGTATATTATATAACCCTTTTTAAAGAAACACTTTATATACACATATATACAAAACCAGCGCCCAATGTAATTTTAAACCAGCGCCGAGTATTAATGCCAAAGAAAATTCGATTTCAATGTAAATGGGGTTTCAAAGTAAATGGGGGGAGGGGCGCCGACCCCACCCCCATTCCATTACATATTACAATGGGTAATATGTAATATCCATCTACAGCCGTAGCCATAGGGCATGCCGTCATTCCCTTATTATTAATTTTTTTTGTTTTTTTGTTTTAATTCTAAAGCCACGGATCACCAAAACAAAAAGAAATTGCTGTCCACAAGTTTTAGGTTTATCATTATTATTATATCAATATGTATAAAATGTACATGTCCATATATATATTAAAAGGTTATATTAATATTAGTACTTATCTTTTACTAAAGCAACTCTCACTACAACCGTATTATACATTATTAATATATATTAGTAATATAGACTATGTATATTAATATTGAAATAACATATCTATCAGTTAGATTTCCTTCTTATTTATTTACACTAAGAGATTTGCATATTACTCAAAGGATTACCATTTCTCACCATTATAATAAACAAGGATATAAGTTTAAGTCCACTTAGATAAACCTAGTATTGCAAAAATTTGTGCTTAGATGAGATATTAATAAATAATCTCTTTCATATTTATTTGTGTAGTAACTATAACAGTGTAATTTTTTTTTAATAGTTTTCACTTCAAGTAAAATGAAATTATTTGATGAAAGTTTCCACTACAACAAAATAACATTTGGATATAAGTTTGTCTGAGAGTTCACATTTCATGCAAAGTAATGTAGTTCAAAATAAACAACTTACAAGGATTTATCCTATGAATAAAATTACATCCAATACACTATTGGTGCCATCTCCGAGTTATAGAATCATAATAGCACAAGTTACAACACCACATGTATTTTCCCAACAAGAGCACTTCTTCAAATGAACTCCACCATCTTCCCCATAATCAAGCACACAACAAAAGGGGGTAGTAGGCAACACTCTCCACCCAAAAAAAATATCCAATGATGGAGAGAAGCCTTCTCCCTCATTGGCCCCCGAGCCCCAATAAGGAAGCAATGAGGGCTATTTAGAAAACCATGTCAACTCAAAAAATTGCTTCCACATACACATTAAATCAAGACAAACAATGAAATACAACAATACCAATTTTGCAACAAAACAACCAATATCACAACACAAAGACTTAATACTAAAGCCATGGAGGAGAAAGAAACATGGGGGTTCTTCTTATGCCTCCCAAGGGATTGGGTGTCCACCTATGAGCCTCCAAAAATTCCATCCCAATACACACAATACTCTTATTCCTCCCTCCAAAAAGATACACCACTCTTATGCCTCTCTCAAGAAAAATAAGATAAACACTATTCATATTTATCAAAAAAGTGGACATCCCAACCCAACTCTCTCCTAAAAATACTTATTACATTTCTCTTATGCCTCCCTCAAGTTTTACCCCCAGTTCCATTTCTCCCATAACCTAAGAATCAAATCTATTTCCCAAAATCTTGAGAAATAAGCAATCATCAACAAAACATATGAGAGCAACAAAATAGCAAGGTAGGAATAAGTGTGAAGTTCTATGTTACAAATGAAGAGTTTCAATACACAACAAGATCCAAGCCTTCCAAAATCCTAAGACAACACTATCCACTCCAATTTCCATTCACTATTCTCAAGCAATCTCTCCCAAAATTCCCAAGCATTTCCCAAAAGAAAAAAGAGTAACCCCTCAAACAACAATTAAACATGTATATAAAGGAAAAGGGAAGAGGAGGGTGAGGTGGCTCCATGTAGGATGCCACATCACTCATCCTCCACTCCAGATCACAAGTCAAATCTCAACCCCAATGCACAATAAATTGGTGGGTGAGTGAAATGACACCCAAACAAATAAACAAACAAATCCCACACCCCCTAAGGACAAACTTAAAAAACCATGTAAGAAAATTTCAATAAATGTAACTTTTTTACTTACAAAACGCATAATGGGGTCTATTTTTGACCCCTAAATCCATAGGTAGGGTTGGCATAGCAATTTAAAAGGTGCGGGACAAGTTTAACTTGTCCCACAAGCCTTCAAAATTGGCCCCTTAGGCCAAATTCGAATTTCCACGAGGGGGTAGAGTGTACAACACTCAAGATTCTAAGCACTCAACTTACAACACAAAATCCAAGAGCCATCTAGTCTAATAAATGAAAACTTTTGAACCATGCATAATTAGCTTAGAACAAGATTAAATTAACTCAAATAATACAACTAAGATCATTAAAGATAAAAGGGAATATAAACCAAAATTTAAATAATTAATACAAGGAAATTACATCACTAAAATTCACATACTAAAATCAAATAAAGGAGTAATTAAAAGGAAAAAACACACAAACCCCATGGTCACAATTGGAGGTAATCCCCCCCATGGGGACCCCCTAACAACAACAAGACACACACAACATAACACAAGCTACCATGGTGAGTAGTTGTCAATACCCCACATTCCTCTGTTGTTGGTCTCTTAACCCCCTTGTAGTTTATTGTTGTGAAATATTCACCTGCAAAATCACACAATACCTTTCTGGCCTCATGGCCATATTAGTGATATCGAACTAATCAAAATTTTTATATCTACATATCAATTTCAACGTCAAATGTCATAGCTATTATTACTATGACCTAGTGATTCAACAATTACTCTCAATTTCCAAAATTTTGATTCTGCTAATACAATAGTTTGCAATTACGATCATAAACCAACTAAATCATATAACTTAAGCAATACTTTCACTTGTTCACAATTTTGCCAATCCTCCAACATTGAAGGAATCACAAAATAACTTTGAACATCATAATAAAATCAATATGAAAATAATTGAAATATCAACATATATATAAGCTGACAACACATCGTTTTCTTCCATACTGAAAGTCTATCAAAATTTAATCAGTTCGATTAGAGATGTCTATCCTTCAATTTCCATATCACAATGTGTTACTATCGTTCGTCCATTACTATTTATATGTACAAAGTGAAATGATGCCTATGTGTTAAGTCACAATATTAGATTAAATATAACAAAACAATATCGATGATTAATGATATCACAATCAATCTACGACCACGTAACCGTTCTAGCTAATTGTCTTATCCTTAGATGTCCATCAGGGTCCATGGTATGACATAAAGTCAAAGTAATAATAATAACCAAAACACCATAGAAATCCTGATGTCCACACATTTTATTTGCATGCTAACTAGAGTACATCAGTCAGGTTTACGATTATAAAAATTTGAAAAAGATAATCATGGTTCATTTATTGTTGAAGGGAAATGGGAATTACAAATAGCTTTTCATATGAGGCCTAAAATAACCTTTTGCAAAAGAATACACAGTGGCTTTTGCCAAAAATAGTCTCCCAAAAAAAACAAAAGCCATCTACATGTGAAGAAAAGAAAAATTACCTTTATTCCCAAAGGACTTGTACAATTTGTTCCTTGAAGAGAGAGATTGACTAGTGAATAGGAAGTTTGGCTGAAGGAGAAGTAAATTTGGTAGGCTATAATTAGCCTTATTCTTAGTTTAAAAGTTGTATTTTTGTAAACATAAAAGTCATATATGTACAAGAACTATAGCTGCAGATCATGGGCTATTTTTTTATGGGTTAGGTGGAGTCTCTTGCTAAATACTTTATGCTTTTGCAAAGCATTGGGGGAGGGGGGGGATAATTTTTCCTTAGTTATGCTGCAAAACCGATTGTATTGTTTTACCTTTGAATAATAGAAACACTGATTTTTCCTCCATTCTTAAGCTTCTTGTAGTGTGTAAAAGTAAGTTTTAGGTGTGTATAAGTGAGTATTTTATTCCTTTGCATATAAATAGCCTTACAACACCTTAATCAAGTAAATTTAACTTTTTTTCAATCACCTAAGTGTGTTTTTAATGCCTTAGTGAATACAAAACCTATTTAAAATTGAGTGGAGCAAAGCCATTAGATATTATTGTTGTTTTTAAGCATGTTTGTACAAGCTCAAGCCCCACAAAAAATATTGGTGTATCATCTTTTGCCATCCTTCAGTTTTACATTTCTTCTAACCGTTAACCAAGAAAAATTTAGAAATTTAGTGATCCATCAAGGGAACCAGCCCTCTTTGGGGGTTCACCTCAGTCCGAGGCACCCATAACTTGGAGGAGATCCCATTGTACTTTTCGAAGTCAGAGCTAGATAGTTAATCCAGGATGAAGGTGTAATTCAGACTGATAATAAGTGGCAATAGAAATATAATAATATTAACCATGGATAAAATATGGCCAAAGATATCGGTTAATTAGTAATTTTCTTACATACGAATCATATGAATAGTAGTATGCAATCAGGTCTAGATAATTACCCAAAGTGTGTGATTTTGTGTCTAAAGGAGGTTTATTTGTCTCCATGGTTATCTGATGTTCTCTTACTTCTGTATTCTATTGTTTTCCATTGTTTGTTGGATTTTCCCTTTTCTTTATCTCATGTGCGCATTATATACTTTCAGTCACTGTAACTTAGATTGTCTTGCAACATTGTGAGTGATATCCCATGTTTTCCACTCGTTTTTTCACGGTCTACATTGTCTTCTTCCTAGTTCATTTACACAGTTTTATATATGCATATTTATTTTGTTTACACTAACACTTCTCTCCTAGCCAATGTTTCCATGTGCCTTGGTTTCTACCATGCACATTCCCTCCTATATACCAATATCAGTTCAACGTGAGGTCCTTTTTTGCACCACATCCTCCTAGAAAATTTGCATGCACACCAAATGAAGGGGGAATCTATTGGGTCAAATAGTCACCCCATTCAGGAGTCAAAGTCACAGTTCAACAATCTACAATCACAGTTCAGTACAGTACAACACAAAGTCAACACAGTCTATAGACTCAGATAGGTCTCAGAATAGACTTGGATCCTTACTTCACCACAAACACTAGATCCATGAATTAGACTTGGGCATCTAGGTGCTTCTATCC
Source organism: Taxus chinensis (assembly GCA_019776745.2). Lineage (NCBI taxonomy): Eukaryota > Viridiplantae > Streptophyta > Pinopsida > Cupressales > Taxaceae > Taxus > Taxus chinensis. Next base: position 549,096,305 of record CM034156.1, on the reverse strand, counting down.
GTTCTTGGTATCATGATACCAGGAGGCAGATACACAAATGTTTTCAGTTCAACATTGCCACAGAGGATTTTCATAGGGTAGACAGTCCTTCAAAACCTGGAAATAATGTTTTATCACATTTATTAACATTGGATTGGACTTGTGTACACCATCTAAAGTGGTGTTTTTACTACGATAATAAGTCAAGGTTGGAGAATGACACAAGAATTTTCTACCTACACTACTTCTACAATGGCGTAAGATCACCGAAAAAACTAACATTCACCATGATTGGTGTGAGACTTCCCAAAAAACACACTGTTTATCAACATATTCAAGATTATTTCTATCCCTTTTTGAACTCATCATGGATGAAGTGCACATGTTCATTTTTTTCTATTTTCAATAGTTTTTTACACACTTCTATACATGCATTTTAAACATTTTTCTATATACACCTATTTGAATACTTAATCATTCTTCTCTTTTTCAGGTTCATCCTTATGGGAAGTGGTAGTCAACATCATTTCATCATAAAAAACATAAACATTATACATCAACAAGTACAATGTGGCATCTATACATACACATTTCTCCCTAGGGTCATTATCATCACTTTTTTTTACTTCCTCTCATTTAACATCCACACTTCATACTTTTTTTATCATTCCACAGTTTCTTTGTCTCAACACTCTCTTCTACATCGATCTACATGGTTATTAAGTACACATATCCATCTAATTTATGTTACCAAGATTTCCTCTCACTAACATAAAGTGGGGGAAAATATCGACACAAAATCAAGGACTTGGGTACATTAATAGGTCCTAGTCACATACTACTATGCATATGATTCAAATGGAAGAAAAGTACTAATTGATCACTAGACATGGCCTCTTAGGTTCCCTTCTAGTCTCCATTTCAACCTTACAAACTTCATTGCCTAGTTTGACCCTTCACATTTCAACTTTTCTGGCCATGGAAACCAACACCCAACTAGGATGTCAATGCCCATGCACCCTCATCCCCTCTGGGTGCCCTATACCTCTTTGTATCCAATGCGCTACTTTTTGGGTCCTTTTTAACGATTGGGCATATTTTTCTCTTAGAGGTTGGCATTTTAGTGATCAATTACGAAATTTGAATAAGACAATCATATAAATATTAAGTCATGTTACCAAATTAAAGGAAAAAGCTATAATCATCTATAATATCACCTAAGGTTGCATCTCACAAGTACTCAAGAGCATATTTGCATTCATCTAGAACCATTGTAAGAAAAAAAAAGTTGGCTTTCTATATCACTTGCATAGGAGGGAAGTTAATTTTATTCCATGCACATATCTATTACATATTTTTAAATCTAGTTACTTTTCTTGCTATCAAGTGTGACTCATATAAGATCCATCTATGGAACGATTTGACACACGAACACATAACTAAATTGGGTCAGATATGTAGTGTAGTGATCAATTGTAAGATCACTTGTTTGACAGCTAATGACAATCTGACCCCACATTTTAAATATTTCAATTTTATAATTTGATGTTCTGTGGTTTTTGCAGGTGATCTCTTCATTACAAGTTATTAATGACATCAATGATCATAGTTTGACCATCTAACGACAAACGGTGAGGGTTTTAGATCATTTGACGACCCTGTAAAATCTATCTATGGACCTCTTGCGCAGATCATGACATATAGGAAGGGATCCTAGTGCCAAAGCATGCCACTACCAGTCCAGGTGCCTTAGTCCATGCTCCTGTACTACTACACTTTTCTCGGTTCAGTTTCAACGTCCTATACTTTCGTTCTTCCATTCTTCCACCTTCACACATTGTAAGGAGTATTTGCAAAATCAACTGAATAACCTAACTCTCTATTAGACTTAGGGTTTTACTTCCTTTTCTTATTTGTTTGAGTCATTTGTGTATTTTACTATCATATCTACTTTCTGTAACATACATAATAATTTAACAAATTAATCTACACCATTTTTAGTTTATTATTGGTAAATTAGAAACTACCATTCAGACTAATAATCTCAATCCCGGGTAGAACCTCCAATCCTCTCCTCAAGTTACATTAAAGAGATTTGAATTTTTTTGGAAGACTTTGACAGAACCTATGAAATCTCATTTTCTCATGAATTATTTATCAAGGTCTCCATGTTGGGGATAGACTAAATCAAATGGGAGATACCGATCCATTGTGCACTTTTTTGCACTAACTGAAAACTCTTGAGCATATTTTCAAGTTTTTATCCTTTACACAGTTAGCGTAGAGGTGGATTACATCCTTTTTTCTCCATTTCTTCCAAACACTTGTCCTAAAAACTGATTCTTCTTGGGGACTCCACTTGCTTACATGTTAAATAAAAATTCTAGATATTGAAAGTATTTAGAGGTTATAATATTTAAAATTTGAAAACATGGAAATTTTGTAATTTTTAATCAAATTAAATGCATAGAAACTTATCTGTTTATAATTAGGTGGGTGTTATTCCCAATGCATTTCTTGATAGTCAAGTAAATGTGGAAAACTTTCCACTGGAGGTGGAGCATGTGTAGACTCTCATTGATCATTGGGGAAATAAATCTTGTACTATTCGTAAAGAACTGCCAGATCATGCACTTAGTAATTCCTCATTAGGGATACGGTCATGTTCAATCATGCTACTGCTCACATAATATATGCAAGATCCTTATCCCATAGGATCCATCATTCCCATATCAGTGGAATACAAGTGGATGAAGGAGTTATTCTCTTAGTGGCGTTTCTAGGGTTGAATGTCTCGTAGGAAAGACAAATGGACCACCTTGAGTGATAGTGGTCACACTAGTGAGGTGGATATGTGGGAGGACTCCCTTGTTAGGTTGTTGGGATAGATTTCTTCACAATAAGCATGCATTACATGAGGCTGGTTTACACAGTAAGCGACATCAGTCAGCATATTAACCGTCATTGGTTAGCATATTAACTATCATCAATTAGCATAAAAAATCACCATCAGTCAAAAGATGAACTGCCATCAACCAAGGTAACCATCGTTGGTTACCTATGCATGAAATTTTATATTTAACCGATTGGAATTAGATATAACTTTGTTATAAATTTGATCTAAAGGTTTGAAATGCATAGTTAAGGTTCCCTAAGTTTTAAGATGCTCATATAAGCTTGAAAGCTAGGGTTAGATGTTATGATGGCATGTAATTGATTATTATTGCATGTGGAATCCTTCATTGAGAGAATGAATAAGAAGAGAAAGAAATAATAGGTTACATTAAGACAAAGCTTCCATGGAAAGGAGTTGGATAGAAGGAAATAGCAGGTACATCTGAATGGTGAGAAGAGGGTAACATCTTCTACTATATTTCCTTTACATAGTTATTGTCTCATTGTAATGACTTGCATAGTATACAAAGAACATATAGTTTCTTCTTGTAGATCCACATGTTGGTGAGATCTTTTATTATAGATCCATGCAGATATAGTCTTATATAGTTAGATCCACAAGTTGTTGTGAGATCTTGTATTATAGATCCATGAGATCATATTGTATTGTTGATCCATATAGATCTAGATATTGTCTTCATGTTTGCATAGGTTATATAGTGAGGCAAAGACAAAATTTCTTCTTGATGCATTTTCATGGTTGCACATTGGTAGACCATGTGAGAGGTCTTGTCGTATATCCACAGAGAACTTGGTAGCAGTTCAAAGTTGTAGTAGTTACAGGTTATGTGAGATCTGTTGGTGGTGTTTGGAGGCACGATTGTAGTGCACTTATGTAGATCCATTTAGAGATTTGAAGGGGAGGAGATACTCTTGGAGAGATGCATTGTACTCTTCTATTGAAGATTTAGTTTGTACTATTTCTATATTATATATATTAGATCTCTATCTTTGGTGGACGTATCCCACATTGGGTGAACCACAGTTGATGTTGCATTATGTTTTTGTACTTTTTTAATTTGAATTATTCTAGTTCATACTTCCACTGATGTAGATTTTGGGGAATTATTTAGATCATATGTGCATGATTTTGTTTGTTATTAAATCATAGTACTATTCTGATGTCCCGAATTCCCAACAATTGGTATTAAAGCTAGGTTATTTCAGAGAAAGGTTTTGCTTGAGTATATTGTTAGTGGTTTACTGACATATGTATGAGAGCACAGTTTCTTTTTCCTTATGTGAAAATCATAGGAAGAGATTTAAATCTCAAGTGGAAGCTAGAAATATGAGGTTTTTAGAGAATATAGTGACTAAAGTTGTTTAGGTTACAACTGACATCAACAGAGTAACCATGGTAGGTTACAGGGTGACCGTGATCAGTTACTGAACAACATGGTTTTAAACAAGAAATCCTAGATATGAATAGTTAAGAAGATGCATGGAATGTGTGTGTTGTTTGTTAAGGTGTCCCTGGTTCTTGGAGGCATAAGCATGTTGGTCAAATTGCAGCTATGTGTTATAGAGGTATGGTTTTATCTTAGTATTGGAGTGCTTATATGTTTTTGTTGCACATGCATGGTTTAGGATTGCAGATCTAGTATGAGATAAAGGAGCAGTTATGCATCCATTAGTGTAGTAAGATGGATGGGCTTCGTTAGAGAATTAGAATATTGTAGCACAGAATGAGGATGGGGTTTTAATAAAAGAAACATAAACTTTAGTTGAAGATGTGGTTGAGTATGTTGGTGCTGGTAAGGTGATGTATTTCATCTTAGTGTAGTTTTATTGCATGTATTATTTTTGTTAAGTTTTTGTGCAAGGTTGGTTGCTTCTTGAAAATACTGGCTCAACACAATTATCGTCTTTGGTCAGAGTAAGAACCTAGTTTGGTGATCTATGCCAATTTTTGGCATTTTGTTCATTCCAGCAACACTGAATTCGGTCACAGAGGGTAACTGGTACCAGTTAGAAAACTATGGCAGGTCTTTGTGACAATGCATTTGCAAAAGATTTCTTACAATAAAAGAGGGCATGGATGGTTTAGTATCCTATTTTGGAGGATGAAGTTTCTTGCACAATGTGTACAAGTAGAAATAGTGTAAATCACTTCAATGTTTAGATTAGAAAGAGGATGGAGTTGGCTCAGTTAGTTGAGTGAGACTTTGAGTTAGGTATCTCTATATGATTCATGTTTTTTTCTTTCATTTGGAGCAACTGATATTAGTTTTGGATAGTGTGCATAGATTGAGACCATGTTTTTGGTGTTGGTTGAATTTTATTTCCCAGTTCTGTGGAATCTTGAGGAAAAGGGTTTCTAGTCTAAGGATGAGATCCTTAATGAAAATTCATGATTACACATAGTTGCAGGTAACGAGAGATGTTGAGTACATAGGATGAAAATTTTTTGATTCACCTACTTCACAATAATTCCAAACTTCTGTGATGTATAAGTATTCTTTGATAAGAAGGGAATCATTTTATATTTTCTTTCATCTGGTTTTCCTTTTCACTGACATGTTAGGTTTTGAGCTTGGTGTTAGAGGCATTCTAGGGAATTTTGTGTTCAATGGGATAAATCCATGGTTATTGGCATTGCAGGATTTGATACATGATGCACATGCAAAGTGAGAGGAGATTGCTACTATTGAAAGTGGTAGAGGCACTAGTTGGTTTTGGAGGGAAGTCATGGATTTGCAGGTATCTTGAGTTTATTGCTTTGTGATGTCACTTATGGTTTATTTTTTGGTGCCTGGGTATTCCTTAGGGAAATCATTTGATGGTTGATTTAACTCATTTTAGATGATAGAGGATTTTCTAGAGTTTTAAGGGTGAAAAAAGGAGAAAATATGCTGGTTACAGAGACCAGTGTTGGATAGTATTAATCGTGGTTGGCCATTTGGTAACTATGGTCAGTCAGGTAATGACCGAGATTGATTAGGAAACTATGGTCAGTTTGGTCACAACTTTGAAATCAGTGTTTATTTACCATTTTTAAATGGTGCCCTTGTTTTGCTTTCATCTTGGTTGGTTCATGCAGTATGTTGATGACATGTATGCTGGTATTTGCACTTGGTATTAGTTACATAGTTTAGCATGGTTGTTTGTTATTTACATTGATAAGCACAAGGTTTATATTCATCTTTCGGAGTTAGTCGGTGGCAGAATTGGAGCTTTTGGAGAGATGGTGATATGGATGGATGTACATGGTGAGTTTTTACATGTGGATAGATTCAGTTTTGTGAGTCTATGATGATGTAGATATTTGATTTGCACATGGGTACCTATGAGCACAGTTTTAATGCTTGTAACATGATTAGGGAATGTTTGTATTTCCTCTTGATTACTATGTTTCTACATGGGAGATGTTATCTTTAGATGATTGTCTTGGACATGCTAATTGTTTATGCAAGGTTGGATTTGTAGATTGCACTGTTTGGATTTCTTTAAGTTATGCATGTGTTTATGGATTGATCATCCACTGTTTCATGTAGAACTCATTTAGGGTTGTTTTTACTCGAGATCTTGTTTTACTTTTTCATATTCCAGTATTGACATGTCTTTGGGAAGTCACATTGGTGGTTGCATGGAGACATGTATAGATGGATGTATAACATGGTTGGTTTTACAAGTATGGCTATGGTTATAGTTGAAGCTCAGTACTACTTTTTTAGTGGGAGCTCTTACAGGTGTGTTAGTCATGATGGCTTATATCAAGAGGAGCTTGGCTAGCTTCATTTCCTAATACTAAAAATTGGTATGGTGTTACGATTCAGTGGGAGCTTGAGGATTGGTCACATGGATTAGGTTTAGCTTCATGTAGGTTTGATAAGTAATGATTTTATCTTCTTACTTTGAGAAGAGGTTTAGATCTTCTTGGTTTTATTTTTTGAGGGAATTTTTGAAGTAAAGGATTGATGGTATTCACGGTATATAGAGGATGCTGATGTATAGGTACAAGTACATAGGTTCAAAAATTTACCTACAAGTTGAAGATTGTTTAGGTGGTGGAGATAAATTGCTTCACAATAAGCATGCATTACATGTGGTTGGTTTGCATAGTAATCGATGTCGGTCATCATCTTAACCGCCATTAGTCAGCATAAGAACTGCCATCGGTCATCAAATGAACCATCATCGATCATTAGATTAACCACCATCGGTCAGGGTAACCGTCACTGGTTACCTATGCATTAAAGTTTATATTTAACTCACATGAATTCAATCTATATTTGTTATAAAGTTTATCTAAAGGTTGTAAATGCATAGCTAAGGTGCCCTAAGTTTGATGATGCTTATATAAGCATGAAATATAAAGTTATATGTTATGATGGCATCTAATTGATTATTATTGCATGTGTAATCCTTGATTGAGAGGATGATGAAGAAGAGAAAAAAATAATACGTTACACGAAGACAAATCTTCAGTGGAAAGGATTTGGACAGAAGGAAATAACAGGGACATATGAATGGTGAGAAGAGGGTAACATCCTCTACTGTATTTCTTTTGTATAGTTATTGTCTCATTGTAATGGCTTCCACAGTATGTAAAGCACAGAGAGTTTCTTCTTGGAGATCCACATGTTGGTGAGATTTTGTATTATAGATCCATGTAGATCGAGTCTTATATTGTTAGATCCACAAGTGTTTGTGGGATATTTTATTGTATATCCAAATCACAACAATATCAAAAATTTAACATTTATCATTTAAATTCAATTTGCAACTATATCATCATCTAATAGATTTCTATACTAGAGCTATTCATAATATCAATGTCACATGTCGAAAATCAACATCAATAACCTGTCCATGTCAACTAGTATATCATCATCCACATAATAATAATAATGTCTCAATGATCATCAAGCCTAATAGTTGAATCCAGATCAATATTAATCCTTAGTCTAACATCTAACCATCATACTAAGCAAAACATAATAATGTCCATAGGAATTTATGATCTAGCATATACAGGGATCATACTAGCATCGAATATTCGTAATAATATCCAAAATATGATCAATAGTGTCAGGGAATAGTATCTGAAACAGGTGAATTATTCAGAGTGGGTCGGTGTCCTGTTCGCCTAAAATATATAGTATATTTTTTTTGGGGGTAGTCGGCTTCGCCTTCATTTGAAAACATCTACTATAAAAACCTAGGTGATTCGCCGCGTAGTATACCTCAAGTAGCTTACCAAATTACCAATACTGTGAAATTTGAACTTGCATACCCTTGAGCACCAGAGATTCATATTACTGCTTAGCCTCGTTGATTGTTGATGCGCGACAAGAGCTGTACTGACGCACGCATCTAAAGAGCTGTACTGACGCATGACAAGAGCTGTACTAACACGTGATAAGAGCTGTACTGGATAGCAAGACAAGAGCTGTACTGAAAGCATGAAAAAGGATGTTGCTGACACTCGACCAAGGCGCCCATGTACTGACGCGCGAGGCTAAATGGTGTTCTAAATGATAGGACCTGTTGACACCGAATCACAACACCCCTGTGACCTGAACTGAAGTATTGGATAACATGGCGTAAAATCTCCAAGGGGGACTTGTTACTTGAGTACTTTCTCCAGAGAAAGCTAGTTCTTGCTCCTAAACAGTACCTGCCACAAGGACTCTAATGCTGGATAAAGTCGCTACTGATTCTTTCTGAATTACAGCAAGGACTCTTGTTAAGAATCTGCATGGAAGGATCAGCCACAGGTCAAAGAGATATGAATAACCTAAAAGGAGGAGTATATGAGTTGTCTCTAGAAATCATGTGAAATACAGAGGTAAAGTGCATAACTAGAAGAGGGATGACAGTTCTCCATATTAGTAAAATACATTCAAGTAATATACCATGCACACACAATGACTAATCAGAATACTGACTGTGTGGAAAATTATTGAGGTGACAATAATAGCCTTGTAGAAAATATCAAAGGGGCAAGACAGAATGCAAGAAAACCAGCAGGGGATAATACATCCAGATCAAGATATTGTATCCTGTTGGGTTGCTTCCAGAAGTATGCAGCTAGAGTTCACACTATACAAACATAAGGGAAAATGGATCGACAAAGGGGAATGCAAGGAGATCATACTCGGGCACCCAAGTTTCCTTTGCAACACACTGGCTGGATCAAGTGCATCACCTTCTGGCAAATCTTCTACTGTGAAAAGATGTAGTAGAAGCCTTTAACAACGAGCCCAAGTTGTCCAATGTATAGACTTTGCATGTGTTTGAAGGACATAGAGAGGTTTGATAGGGCAGGGAATAAATTGTGTCCGTTTAACCACCTGTATGAGACCTTGCTTCACATTGGTTGGAATTCTATCCAACTTGAACAAGATGCTAAATACACTGTGCCATATGCAGCAAGGGAACATGATAAGGTGGCCATATTTAATTGCATTGTCCCATACCAAATGAAGCAACAATGTTGTGATGAACGTTTTATGATAAAATCCCCACTATTTCCATCAAGAATTTTGTGAACCCATGTTGTTGTAGACAACTTCACACATTTAGCTTAGGGTTAAAAACTCCAGTAAATTATAAATTTTGATGTGATTTTGCTTGAGATAGTGCAAAAGTTTAGGCCATGGGAGTGTGACATAGCCCCATGTGCATTTTGCAAGAAATGTCATTTGGGGTATCAATTATATGTCATTTTGACTCCAGAATGAGCATTAACTGATTCCCGAATCATGTACATCTTATTTCAAATACCATATATAGTTTGAAACTTGAAATAAATTTTTACACCATTTTGGTTCATACTAAGGACTCGTGCAGTAGTGAAAGTCCAATTTTATCAAAACGTATCTCAACTTAGATAAAATTATGTTCGCCGATGGGTGTGGATGAATTCCAATATATTTAACATTGAACTTGGTTGTGCTCAATTTGCCCCCCAAGCACACGTGTCCTTCGACTCGCTTCAGGCTTTTCACATCATGGAACATCCCAAATAATTCAGAGTTCCAAGGGTTGGAAATCAGTCCCTAAATGCTAATAAAGGTGAAGATTCTTCTGAACAAATTTTTCCCGGGCCAATGGGGTGAACCATAAAAAATTCTGCCTAGATGAACCTTGTGAAAGTGGCGTATTTGATTCGGCTGTCACAAAAAACTATCTTCAGGCTATTCTTCCTTCCAGCTTTCAGTCCCTATGTTTCACATTCCCTGGCTAGTGCTGACACTTAAAATAATGCGCATTCTTCAGAAGGTTTTGGAAGGATGAACCAGACGGTTCGCGTATCTCAGTGCCTAGATAATCATTTGCTTTCGGAAATTCGGGACAAATTTAACTATGATTACCCGGTTCACCGGTTGGATAAACACATTTGTCCCAGTATGAGGTTTAAGTTTCTCGATTACTTCGGCCAGAAACCGGGTGATCCGGTTCGACAGACTTGCGCATTGGGCCCAACTGTTGTGCTGATAAGAGGTTGAATCATTTCGGATTGACAACCGACATACTATTTTGCCCAAATGTCAGGCTTGAGATGGTTAAATAGCGTTTCAATTTTTTTAGTTAGAGAATGATTGAGTCTTTGAGAATTTATTCGATAATCCGGTCCCACGTGATTTTCACCTTAGGTGGAATGTCCCAAATGCTGCTAGACCTTATCCTGAGGCAATTCGATTTTGTGGGAAAGCTGATCAAACCAGCAATGTTGCGACAACTTACAACCATTTTAACAGATCTTGGCCCGAGCCTGTTTTTGAATCTTTCTTAAGGATAAAAGGCTCTCTGGGAACTACTTGGACTTGGGAGTAAGACAAATTGAAATGGTAACCTGATACGACATCTTAACTTCACCTACGTCTGCACTCAAGGATAATGCTTGGAGACACTATAGCAACTTGATTTGGATCTAAATGCAGAAACCCGTGCACGAAGATCAACACTGAAAATTTTGGTTAAAAATCCATATGAGGAAGTAGTGACTGACTTGGGCATTGAAATGTGACAGAGAAACCGTTTGACGCGTCTTCTATCTGGCAATCCATTTTGACAGCGTGATAGTTTATTAAGAAGTGGACAAAGATCATGCACTCATTACCAGTGGATGCATTTCTTTTGATATCAGTGTTGCCATCAAAAAGTCGCTCACTATGGTTCTTTTGCTTCATGACGCAGATTAAATGATGGTTTATTGTTATAATGGAGTAGGTTCTGAGCTTCTTGATCACGAATGAACCTTGTCATGTTTCAGTAAGTAAGATGGTCTTTCATGAGCATTTGAACTTTACAAGTACATGCTTCAAACTCATGGGATATGAGATTCTTTCGGTAAGTACCAATCATATCGATACCACAGAGGGAAAACTGACTGTGTCACAAATTATTGAGGTGCTCCATGCATTCTGCCCAGTATCAGAAGTCAAAGCAACTATGATTTTACACTACTATAATATGACAATGATCTTGAAGATATGATGTTGATGTGCATCCAGAAGTGCTTCATATCAAGAAGATAAAATGACTCAGCAAGATTATGGAACTGATAAAAGAAAAATCTTGTCCATAGTTCGAGGAAACCAGGTGATTGTGATATTGCTCAAAATTCTGACTCAAAAAAGTAAAGCCAAAAACTGGAAAATTGGAGGATGGATCCATATAGGACACTTCAAGTTTCATTGGGCCAACGATGAGGTTAGTCATTTTTGAAAGATCCTGACATATTATTATTTAGGGAAACAATTATGAAGTAATCCCATTTTAATATGGTGTAAAATATTTTACGTGTAAACATTTGGGAAAGCAGGCGAATTAAATGCAAGTCGAAGCTGGATCCTGTTCGCCTATATTGTGCATAGTATATTTGAAGTGTTGTGATGTGGTCGCGGATCGGTGTCATTTGAAACATCTCCATATAAAGGACATAGCTGGAATCCATTCGGGAGTATGAGCATCATGTCAGATACATAACAAATATAGAAGCAGAAGAATTCTGGTTAAAACATAGACACTTTGGAAATGTTAGCACCAAGATTCAGATTATGTTAAGCCTGAAGAAACATCTACGTGCAAACATACAATTCTCTGATGATTTTCAAGTACTTAACAACAAACATGACGCTTCAGATTATCCTCGATCTAATGAAGTTGTTGTAAACAACTTCAACGTAATGGCTTGTTGTTTAACAACCACTCCATATACAATCTAGAGGTAATTCTACACATAATATATGGGAATTGGCATAAAATTAAGCTATTGATTAGTATTTCATGTATTCATGTTTGAAAGAGAATAAGGAAATTTATCTTTCTTTCAATTGATGATAGCAGTCGACAACATTGCATGGGTAGTTGCCACATGTACTTTAGAAATATAAGGACACCTCATGTTGGGTTTATGAAAATGGTTGAAAACTGCAATGCCAAAAACCTATATAAAATAGTTGTTTCTCATTTGAAAGATGTTGCTGGTATGACTCCTTTATGAAATTGCTATGAAGTTGGTATGCGTTGGAGAAGAAATGGTGCATAAGATGTCATGTCCAGAAATCTCACCGAAATTCAGGGCTCTGTGTTAGATTTAGGATCAAACAACAGCTGGCCCCATATATTGCTACCAATTCACTGTATGGCACCACAGAAATCAGAATTTAGCTGTATAAAATTGGTGGAAGCAACCACGTTTCAAATGTTGCTAAATTAGAAGACCTTATAAGAGAACTTCAAGATGCCTATATGTCAAGCAGCCCAAAGCGTTAGATTCTCAGTTCCAAACATTTGCTAATTGGAATTACAGATGGCAAAATCAAATATCTAAAGGATGTGGAGACTAGATGGATCTCTTTGTATGAACCTGCATGCAGAGTTCGTGAGGAGTATCCTTCATTGGTTGGTTTCATGCACAAATACTGTCATGAAGTTGATAGGGCAAGGGACTTGTTGTTCCGTTTAACTGATTTGGAGACATTGCTTACATTGGTTGGTATTCTTTCCAATGTTAAAGGAGATCAATACACTGATGAAGCATGCACAGGGTAAGATTAATCTATATTGTGGATTTTATACGGATGAGGAAAATGGTATGTCAAAGTCTTGATATATTGTACTAATTCCAATGATAGTTTTGATGCACCTGTTTTTGAAAATTGGAGAGATTTATTAGATCTTAAAAATCCTAACACCTTTTTGAGATTTAATATCCACGATCACCTCTGCATCACTATTAATGGGAGGGAAATACCTGTGCACATTTTGCAAAAACGTCAAGCTATTAGAGGATCGGAACGAGAAGATGTTCCCGTGACACGTAATTTGTTTGAGTCTACCTTATAGTTGAAACAAGAATAAAGCTTGTAAAAAATTTCAGAAACCTTGTCATCAGAAATTAGGGAACATTTCTGTAAAGATAAAATTAATGGAAGCCATGGGTGTGATGAATCCTAATTTTTGGAATACTGAAGGTGGCCATGCAGACTTTGTCAGTAAGCATTTCCATAAATCAATGGGTACAATAATGAAACAATTTACAAAGACGTCAGAGCTCAAGGGTGTGGAAATCAAAGGTATACTAAATGCCAATTTATTAAAGTCTCAGTCAACAAATTTTGCAACAACGAATGAGGAACCAATATAAGAATTTAGATCAACCTTCTGAAAGTGGTGCTATTACAAGGCTGTGGCGAGGAATCTATCAAAGTTCTATTTTACAAGAAGATATCAGTGAATATTTCAGATTATATGAGTTATGGGGGGGCCAAACAATGATTTTGGGGTCATGTGGAGGATGAAAGGGTTTTCAGTGCATTGTCATTAATAAAATCAAAAACTGAGAAACAGGTTGGATAAAAATCTGGAAAGCTGCATGAGGTGTTATGTTTCTCGATACTCCATCGAAACCTTTCCGTTCGACAGAGGGGTATTGTCGCACTGGAATTCCCTTTGCAAAAGAAGAGGTGTGAATAATACAGCCACAAGTACAAATATTCCCAACCTTGAGAGTGTAATTGGCTCTTCGTCACATTCTACAAAGACAACATCAACTTTGATGAAGCTATTGATAATGGATTGTTTCAACTTTAAACAGGTATCTTCTTTATCTATCTTTTATCTTTATAATTAAAGATGTTACAGGTCTATATACTAAAAATGTCAAACAATTCACCCATCTATCTACTAATACATTTCTCATGTTGGGTTTTTTTTAAAACATAGATCTAGCTCATTACCAGTGGCAATGATGATTTCAACTTTAAGGAGGTATCTTTTTCCCCTTAATCTTATTGTCTTGTTACTATTCATTTTTTCAGCTCTGGTTATCATTAAAGATGTTACAGGTGTATGTATTTACATTTGGTTAAATACAATATTTTTACTTTTTGAAAATGTGGGTTGACATCCGTCTGAGGAAGCTGTTACTTCTCGGGACTGACAATGTCAGGCAACTCACCCACTTATCTACTAATCCATTTTTTGTGTTTTAATTTTTTTTAAGACAAAGATCTAGCACATTATCGGTGATGATTTCAATTTTAAATAGGTAATCTTCTTCAACATAATCTTATTGTTTGTTACTATTCATTTTTTCAGCTCTAGGTTATCATTAAAGATGTTACAGGGGTATGTATTTACATTTAGTTAAATACAACATTTTTACTTTTTGAAAATGTGGGTTGACATCCGTTCGAGGAAGTATGTTACTTCTCGGACTGACAATGTCAGGCAATCACCCATCTATCTACTAATCCATTTTTTGTGTTGAATTTTTTTTAAGACAAAGATCTAGCACATTACCGGTGATGATTTCAATTTTAAATAGGTATATTCTTCAACATAATCTTATCGATTGTTACTTTACATTTTTTCAACTCTTGTTATCATTAAAGACGTTACAAGTCTAATTCTATATATTTACATTTATTTAACATTAAATTAAAGACATCATAATCTAATTCTATATATTTACATTTATTTAAAGATATTGAATGGTCTATATATTTAAAGATGTTGCTGGCACTTCTCAGGAGTTAGGGCTGACAATGTCAGGCAACTCACCCCTATATCTACAATGTCATGTAAAACAAAGATCTAGCACGTTACCCTTGATGATTTCACAGCAATCTAATACGCAAGAGGTAAGCTAAACCCTAGCATATTTGCAATTATGTTTAATTTCTTACCAGTGATGATTCTTTCTTGATTTCTCATAATTATATTTAATTTATTTTTAAATATAAGTCCACATAAAATTCCTCATAATCCATATCGGGATATCAAACATATCATTATCATATGATTGACACTAAATTATTAGTCCACATAAATTATTTATCTAATTTTAAATCATTAAAACAATTTCATATCTTTAAAATAATCATAATCATATCATTATCAATTCTATCCTGAGTCCTAACACTCAATTAATTAATACAATCTATTTATCCAATTAAATTTAACAACAAATTCATTTATTAAAATATCATAATATATCCATTCGGAATTCTATCATTAAAATCATATCGTTACAAGTGTAGAGAATAATTATCTTAAAACAAGTTCAAAAGTCTAAAGGAGAAGAATTACTGTGCTTGATGATAAATCTACGTCCACATTAAATTGATCATCGTCTTTCATCATCATCTATCATTAATTATCAATTATCATCATTCATCATCTACGTCCACATACAATTCATGACAACTCAAGTAAACAAGAAACATACATATAATTCATGATAATCACCATCTAATGCAATTAAAATTAAAGATTGTATATAAATCCATATAATTAAATTCAAAAACCATAGTACATACTCAATTGTAGAAGTTTTCAAATTCAATATTTAAAGTTTCCTCAATAATAAAAGTTTCTAGTTTTCAAAACCCTCTCTTTCTTTATCCAATTCTACTCTGCACTCTTCCCCAACGGCTTCTTCCACTGTGGCTGTACCTCCTTCCCCAAAACCAGAAATCTCCATGCGACAACAAATTTGGATCAGCTGCAGTGTTCAAACTATCCCGTTGCCAATAATTTTCATAACGACTAATAATCTCATCGATAAGAACCTTAGCCCTTTGACGCATCTCAACAAGGGTGGTCAATGCATGTCAGTGGTCCTGTCATCACCAATCAGGCACTATGATAATTCTTCACTGGGAACTCCTCATGCTATGATTATTTACTAATGCACATCTTTTAGTTTGGTGGGATGTAATTTGGAAACACAACAACAAACATAACACAAGAATACCATAGGCTATGATAAGAAGGAATGATGATAAATCTAAAATATCAAGTGTAAATTATAATATCAACATGAAATCGTTGCAATATCACCCATGAGGTACTTCAAATGTTACTGACTTCACTTGCCTTCCAACCATAGACTATGAGAGAAACTTCACAATTACACCTCTTAATGGCTTCTTTAACACACCTTCCAATTGATGGCTTCGTTCGTACCACCTTACTCATATAATATTTCTCACTACTTCCTTCTATACTAAATGAGGGGGGTGTCCTCTCTATTTATAGAACTTCCAGGCTTATCCATCTTATGTCTAAGATAGGATAAGAAATCTACTTTGACGAATCATATTCCATACCTTAACTCTTATCTGTACATGTAAGCTTATCTTTTAAGATAAGATAAACCTTATCATTTCACATGGGTTCCACATTTTTAGACTTTTTACAAATATAATACACAAAATATTTATGACCTCACTCCTTGTCCTTATTACCAATATAATATTTCTAATTCCTAATCATGTAGACCCTACTTCTCTACTTACCCTAACTTTGACATTTTAACATTACCGGACCACTTATGACAAATATTTACTTTTTACCACAACATTCCTATTGTACTTTTGACTATTACCGAAGTACACATTATTGGCGGCGTGCATACCGGCAGATGCCGTTATCTTCTATCAGACGCTACTAATAATTATACTTAACAACATCCTATTCCTAATAAATACATTAATGAATTAGAAATTACAGAGGAAAATTTTAGTGTCGACATCTTCCCCCTTCCTAGATTCTACTCTGTCCTCGGAGTAGACTATTTTGGTGCTTGGAAAATATTTAACTTGTCATGGTTGACCCATTTCGTAATGGGAGTGCCATCCAATTCCTCCAGTCGGTATGTACCATTTTCATGCACAACTGCTATTTTGTAGGGCCCCATCCATTTTGGAAGAAATTTTCTCTGTCTTCTTTTTTTGTATCTGGAATCATATACTAGAACCAAGTCATTCACATGAAATGGAGACCAACGGATCTTTTGATCAAAGTATTCCTTCTACTTCATTTTCTTCTTATAGCTTGTATCCTTTGCTATTTCCCTCATTTCCTCTAGTAAATGAAGATGTACCAACCTTTCTTTTACTGAATCACTTTCATCCATCCTTTCATTTTTCATAACTCTCACAGTGGGAATATCAAACTCAATAGAAAGAACTGGATCAATGCTATAAGCCAACTGAAATGGGGAGTATCTTGTTGCTAACTTTGATGTTGCCCTATATGCCCACAATGCTACATGAATCCTTTTATCCCACTTATGTACCTACAAGGCTGCATCTTTTGCTAGAATTTGACACAACACAAAATTTGTTCATTCCACCTGTCCATTTGTGCTTGGCTTGTATGTTGTTGCCTTCCAGTGCTTAATAGAAAACTTATTGACTAGGGCTTCTAACTACCTCATTAATGAAGTGGCTTCCTTGATCTGTTACAATTTCTAATGGAAAACCAAATTTGGTGACAATGTGTTTCATATATGAACCTTGCCACTTCATCCATGGAAGCTGTTTTCAATGGCCTAGCTTCAAACCATTTGGTTAAATAATTTGTGGCAACTACAATATACTTATTTTGGCGTGGGGTAGTTGGAAGTGGACCTACAATGTCTATTCCCCACTTTTCATCCTTTTGGCTCAAAGTACTTCCTAGTGCTGCATCTGAGGCATCAGTGTACACAATGAATGGCTTGCTCCAATCTGGATTCCTTAAAACAGGTGAAGACACCAGGGCTTCCTTCAGTTTTCCAAAAGCTTCATGCGCATTATTTCCTGGTTCATAAGTAACATCCTTCTTCAAGAACTGGGTTAGTGGTTGTGCAATCTTTGAGAAATTCTTGATGAACCTTCTATAGTAACCCACATGGCCTAAAAATGATCTCAACTTACTTCTATTTATAGGAAATGGTAAATCTTTGATTTTTAAAACTTTATCAGGATCAGTACCAATACCATCTCTGGATACAACATGCCCTAACAAAATGCCGTAGAACATCCAAAGACACACTTTGTAGGGTTTAGTGAGGCTTGTGCTTCATCTAACCTTTGAAATGCTGTCTCCATCTGGTGTAAGTGGTCCAACTTGCTCCCATAGATGCAAAAATCATCCAGAAATACTCTGATGAAGTTCCCAATGTAGGGTTCGAACACCCTATTCATCAAACACTGGAATGTTGCTGGAGCATTACACAACCCAAAAGGCATAACTCTATAAGTAAACGTTCCCCAAGGAGTGGTGAACGTGGTCTTCAGCTGATATTTCTCTACTATACAAACTTGGTTGTAGCCGCTATATCCATCAGCAAAACTATAGCACTCCTGGCCATCTACTTCGTCCAAGATCTGATCTAAAAATGGAAGAGGGTAATGATCCTTCTTTGTTGCCTTATTGAGCTTCCTGTAATCAACACAAATGCGTAGCTTCCCATTATTTTTTATTGAGATCACAATGGGAGAAACCCATTCTGAATTCTCCACAACAAATATGAATCATGCATCAAGCAACTTATCTATTTCTTCTTTTACAGTCTTGGAAAAATTAGGATTCATTCTATATGGCATTTGCTTTATGGGCTTAGCACCATCTACCAGCTCAATAGAATGTTCTACCCAACTTACTTGACGGAGTTCCTTGTAATCAAAAGTGAATAGGTGTATGTACCTTCGAAAGAGCTGGAGGTAGGATTCCTTCTCACTCTCCATCACAGCATCACCAATCTTTATTTGTTGGAGACGATCATCAACTTCTTCTTCAGATAATTTTATGGGGTCATGAGTTGGTGTGACTGGAAGGATATCCATGACTGAAACATCAACCTCACTTTCTTCATCTTCAGTGTCCACTTCACTGGTACTAGAGTTATCAGAGGATGTCCAATCATCAATTTCATCACTTGAATCCATAGGTTTTGCCTTATGATGTCGAGGGATCACGTTTATCTTCACCCTCTCTCTACCACGTCCAAGTGTCATGAAACCTTCATTCCAGTAGTTTCTTGCATGAACTCTCCTTAGCCATGGTCTTCCCAGCAGCATTGGGTACGCAACAGTACCATTTTTCATCAGCTGAAAGTCTACCACACATACAACACCCATAACAGATATTGCCACATTTGAAACTACACCTTCTGGTTTAGTTTTTCCTTTATTTAATGACCTTAACATAAGTGTTGAAGGGCGATCAATTTTTAAACCCAACATATTCATTACGGACTCGGTCATTACATTAACTGCAGCACCTCCATCAACTAAGACATCATGAATTGAAATACCATTACATAATACCTCAGCTTGTGGAGCATAGGGATATGCCTCTACCTCCAAAACAGGTACCTCAACCTCCTTTCTTCGTCGAGCATTGAGTCCACTTCGCAGCTCCCACCTCTTCTCCAAAGACATAGCCAAGAGTTGACCATATGTAATATTTGCAGGCCTTTTGGACAGATCTTCCAAGATGGAGTATGGTCCTTGCCCCTGTGAAATCAGAAAATCCTGCACACATAACTTTCTTCTCCTATGTTTCTTACTAGTTTATCCTTTCATCTTCTTAGGATCATTTCCATCTTGATTATCTTTTTCTTTCTTTCTTTTTGTTACAAACACATCTACTTCATTATTTCTGCTCTTATCTACTACATCAAAAGAATTCACAGGGGATTTTCCTTTATCATTATCTTTTGTACCAGATGTAGAAGCTCTATCTGGACAATTATACTTATAATGACCCTTTTTATAACAACCATAACAAACAACTTCAGAAATATTTCTTTTTGGACCTCTATCTCCTCCCTGAGAACTAAATTATTTTCCTTGAAGAAGATTAATAGTTAACTGACCCATCTTTTTGAGCAGATCTTCATACTCAGTAGATGTACTAGGAGAAATATTTGTGCTCACCGGGAGTGGTTGTGGATTATGGACCAAAGGTACTGGTGTAGGCTCTACTTTAGCAACAATTTCTTTGGGCTCCTCTTCCATGCTTTCTTCTTGCCTTCTTGCAATCTCCTTTGCTTGTTCAATGGTAGCTGGGCGGTCATACTTCACTCATTGTCTGATCTCTGGCTTCATCCCAAGAATGAAGTGCTTACATAGGAGATTATCCATGCCATTCATCAACCCATCCGCTAATCCTTCCTTCCAGATCTGGGCATCGAGCTTCCTCCTTAGCTCTAGAACACGAGCATGATAATCCCTTATCTTCTCCTTCTCTCCTTGGGATAGCTTTGTGATCTCGATCATGAGATCTGCATATTTCTGTTGTTCACCAAATTCTTCAAGAAAACTTTCAGTTAATAAATCCCATGAATTTTTCACATTATCACCTAGTGTTTCAAACCACCTAAGTGCTGAACCATCCAAAAGGTAGGAAAAAATTTAGTCCATTGTTCCCTTCTTATGAGGCCATTACAAATACAAGATCGTTTAAACTCTTGAATGAAAGAAGAAGCATCTTCATTAGATTGAGCTGAAAAAACAGGAATCTTTCCCATTTTCAAAAGTAACCACCGTGAAATACCAACCCACAAGTACAATCAACAAGACTTATGTGCACCAATAATTGGAATCACTATACTAGAAAGTGACTTTACACCTTTCTACGGTAAAATAGAAATGACCATGGTAAACTATGGTAAAACTTGACTTACTGCGGTAAAAACTGACTTTACTGTGGTAAACACTATTCACGGTAAAAAGTGAAGTTACTGCGGTAAATACTATTTACGGTAAAAAGTGACTTTACTGCGGTAAATACTATTCCTAGCAAAAATGACTTTACCATGGTAACTACTATTCATGGCAAAAATGACTTTACTATGGTAACTACTATGCACAGTAAAAACAAGGTTACTCTCCAATTGATTTTTGACTAAGTGGGAATATCTCTCCAGAAAATCCACCAACGAGGAATGGTCCCGGCAACGGAACCAAAATGTCATCACCAATCCAGCACTATGATAATTCTTCACCGGGAACTCCTCGTGCTATGATTATTTACTAATGCACAGCCTTTAGTTTGGTGGATGTAATCTGGAAACAAAACAACAATATAACACAAGAATACCCTCGACTATGATAAGACGGAATGATGAAAAATCTGAAATATCAAAGTAAATTATAATATTAACATGAAATTGTTACAATCTCACCCATGAGGTACTTCAAGTGTTATTGACTTCACTTTCCTTTCACCAGGACTATGGGAGAAACTTTACAATTACACCTCTTAATGGCTTCTTCAACAATCCTTTAACTGATGGCTTCCTTCGCACACTTCCTACAATATTTCTCACTACTTCCTTCTATGCTAAATGAGGGGGGTGGCCTCTCTATTTATAGAACTTACAGACTTATCCATCTTATCTCTAAGATAGGATAAGAAATCCACTTTGACGAATCATATTCCATACCTTAACTCTTATCTGTACATGTAAGCTGTTGATGCAAAATCACAGCACCCCTGGATGCAGATTAGGCTTCTAGGTTGATCACTCTAGCATCCAGTGTGATTGCACAACATGGGTACTATCTCCAAGTTGTGGGACTTGCTACTTGAGATAGACCTCCAGAGAAAGCTGGTTCTTGCTCCTAAACTACCTGCCACAATCTACTCTAATACAGGATAAGCTAACTGTTCTAATCTAAATTTCCAAGGGACCAGGGAGAGAGAATACATAAAATGAAAGCCTACACTAAAGCGGTGATACACCAGAAAAGGAGGGTGTGAGAGTAATCTCCAAATGTGTGAAATACAGAGGCAAAGTGCACACTAGAAGAGGTGATGACAGTTCACCATAATCTAGCAAAATGCATTCACAACAATATTCCAAGCATACACAATGTTAATGAATCCCTGCAAGAACATAATAAATAGACACAATATTCTTATAGAAAGATTAAAGGGGCAAGAAGAATGCAAGAAAACACAGCATGGGAAGATACATCCACAAACTGGTATTTTATTGCTTCATGATATGCACAGTTCAATCTATTACAAGGTAAGGGCCTGAATCACCATGCAAGGAGTCCACTACAAGGGCCTGCAACACACTGGCTTCACAAAGAAATTTTGGCAGAGCTTTGCTACCCAAAAACTCTCTCCCCTTATAATGAGCCCAACACTCCAATTTATAGAAAAAATGAGAAGGAGAAGAGAAGGGAAAATGGAAATCCCGAAATCTATCCTTCAACCACCTATAAGAAGCATTAAATTGAGTGAAATGATTATATATTACTTGCAAAAGGCTCCCCATACTGTCCCATGTGCTGCAACAGAGAAAGAATAATGACCATGCCTCTTAATTGCACTCCCAGCTACCAAATAAATCACTGTTCTGAACCGGCCACGTTTTCTTAAAAATTTCAACCAATTTCTGATCAAATCTAGAATTTATTAATTGCTATGCATCGGGCTCGGAACCGCGATTCCAACGGTACTGATTTTGTGTGATTTCATTGAGAAATGCAAAATTTATGGCCTTCTGAGTGCGGGCAGCTATTTTGGGCCATGGCAGGCATTTTCTGTCATTTGACGGGAATGAGCATTAACTGATTGGAGATGAATATGTTTCTTTTATTTAAATATATCTACCCTCATTAAAAATAATAAATCTAGTTTTTTTGGCATAGAGGACGTCGTGCCCATTCCAGAAAGTCCAATTTTGTGAAAATCGGAGCTCGGAGTCAAAAGTTATGGCCGTTTGAAGTTTCACGGGCCAAACGTTGACTTTTCTTCTCTGCCTTCGGCCACTTCGGATTTTCGCATCCCACGCGTCCCTTTGTCCCAAATCTCCCTAGTGTTGCGCGGGAAAAATTCTTCCGAACCGCCCGAAATGGGCTTCCATGTCTCTTTTCTGCCGGTGACACGTGGCGTGATCTGATTGGCTTTCGGCTCCTTCGGCTATCCGCGTCCCGCACGTCCCTTTGTCCCACTTGTCCCAGTGCTGAAGTTCCCTATTTCGGCCGAACCGGCCGGTTTGCGTACACTTGTCCCGAACTGTTTGGGACAAATTTTCCCGATTCGCCCGGTTCGGCCGGTTCGCGTACTTTCGGCCCAACTGCTCCGGGACAAAAGTTCTCATTTCGGCCGACTCGGCCGGTTCGCGTACTTCGCGTACCTTCAGCCCAATTGTTCCGGGCTGCCTTAAGTCTTTTCGGCCGAACCACGTCCGCCGCGTACTAACTTCCCAGATGTCCCAGACTGTCTGTTTCAACAGTTAGTCAATTTTTTCCACTTTTCGGCCAGTTCGGATTTCCGCGTCCCGCGCGTCCCTTTGTCCCAAATGCTGCGCGGACCGCCTGGCGGCCTTTCGGCCGGTTCGCGTCCAGATGTCCCTCATGTCCCGACTATTGCAAGGACTAGGACTTAGCCATTTTTCATGATTTTTTCTGGCCGATCTTCTTGTAAGAATGTGCCCCATTTGTAGTGAAGGCCGTTTGAATTGATCTCTTTCTTTCATAAATATCTGATTATAAAGCATGAATATCAATCTAGCAATTGAAACCTTTCTAACCAGCTTACAACTGCAATATTTGTTCCATTGATGGAATGGATAATGATCTTTGAGTTGACGCTCTATTTAGATCGCGAAAGTCCACACACAATCTATTTCTCCGCGTCTCTTTCTTAACGGCACCAAGTTTGCAAAACACAACTGGAGTGTTTGATGGGGAGCTGATACTGGCCTCAATGAGATTGCCTAACTCTTTTTCTCATGGAGAGGATCGATATGAGGATTTATGGCCTTTGCTTTTGTCGGACAGGGCTTGGGATTTCGGATCCAACTCAATGTATGTTGTGCCAATTTTGGGTTGTGAAACCTCTTAAATCTTTTTGTAAGTCCAAGCAAAGACATTTGGGGAATCTTGACAAAGTGAACAAATCCGATTTCTATTTGGGAGTACTTACTTGCAATTTGCAAGTTTTGCTTCTTCCACAAAATAAGCGATGAACTTCACCCTACTTGAAGTTCACTTTCTCCTTCCGGAGCTGATCATTCGGGTTGAAGATGACGCCAAGGTTATGAGGCCTTTTGGCAATTGTTAGTCTCGTGGACCACTGGTCACCATACTATCTGCTCTAGCTTATTTGTCTCACGCGAGAGAACTCGCTTCTCTTGCAGGAAATTAACAATTTACTGAGTCATTCTCGAAGACTTGCCACTTGTGTTGTATCCGGAACAGCTGGTCTCACAACCACTTTGATATGAGGATGAGTTTCTCACTTTTATTTGATACTTTCTACAACCCACAAACACAGCCCCAATTGCTGCCAGACTGTCAGCGGCTTCATTCTTTTTTTGGGGATGGAAAGTGATGCTGAAGGCTTAAAAATTTCAATAGATCCCATACCGATTTTTGAGTCTTAACAGATCATTTTTGGCAGCATTGTTGCTTTGACTTGGTTTACGATCACCTCTACTAGCACAAAATACTGCAAAGTCTGGATGTATTCTTCTTTTCCCAGTGCAGTCCATGAATTAAGGCTTCATACTAGCTGTGTTGTTTGAACAGAAAATTGGAAACGGAAGCTGAGTAATACCTTATACATTGTGGTGTGAAATGAGCATAGCTCCTCCTCCTGCACCTTGTTACCCTTGACCCATTTCCAAAGAACCAATTCCATACTTCGTTCTTGTCTCATGGATCTGGCTTGGTGATGCTGGGAATAGGTTGACTTTCTTCATGTATGCAATAGACTCTAGCTAGCATTCGTTCTATTTTAGTTGATAGGGATCAAAAGCATGCACCTTGCTGCGCATCATCAAGAGTCCAAATCTGGGATGCTTCCCACCTTGGTGTCAGCTCATCAAGGCTGGATAATCTTCTTGACAAATGCTGAACAAATTGGAATTGATCTGACTGGGAGTGTTAAGGTCAATATGAAATTTTTGCAATAGGTTCAGACCTGATGGTGGTTTTGGTTCATATCTTGTTCTGAACACATGTGTGACCAATCCGCCGAAAGATAGCCTCCAATTTTAGCATGAATCTCTTGACAAGCACATGCAAAGAGTGTGTGGCATGTTCTATGATGACACATCTTGTAACACTATTACGTTGGGACATGCGTGCAGTGTGAGGATCAAACCTTTGATTACTCCCACCCGTCATCACTACTGTCCCGTCTAATGGCACTACAAACCCTTGGAAATGACTTCATATTGAAGCCCTAACTGATCAGCTATTTGTTTTGGCATGACTGAGCCTACTTGCTCCCGAGTCAATCATGCAATTTATCCCACTTGTCTCCTAATCCATTAAACAAAATGGGAGGTGGCTTCAGTCAAACTGTTACCCCTTGTGTCCTCCATGATTTCCTTCAGGCTGGGCAGCATTTGTGAGTACCTTCTCGTTGCATTTGGACCTGTTGATTTGAAGTTGACCAGTCCTTCATGGCAGCATTGTAGCAAAGCTCTCTCCTGTCCTGGGATAGATAGTGATTCCCACATGGATATGTTTACATTTGTCTTCTTCATCTGATCAATGATACTGAATGGAGACGAAGTATCCCTCTTCTTTTCCCTTGGCTGGCACGTTCATTCCTTGCAAATGAGTGGCAGCAGCTGGCATCTGAGTTGGTTTAGGAGCTGTTATGGACGCTCCTTGCATGTTTGGAACTGCATTTTGTTTTCCAATGCCTTGTGGAGTGGTAGAAGGTTGTGGATTACTCAAAGCCAATGGCTGTTCTTCACCCAAATTTCTCTCTTTTGACCTTGTGTTGGCTGCAACACTTTGGAGGAGGGTATTGTTAGTGCAAAATCACAGCACCCTGGATGCACATCAGGCTTCTAGGGTTGATGTTCAGGCATCCCTAGTGTGATTGCACAACATGGAAACCTCTCTCCAAGTGTGGGGACTTTGTGAAACTGAGAGAGGAATCTCCAGATTAGAGGCTGGTTTCCTCAAAATCCCTCTGATTTAGATCTATATTTTGCAAAACTACAGAAGGTTTAGATCCTATCCTATTCTAAACTTGCAAGGAGACAGGGGTAGAAGTGCAAAAATTGAAACTAACTAAAGATGGTGATGCACCAAAAGGAGTGGTGAAACATATTTTTCATGCAAATAGACACAGACCAAAGTTCATAACATAAGACATACACAGACTGATAATGTATAATCTATTATCTAAAATCAAGCAAATAATACAAACAGAGGATTGAAACCCATTCACAGAGGCTTGCATTATCATTTCAATGTCAAACACACATTACACCCTCAGAGAGGTAAAAGAAAACTATACAATCCTGGAGAGGTCTGATCCTTCATCAATCACTTGCTGGAGGTGACAGAAGAAGTCTGTTATGCCCAAAAAATGTTCCCCGTGAAAATGAGCCAAATCTGGCTTTTTAACATTGCATGGGTCGAACCCAGGAGACAGAAAGACGTAGCAAAGGCAATGGGAGCCCATTCTTCTCGACTGCAAGTGCATTTAAAATGGCAAGTGGGGGGACCTGTACAACCATACCCTGTCACTTTGAGACCGTGATTATAGGAGAATGCGGAACCCATTCTGCATTTAAATCTGGTCGCTGGATATGTCATTCGCGGCCATGAACACGCGTCAGAGGCCGTTTCTTCTCGATTTTCTCCCTCCAGACTTCTCCAAAACACAATATTGGCCTGAACCCTGGAATCATTGTAGAGAATTTCACCATCTTTTTCCGTTGATATAAAGAAACGTGCAAATCCGAGCCTCTGGATCGAAAGTTAAGGCGATCTGTGAAGATTTAGGGCACAAATCAGGCGATAAACATGTTTTGAAATCATGTCTCCGCACTCTGCCACCTGGATGACACGTGGGCATGTGGCTTGATTGGATGAGCAATCTGCTCCTCTCCTTCTATCTTTCACGGGGCTTTTCCTTTGAAATTTCCACCTTTGTGGGGGTGCCGCTTAACTCTGGACACGTGGCGCTATTTTCATTGGTTCGGGCTGACGCTGTAAAACTCGCCCCTTTGACTTTTGACTTTTCTCTTGTGAGGACACGGGCAGCTTCTGATTAGTCCGCGGGCCTGCCGGCTCTTTCGCGCCCTTCGCATCTTTTTGTCCCGGATGTCCCAAACGTTTGGGACAAAAAACCTCGATCCGCCCGAAATGGGCTTCCTTGTCCCTCATTTGGCCGATGACACGTGGCGCAATTTGATTGGCTCTTCGGCTTTTTCGGTGATCCGCGTCCCGCGCGTCCTTTTGTCCCATTTGGTACAGTGCTCCTTGTGCTGATTTCGGCCGAACCGGCCGGTTCACGTCCATTTGTCCCAATTGTCCCAGTTGTGTCCGGACTGTCTTGACCTTTTTCGCCCGGTTCGCCCGGTTCGCGCCTTTTCGGCCCAGATGTCCCATTCACTTTTTGACTGCCTGTGCTCATTTCGGCCGAATCGGCCGGTTCGGATCTTTTTGTCCCAATCGTCCCGAGAAACACTTAGCCAGTTTTTCTTCCTCCTTCGGCCGGATCGGCTTTTCGCGCCCGCCGCATACTTCTGGCCCGATTGTCCCAAATGCCATTTGGGTCGCCTGGAGGATTTTCGGCCGATCCGGGCCTTGACGTCCCAAATGTCTCAGTTTCTCCCTTGAGCAGGACTTAGCCAATTTTCTCACTATTTCCTGGATCAACCTATTTGCCTTTCTGTAACCTTTTTTCACATTTTCTCAGAGCTTGCTCTTTTCAGCCTGGATAGAAGAGTTAGAAAATTTCCTGAAGGGACCCTAGAAACCTAATTTCTGCTCTGAACAATCAATTTGCTTGGGATTTGAATTTTCTGATGCATGTTATCAAAATTACCCCGGGGGTGAATTTTGGATAACATGTATTTGATTCATACCACAGAAATCTTCAGCCTACCAATTGACAAGAGTAGTTTCGTTCGGAGATGTTCCTTGCTGAGGTGCTTCCTACTGCTGATCTTCTTCGTGGCTGGACCCTTGCGACCCACCAATGGTTTGCACCATCAGAGCCTGATTTAATGCACCGTTAAAACACATTGACTGGTTATGTGGCTGACTACACGGGAAACACCAATCATATTCTTGGGCCATGTTATTTTGCAACCAGTACCAAAGCTTTGGATGTGGATGCAACATTGGGATTATAGGGCTGAAATGGTCTATTGGCAGGAAGCCTTGCTTGGCTTTGATTTTGATTTGCAGCCTAAGTTGGTGACCTATTTTGTTGGTATGGGGGCTTAGCCTGGTACTGCGCTTGAGGCTGATATGGTCTAGCACTTTGAGCTTGCTGTCTTTTGATAGTAACCAGCTCATTTCCCAAATTTTGCAATTGTTTCATGACCTCTTGGAGTTCATTTGAAGCACTAGAGGATGAAGTAGAAGTCTCATTTGAACTTTGATTTCTAGGGGTGGGAATAGGAGCCAAAGTGGGTGCTTGACTAGTGCTTGGATTTTCTAAGTTTGGATACAAGGGCATGGGAGGCCTAGGAGCCAATTTACCAGCTTGAATAAGACAGTTTTCGGCTCTAATGGCAATGCTATAAGCAGCAGGTAAGGTTGTTCCTCCCATAGATTGAATTAACATAGAAATATCAGAATTCAAAGCTTTAAGGTAATATAGAAAAGCACCTTCTGCTGTTGGCCTGACTGCCACTAGAATCCTATCCCCAAGACCTTTGAAATCTGAAGTTGAAGTCAGTTAGCTGCTCGTTGGGGGCTCTCTTGATAGTTGTCAATTGTTCTAGTAGAGACAAATTGTCTCCCTTTTCTCCAAACTGCTCATGGAGAACTATGCATAACTGATTCCAATTTGTGATAGAACCAGCTGCAAGGCTCCTAAACCATTGCAACGCCTTCCCTTTGAACGAAGACGCCAGTAATTTGACAGCCACATCCATTTCATTTATCTCATGGATTGCACAGACGTTAGCAATGTCTTTGACATGATCACCAGGAGTGGTATGATTTTCTCCAGTGAAGAATGGAATGTTCTTCAATGCTGCAATTGGAACTGGATTCTGTGCATTGAGGGCAAGTGGCCTTCTGCCAGTGAAATTGACAAAGGGATTTGTTGGTTACGCCATTCTGATTGGTCTGAGAACCCTTGTTGATGCGAGAAAAGGTCTACCAGGTGGAGGTGTAGACAAAGTTCTATTAGGTGGAGACGTAGATCTTTGAGCTCTTCTTCCCCTTCTTTCTCTACCTGGAGATAGGTGTAGATAAACAAACAATCCTTCCTCCCTAGTTCTTGACCTGGTTTGTATTCTTCTCATAAATTTTTTCAGGCTTGGATTGCTGAAACCAGTGGATTATGCCTCTTTTGGAGTCGCCAGATGTGCAATTTCAAAGCTCCTTCAAAGCTGGAACTTACAACAAGTGCACATCGATCTTGTTGCAGTGAAAGTGAAGACCTCTAAGCTCCCACCCGGCGTGCCAAAACTGTTGATGCAAAATCACAGCACCCCTGGATGTAGATTAGGCTTCTAGGTTGATCACTCTAGCGTCCAGTGTGATTGCACAACATGGGTACTATCTCCAAGTTGTGGGACTTGCTACTTGAGATAGACCTCCAGAGAAAGCTGGTTCTTGCTCCTAAACTACCTGCCACAATCTACTCTAATGCAGGATAAGCTAACTGTTCTAATCTAAATTTCCAAGGGACCAGGGAGAGAGAATACATAAAATGAAAGCCTACACTAAAGCGGTGATACACCAGAAAAGGAGGGTGTGAGAGTAATCTCCAAATGTGTGAAATACAGAGGCAAAGTGCACACTAGAAGAGGTGATGCCATTTCACCATAATCTAGCAAAATGCATTCACAACAATATTCCAAGCATACACAATGTTAATGAATTCCTGCAAGAACATAATAAATAGACACAATATTCTTATAGAAAGATTAAAGGGGCAAGAAGAATGCAAGAAAATACAGCATGGGAAGATACATCCACAAACTGGTATTTTATTGCTTCATGATATGCATAGTTCAATCTATTACAAGGTAAGGGCCTGGATCACCATGCAAGGAGTCCACTACAAGGGCCTGCAACACACTGGCTTCACAAAGTAATTTTGGCAGAGCTTTGCTACCCAAAAACTCTCTCCCCTTACAATGAGCCCAACACTCCAATTTATAGAAAAAATGAGAAGGAGAAGAGAAGGGAAAATGGAAATCCCGAAATCTGTCCTTCAACCACCTATAAGAAGCATTAAATTGAGTGAAATGATTGTATATTACTTGCAAAAGGCTCCCCATACTGTCCCATGTGCTGCAGCAGAGAAAGAATGATGACCATGCCTCTTAATTGCACTCCCAGCTACCAAATAAATCACTGTTATGAACCGGCCACGTTTTCTTAAAAATATCAACCAATTTCTGATCAAATCTAGAATTTCTTGATTGCTGTGCATCGGGCTCGGAACCACGATTCCAACGGTACCGATTTTGTGTGATTTTGTTGAGAAATGCAAAAGTTATGGCCTTCTGAGTGCGGGCAGCTATTTTGGGCCATGGCAGGCGTTTTCTGTCATTTGACGGGAATGAGCATTAACTGACTGGAGCTGAATATGTTTCTTTTATTTAAATATATCTACCCTCATTAAAAATAAGAAATCCAGTTTTTTTGGCATAGAGGACGTCGTGCCCGTTCCAGAAAGTCCAATTTTGTGAAAATCAGAGCTCGGAGTCAAAAGTTATGGCCGTTTGAAGTTTCACGGGCCAAACGTTGACTTTTCTTCTCTGCCTTCGGCTGCTTCGGATTTTCGCGTCCCACGCGTCCCTTTGTTCCAAATGTCCCTAGTGCTGCGCGGGACAAATTCTTCCGAACTGCCCGAAATGGGCTTCCATGTCTCTTTTCTGCCGGTGACACGTGGCGTGATCTGATTGGCTTTCGGCTCCTTCGGCTATCAGCGTCCCGCGCGTCCCTTTGTCCCACTTGTCCCAGTGCTGAAGTTCCCTGTTTCGGCCGAACCGGCCGGTTCGCGTACACTTGTCCCGCTTGTCCCGAACTGTTTGGGACAAATTTTCCCGATTCACCCGGTTCGGCCGGTTCGTGTACTTCGCGTACCTTCGGCCCAATTGTTCCGGGCTGCCTTAAGTCTTTTCGGCCGAACCGCGTCCGCCGCGTACTAACTTCCCAGATGTCCCAGACTGTCTGTTTTCAACAGTTAGTCAATTTTTTCCACTTTTCGGACAGTTCGGATTTCCGCGTCCCGCGGCGTCCCTTTGTCCCAAATGCTATGCGGACCTCCTGCGGCCTTTCGGCCGGTTCGCGTCCAGATGTCCTCATGTCCCGACTATTGCAAGGAACTAGGACTTAGCCATTTTTCATGATTTTTTCTGGCCCGAGCTTGTTTTTTTGCAATTTTTTCACATTTCCCTCAGAACTTGCTCTCTTCTTTTTGGACAGGGGAGTTAGAAAAAATCTGAGGGGGACCCTAGAAACATGAATTTTTTCCCGGACTCAATATAATTGCTTGGGACTAAAGAATTTGATGCATGTTATCAAAATTACCTTGAGGGGTGAATTTTGGATAACATAAGCTTATCTTTTAAGATAAGATAAACCTTATCATTTTACATGGGTTCCACATTTTTAGGAATTTTTACAAATAAAATACACAAAATATTTATGACCTCACTCCTTGTCCTTATTACCAATATAATATTTCTAATTCCTAATCATGTAGACCCTACTTCTCTAATTACCCCAAACTTTGACATTTAACATTACCGAACCACTTACGAAAAATATTTACTTTTTACAACATTCCTATTGTACTTTGACAGTTACCATACTCCACATTATTGGCGGCGTTGTACTGGCAGCGCCGTTATCTTCTATCGATGCTACTACTATTACACTTAACAACATCCTATTCCTAATACATACATTAATGAAATAGAAATTATGGAGGAAAATTTTAGTGTCGACAGAAGCATCTCCATCTTTCTCATCAACCCACACAAAATCTTTTTTGTGCTTGTCCAGATCTATGAAATACTCCTTGCCCTCTTTAGAAGTACTTATGCCAAAACCCTGTATGGTCCAGCAACAAGTGTATCTAATCAGCAAGTGAACAAAACCAGAACTTGAAAACATATAAAGAGAAAACAAACTAGCATTACTTTGTAGTACTATATGGTCCAGCCAGTTATCGATCCACTTAATGATTCTCTCCAAGCTTCATACTCAGGAATTGTGTAAAAAGATAACACATTTCCATTTTTGTGAGTTGCGTACATCAACATGTGCCAAAAATTAGACATGGAGATACATAACATCTTGAGGCTTAAAAAAAAATATAAAGAGTCTCAATACACTCAACCAAATATACAGGGGGAACATTTACCCTGACAACAGGAGTGATAAATTCCACAACAAATGAATGAATTTTTAAGGTAGTTGATTGGCGAGGTATCGCGTACGAGAGTTCATTTTGTCAATTTGGTACAGTTGCTCCTTGTTGCCTGGGGATTTCGGCAGACGACCGGCCTGGTTCCCGTCCTTTGTCCCAATGTCCCAGTTGTGCCGGACGGTTTGACCTTTTTCGCCCGGTTCGCCGGGTTCGCGCCTTTCGCAGAAGATTGTCCTGCATTCACTTTTTGACTGGCCTGTGCTCATTTCGGCCGAATCGGCCGGTTCGGATCTTTTTGTCCCAATCGTCCCGGAGAAACCACAGCCAGTTTTTCTTCCTCCTTCGGCCGGATCGGGCTTTTTCGGCACGCCCGCCATACTTTGGCCCATTGTCCCAAATGCCATTTGGGTCGCCTGGAGGGGATTTCGGCGATCCGGCCTTGAAGTCCCAAATGTTCAGGTTTCTCCTTGATCAGGACTGAGCCAATTCTCACTATTTCCGGGATCAACCCTATTGCCGTTCTGTAACTGTTTTTCACTTCTCAGAGAGTGATCTTTCAGACTGGAAGAAGCGTTAGAAAAATTTCCTGAAGGGGACCATAGAAAAACCTGAATTTCTGCTTCGGAACAATCAATTGCTTGGATTTGAATTTTCTTATGCATGTTATCAAAATTACCCGTGGGGGAATTTTGGATAACATGATTGATTTCATACCACAGAAAGAAAATCTTCAGCCTACCAAGGGACAAGAGTAGTTTCGTTCGTAGATCTGTTCCTTGCTGAGGTGCTTCCTATGTGATCTTCTTCGTGGCTGGACCCTTGCGACCACCAATGGTTGCACCATCAGGAGGCCGGATTTAATGCCCGTTAAAATGACACATTGACGGTATGTGGTGACTACACGGGGGAAACACCATCATATTCTTGGGCCATGTTTATTTTGCACCAGTCCAAAGCTTTTGGATGTGGATTGTGCAACATTGGGATTATAGGGCTGAAATGGTCTATTGGCAGGAAGCATTGCTTGGCTTTGTTTTGATTTGCAGCCTAAGTTGGTGACCATTTTGTTGGTTGGGGGCTCTTAGCCTGGTCTGCGCTTGAGGCCTGGGCGGCATATGGTCTAGCAATTTGAGCTTGCGGTCTTTTGATAGTAACCAGCTCATTATCCCAAATTTGCAATTGGGTTCATGACCTTCCTTGGATCATGTGACGCACTAGAGGTGAAGTAGAAGTCTCATTTGAACTTGATTTTCTAGGGGGGGAATAGGGAGCCAAAAGTGGGTGCTTGACTAGTGCTTGATTTTCTAAGGTGTGGATACAAGGGAATGGAGGCCTAGGAGCCAATTTACCAGCTTGAATAAGACAGTTTAGGAGTATAATGGCAATGCTTATAGCAGCAGGTCAAGGTGTTCCTCAAATAGATGAAGTCTCTTTTTCCCCTCGTTCACCCTTTCTTCATTTATTAACATAGAATATCAGATCAAAGCTTTTAAGGTAATATAGAAAGCAACCTTTCTGCTGTTGGCCTCGCTTGCCACCTAGAATCCTATCCCAAGACCTTTGAAATCTGAAGTTGAAGTCAGTTAACTGATCGTTGGTGGGGCTCTATTGAATGGCAATTGTGAGTAGAGGAAAAATTGTCTCACTTTCTCCAAATGCCATGGAGAACCATGCATAACTGATTCCTCCAATTTGTGGATAGAAACCAGCTGCACGGCTCCTAAACCATTGGCAACGCCTTCCCTTTGAACGAAGGAAGAAAAGCGCCACTATTTGACAGACCCATCCATTTCATTATCTCATGGATTGCACAGACGTTAGCAATGTCTTTGAATGATCACCAGGAGTGTTCGATTTTCCTCCAGTGAAGAATGGAATGTGTCTTCAATGCTGCAATTGGAACTGGATTCTGGCATTGAGGGCAAGTGGCTCTGCCCAGTGAAAAGGGTGAATGACAAAGGGATTGTTGGTACGCCATTTGATTGGTATGAGAACCCTTGTTGATGCGGAGGAAAGGTCCACCAGGTGGAGGGTAGGGACAAAGCTTCATTAGTGGAGACCGTAGATCTGTGAGCTCTTCTTCCCCTTTTTCTCCACCGGGAGATAGGTGTAGATAAAACAAACAATCCTTCTCCTCCCTAGTTCTTGACCTGGTTGATTTCTTCTCATAAATTTTTTTTTTCAGGCTTTTGGATTGGGAAACAGTGGATTATGCCTTCTTTTGGAGTCGCCAGATGTGTGAATTTTAAAGCTCGTCCTTCAAGCTGGAACTTCCAACAAGTGCACATCGATCTTGTTGCAGGAAGTGAAGTGACAGTGAAGACCCTCTAAGCTCCCACCCGGCGTGCCAAAACGGTGATGCAAATCACAAGCACCCCTGGATGTAGATTAGGCTTCTAGGGTTGATCACTATTAGCGGTCCAGTGTGATTGACAAAATGGGTACTATCTCCAAGTTGTGGGACTTGTAATTGAGATAGCCTCCAGAGAAGAAAGCTGGTTCTTGCTCCTAAACTACCTGCCACAATCACTCTACAATGCCAGGATTAAGGCTAACTGTTATAATCTAAATTTCCAAGGGACAAGGGAGGAGAGAGGAAGACAATAAAATGAAAAAAGCTACACGAAAGGGTGTGATTACACAGAAAAGGAGGGTGTGAGAGTAATCTCCCAATGTGTGAATACAGAGGCAAAGTGCCACTATAGAAAGAGGTGATGCATTTTCACCTTAAATCTAGGCAAATGCATTCAAACATATCTCCAAGCATACACAATGTTAATGATTTCCTGCCAGTAGAGAACATAAAAATAGAACAAATCGTATAGAAAGATTAAAGGGGCAAAGAAGAAATGCAAGAAAATCAGCATGGAAGATACATCCACAAAGGGTATTTTATTGCTTCATGAGCGGCATGTTCAATTCTTACAAGGTAAGGGCATGGAAAACATGACGGAGGCCCTACAAGGGCTCTGCCAACACACTGGCTTCACAAAGTAATTTGGCCAGAGCTTTCGCTACCAAAAAAAACTCTCTCCCCTTAAATGAGCCCAACACTCCAATTTATAGAAAAAATGAGAAGGGAGAAGAGAAGGGAGGGAAAATGGAAATCCGAAATCTGGTCCTTCACCACCTCTAAGACGCATATTTAATTGAGTGAAAGGATGTAATTACTTGCAAAATGCTCCCCATACTGCCACATGTGCCTTTTGGAAAGCAGAGAAAGAAGATGACCAGCCTCTTCATTGCACTCCACGCTACCAATAAATCACTGTTATGAACCGGCCACGTTTTCTTAAAAAATTTCCACAATTTTGATCAACATCTAGAATTCTTGATTGCTGTGAATCGGGCTCGGAAAACGAGTCCAACGAGTACCGATTTGGTGTGATTTTGTTGAGAAATGCAAAGTATAGCTTCTGAGTGGGGGCAGATATTTTGGGCCATGGCAGGTAGTTGTCTGTTCATTGACGGGACTGCGCATTAACTGGACTGGAGCTGGAATAATGTTTCTTTATTTAAAATATATATACCCTCAGTTAAAAATAAGAAATCCA
Source organism: Taxus chinensis (assembly GCA_019776745.2). Taxonomy (NCBI): domain Eukaryota; kingdom Viridiplantae; phylum Streptophyta; class Pinopsida; order Cupressales; family Taxaceae; genus Taxus; species Taxus chinensis. Next base: position 549,060,243 of record CM034156.1, on the reverse strand, counting down.
GTGTTTTTTGGGATGTGAGGACGTAGTTGCCTCGTTTCCAGAAAGTCCATTTGTAAAATCAAGATCGGAGTCAAAAGTTTGGCCGTTTTTAAGTTTCACGGCCAAACGGTTGATTCTTTTTCTTCCTGCCTTCGGCTTGTGCTCGGATTTTCGCCGTTCCAAAGGTCCCTTGTCCAAATTTGGTCCAGTGCTTGAGCGGGACAAAATTCTTCCGAAATGCACGACGAAATGGGTATCCATGCTCTTTTTGCCAGGTGAACGTGGCGTGATCTGATTGGCTTTTTTTTTGGCCTCCTTCGGCTATCAGCGTCCCGCGCGTCCCTTTTGTCCACTTGTCCTAGTGCTGATGAAGTTCCTGTTTCGGCCGAACGGCCGAGTTCGAGTACACTGTCCCGCTTGTGTCCCGAAACTGTTGGGGACAAAGTTCCCGATTTCACCCGTTCGGCCGGTTCGTTTATCTTAGAGTTACCTTCGCCCAAATTGTTCCGGGCTGCCTTAATGTCGGTTTTCGGCAGAACGCGTCCGCCGCCGCGCATACTAACTTCCCAGTATTGTCCAGACTGTCTGTTTCAACAGTTAGTCCATTTTTTTCCACTTTTCGGACAGTTCGGATTCCGCGTCCCGCGCGTCCCTTTGTTCCCCAAATGCTATGCGGACCTCCCGGCGGCCTTTCGGCCGGTTCGCGTCCAGATGTCCCTCATGTCCCGGACTATTGCAAGGACTAGGACTTAGCCATTTTCATGATTTTTTTCTGGCCCGAGCTTGTTTTTTGCAATTTTTTCACATTTTCCTCAGAACTTGCTCTCTCTTTTGTTTTGGACAGGGGAGTTAGAAAAATATCTGAAGGGGACCCTAGAAACATGAATTTTTTCCCGGGACTCAATATAATTGCTTGGGACTAAAGAATTTTGATGCATGTATCAAAATACCTTGAGGGGTGAATTTGATTAACATAAGCTTATCTTTTAAGATAAGATAAACATTATCATTTTACATGGGTTCCACATTTTTAGAATTTTTACAAATAAAATAAACCACAAAATATTTATGACCTCACTCCTGTCCTAACCATATAAGATTCTAATTCCTTAAGTAAGGGAGACCCGACTTTCTCTAATTAACCCAAACTTGCATTTAACATTACCGAACCACTTACGAAAAATATTTAATTTTTAAACATTCCTATTGACTTTGACAGTGACCATAAGCCACATATTGGCGGGTTGTATGCAGCGCCGTTATCTTCTAGCGGATGCTATACTAATTACACTTAACAACATCCTATTCCGATATACATACATTAATGAAATAGAAAGTATGATGGAAATATTTTAGTGTCGACAGAAGCATCTCCATGCATCTTCTCAATCAACCCACACAAAATCTTTTTTGTGCTTGTCCGAGCGATGAAATTACTCCTTGCCCTCTTTAGAAGTAGAAGTACTTATGCCAAACCAAACCCCTTGTTGCGTCCAAGCAACAAGTGATATCTAATCAGCAGCCAAGGAACATGCCCTCGCCTCTAAACCAGAACTTGCAAAAACATATAAAGAGAAAAACATGAACTAGCATTTCCTTTGTAGTAATAATGTTACAGCCGTTATCGATCCACTTACGATTCTCTCCAGCTTCGTTAAATTAAGGAATGTGTAAAAATATAGATAACACATTCCATTTTTGGAGTTGCGTACATCAACATAGTGCCAAACATTAGACATGGGATACATAACATTGAAAAGGCTTAAAAAAAAATATAAAGACAGAGTCTCAAATACACTCAACGAAAAAATATATACCGGGCGGGGAGGGAACTTTTAAAATGACAACAGGACGTGAAAGTGATAAATTCCACAACAAATGAAAGGAATTTTAGGTAGAGTAGGATGGCGAGGTGTGGTGGATGAAATGATCAGCAAATCCCTTTGATGTGGGACACCATCATGGTCCTTGAAAGAGACAAAGGGACAAGTCAAAAAGGATTCCTCAACTTAGAAAGATGTGTCAGAATCTTAAGCAGACGGAAACTAAACTAGCGCCTATACAAAGATCATGTACTTGGTCTGTCATTATCATCAGATGGCCATATCTTAAAGATTTAATGTTGTCATATATTTATCTTCCTGTAGACCAAGATTTTTTTTTATATTTACTATCTCTTTATTCTCCATTTGTTGGTGAGTGGTAGCTTCCCTGATATTGAGCAGCTTACCTCTGAGAGGAAACACGCCATAATAATATTGACCAACAATTAGATATTCCTGCCACCTGATAGGATAAAGATAAACTAAATAACAAAAATTAAATTGGAAAGTGATTTCGAAACATTGTCACAATACTACCAAATTCAGTATTCACATTTCCCTGATTCAAGGCACAAAACACTTACAGTAAGAGCCTTGGTTGAGTCACCCTCCGTTAATATTAAGTACATTGATCAGAATTCTTCCCCCCTGCTTGATTTGCATCATCAAGTTTGGGAACATCAATTAATTACCCTTCTTGGTTCCATCAGTTTTCTTAAGATCTTTTTTTTGTTTAAAACTTTGCCACTACAATCTCAGGAAACAAAGTTACAAGGCTAATCTTAACACTAGCATTGCAAAAAATTACATGTACTCAGAAATGATAGGGGATACATTATTAGACACCAGCATTTATTATTGACATGGGAATTTTTGCACGCAAATGCGAAACAAATGAAATTACTACAATTTAGAACAACAAATGTTATCAGAATAAAAAATATGAATTTTAAAATGAATTATACTGTACAACAACCTGGGAAAAACCGAACGTTTGATTGAAGTCGAGAGAAAAATGCTTTCACGAGTGTGCCTTGGTTGTAACAATTGGTAAATTTTTTGAAACGGTCGGAAGGCCCGGTTACACCACTGGATGTAATGTGTGTCGATACTGAATTGGAAAAATCGGCCATCGTTCAGAGTTCACATAAAAATGCAGTCACTCTGAATTGTAGGAGATTAGAAAGTAATTCAAAAAAGATACGGATCTGTTTCGAAATGGGGCATATTAACGAGCCCTGTAAATTCACACGCATCCATTAAATATTTATATTCTGAAGACATCTTAAAACAGTATGGATGGAGGCTAAAGGGGACATCGATTTTTTATTTTTGAATTGGTTCTCTTATTTTTGTTATTGAACTTGCAGTGGGAAGCCTGAGACCTGCAAAAAATTAAGAGCTGGAAGGTGAAAACAAGGAAAAAATGAACCGGTTGAAGGGTATTTATAGGCTATAAATCGGGTGTCAATGGCTTCACTTGATGCCGGGTCAAAGGTCCTAGCTGACGCGCGTCAATAGATCCAGTGACGCGTGACAATAGAGTCAGCGATGTGCGTCAACAAGAGAAAGTGACGTGCGTCAATATTATCCAGTGACGCACGTCAATAGGAGTCAGCGATGCATGTCAGTAGGAGCCAGTGACACGCATCAACAAGACCCAGTGATGTGCATCAATAGGTGCCAGTGACGCGCGTCAATGACGGCCAGTGTCATGCATCAGTCAAGAAAATTGACGTTCCATTGACGCACGTCAAAAAGACCCAGTGACACGCGTCAATAGGTGCCAGTGACGCGCGTCAATGGCGGCCAGTGTTGTGCGCGGTCAAGACAATGACGTTCCAATTGACTGCGCGTCACGAGTGATGAGTGACTGATGGATCTCTTATGCACAGAGAAAGCCTGAGACTACCAAATAATTATTTCATTATCCAAAATTTAATTGGAATTCGAAGTTTTCACTCTTTTTGCACTAGAGGAAATTCCCTTCATGTTTTGCAATGCAGCCAATTGAGATGAAGGCCTTCAAATTTATCCCCAGACCAAGAAACGAACAGTTGTGGTGGTGTGTACTTGATGATGTATAGGGTCGTGTTTGATAAAGTTCAAAAAGAAAACTCATGATATATGCTGAGACTGAGTTTGAGATAGGAGGGGTACCAGTAAGGCACTCTTGACAAATTTACACAATGTTACCTTTTTAAGATGATCCACCTTGCCATAGAGAACTTTATGTTGAGCTGTAATTTTTTTTCAATATTGTGAGACACTTGATTTTATCAATTGTACTTCAAGAAGATCATGATTAATCAATTCAAGGCATAGAAATGAGGGGAGCTTCAAGAAAATTGTCTTCAAACATACACTTGAACATTGTATCTTCAGCAAAGGAAACAAAACAAGGTGGTAGCAGGAAGGTTATACTTTGATACTCTTTGCAAGGGTTCCAACCAAGTATTTCATCAGCTCAACAATGATAATTAGAAGAAAGTAAAAACAACTTTCCGTTACACACCAATTTTGATCACTTTACCCTTATTGTATCTTTCAAACCTCATACTGTGCCTGAATCCTTACATAGGATGAGATGAATCTACTAAAGGATCAAAGATTTCAAGTTCATTCTTGTAACTAATATGATATCTAAACAACCTTATTGAGCTATGATCATATGCACCACCTTAAAATTTGAAAAAAAAGAGACATATTTTAATTCAACCACTCCAAGAAGCAGTCCTAAAGAGAGAATCTCAAGATGTGAATCCTATAACAACATATTTGATACTAATCCATTTTACCCAAAACATTTTACAATATCTCAAGATGTGAATCCTATAAAAAATTAACTTCTATGATTTATTGGAGAAGGCACTGGTATTTTTTATTTAATGCTAAAACGAAGACAGGTTTTCAAAATTGATTTAAATTGGGCATGAAGCACTTAAAGACACTCCTATACACATTTCATGTTTGGTTAACCATGGGTTTTTCATAAAGATGTTACAGGGGTTCTATATACTAAAAGAATGTAGGCAATTCACCCATTATCTACTAAATCATTTCTCATGTTGGTTTTTCTTGAATGTAAACACAGATATGAGCTCATACCCAGTGAGTGGCAGTGATGATTTCAAATTTAAGAGGGTATCTGTTGCCACTGAATCTTATTTTGTTACTATTCATCTTTTTCAGCTCGCTCTGGTTATCATTAAAGAGTCATATGTATTTACATTTCGGTAAATACAAGAATTTTATTTTTGGAAAACGGGGGTGACATCCGTTCCAAGGCAGATGTTATTCAAGGATGGACCATGTTAGGCAACTCACCCACTTATCTAATAATCCATTTTTGGGTTGAAATTTGAGTAAGACCAAGACTAGCACTTACCGGGGGGGGATGATTTACATTTTAAAGTAGGTATCTTCTTCAAAATCATTTATTGTTGGTACTGTAAAGTTTTTCAGCTGTGTTAGCATTTTTTATTTTAAAGCTAATGTTGGTCTAATATTTAAAGATGTTGCTAGCACTTCTTAGGACTGACAATGTCAGGCAACATCACCCCTCTATCTACAATGTCAGAGTAAAACAACGAGATCTAGCACATTACCCTTGAAGATTTCACAGCAATCTAAGACGCAGAGGTTGTTAAGCAACCCCTATCTATTTTGAATTATGTTGAATTCTACCGTGATGATTCTTTCTTGATTTCTTAGAATTATATTAATTTATTTGTATATGTGGAAATCATTGGCTTTGATCTATTTTTAACTGCGGGATAAAACTAATGAAAACAATACAATTATCATTATAAAATATAAGTCCTGCAATCTTCCTAAATTACTACTTGGTCATCAGATCCCCCATCACTCTTCAGATTTCTCCATGAGAAAGAAATAGTCTATTTGTAGAATAGAATGATCATCATCTAACACGAAGTTATTCAAAAACTCAATCTAATGCCTATCTTCCATATCCTATAGTCACCACCAATCTACACTAATCACAACTATTTAAATCAACTTGACAGATGTCTTTATCTGAAAAAAAGCTTTCTAGTAATAAAAAGGACTCGACATTTAAAACTATCCGGCAAATGTAGTGTGCCTTCTTAAGGCTCTACCTAATACTACACACAATTACTATGATCTAGTTTACACTTCATATTTGCTTAACACTCAAAATTTTCCAACTTAGCCTCCTAGTTCTAATAGACAATATTTTCACTTATCAAATATAAAAAAATGTAGGATCTTCAACCTATGAACTTGATCTATAAAGACTAATCTTCATGATAAAAACCTATATCGAGCTTGACTATTCTTTAAGCACATGGTTTATTCCAAACTTTGGTTAATATAGCCTCCAATAACCTTGGACTATTTACGAGAACCTTTGTCAATCTACTTACACAAAACAACTACATGATAACAAACCACATTCTTTTAAAAACCATGGTCTTGATGATTTCCCAATGATTTAATTCTTATTGGGGACCTGGAATTACGATTTCATATGCCTACTCTAGCCTCTACCATATCAATGATTGTGTTCCCGTAAAACGTAATTTTCTGACAAATGGTTCTGACTATGTTGGATTGTCAAAAACCTCTATAATGAGAGATTATGGACCTTATGTAGAGGTGGAATCTCTTTTAAAATAGAATTTTCCTACACCATAGTCTATTAAGGAGGAAACCTTAAAGATCTGTTCAAATCTTAGTGATATTTTTCCCAAAAAGACAATAATTTCAAGATAATTAAAGTCCACAAGATATTTAGGCACGACATTTTACATTTAAACATTAAAGTGATCATCGTTCTTTCATCATCATCTATCATAATTATAATTATCATCTTCATCATCTACGTCCACATACAATCATGACAATGCAAGTAAACAAGAAAAATACATAATAATTTCAGATAATCACCATTAATCACCATATAAAGTGAATTCAAATACCAAGTACATATACTCAAAAGAAGTTGAAGTTTTCAAAATTCAATATTTAAGTTTCCTCAATAATAAAAGTTCTAATTTTTAAAAACCTCTTTTCTTTATACAATTACTCTGCTCTCTATCCCCAACGGCTTCTTCCACCTATGCTGTAACCTCTTTCCCCAACACCAGAAATGTAACCTGAATTATAAGATATCGCCAGCATATTCCAGATTTTTTAAATTCTTTCTTCTGATTTGTTGCATCTCCATGGACAGAACGAAAATTTGGATCAAACAGCTTGCTTTGGCTTTGAATATATGTCAGGCGTCGGGGGAGGACATGCTCTTTAATATCCGTTAGTGTATTTGGTTTGTTTGTTAACCAAAACAATAGTTTGCTTCAATTATTTTTTGCTGCGGGATAAGCTTTGTGTTTTGACTGGTTTCCAAGGGAACTTGCAAAACCTATCGCCTGAATCTTCAAATTTCATATTGCAACTGCACAAAAGAGTAATGTCAATTCAAAATATTTAATGTAATTCACCATTTCCAATTTAACAAGAATGATTGGTTTGAAGTGTATAGTAACTAACAAACCGCTCTATATCATTTCCGGCATTTGTGATTGAACCAATCCTTGTCCTTGGACCTTTGTTAAAATATGCCTGGGCCTCGGCATAATATTTTCCATTGTTTAGTGCCTGATCTAAAATGTCGTCTTGTTTATAGTTGTTATTAAAGTGACTCCCACATCTTACGTGGGACGAAGGAAATCCATCTTCGCAGGTGATTCTGGGACTGCAACAGATTAGCTCGATTACCGATTGGACAGTGATAATTTCAAATTTTAAGGAGGTATCTTTTTCCCCTGATCTATTGTTTGTTACTATTCATCTTTTTCAGCTTCTGGTTATCATTAAAGATGTCTATGTATTTACATTTAGTTAAATACAATATTTTATTTGTTGAAAACGGTGGTTGACATCCGTCCAAGGAAGCTGTTACTTCTCCGGACTGACAATGTTAGGCAACTCACCCATCTATCTACTAATCCATTTTTTGTGTTGAATTTTATTAAGACAAAGATTCTAGCACATTACCGGGATGATGATTTAAATTTTAAATAGGTATCTTCTTCAACATCATTTTATTGTTTGTTACTTTACATTTTTTCAGCTCTGTTATCATTTATTTAAAGATATTGTTGGTCTATATATTTAAAGATGTTGCTAGCACTTCTTAGGACTGACAATGTCAGGCAACTCACCCCTCTATCTACAATGTCAGGTAAAACAAAGATCTAGCACATTACCCTTGAAGATTTCACAGCAATCTAATACGCAAGAGGTAAGCTAAACCCTATCATATTTGTAATTATGTTTAATTTCTTACCAGTGATGATTCTTTCTTGATTTCTTAGAATTATATTTAATTTATTTTTATATGTGGAAAATCCTTTGATATATTTTTTTAACTGCGGAGATAAACTATTAAACAATACATTATACTATTATAAATATAAGTCCTGACACTCTCCTAAAATTCCCTACTTTGTCATAGATCCATCACTTCTTCAGATTTCTCCATGAAGAAATAGATCTATTTTTAGACTTATAATGACTCATCATCTAACACGAAGTTATTCAAACTCAATTCTAATGCTATCTTCCATATCCTATAGTCACCCACCCAAATCTACACTAATCACAACTATTTAAATCAACTTGACAGAGTCTTTATCTAATAAAAATCCTTTCTAGTAATAAAAATGACTCTACATAAACTATCCTGCAAATGTAGTGTGCCTTCTTCAAGGCTTCTACATAAATACTTACACACAATTTTACTATGATCTAGTTTACAACCTTCAATATTTTCTTACACACTCAAAATTATTCCAACTTATAGCCTCCTAGTTCTAATCGACAATTATTCTTCACCCTTATCAAATATAAAAAATGATAGGATTCTTCAACCTATGAACTTGATCTATACAGGACTAATCTTCATGATAAAAACCTTATATCGAGCTTGACCTATCTTTTAATCACATGGTTATTCCAACTTTGGTTAATCTAGCCTCCATAACCTTGACTATTTACAGCAACTTGTCAATCTACTCTACACAAAACAATATCCATGATAACAAAACCACATCTTTTAAACCATGGTCTTGATTATTTCCCAAGCTTCTAATTCTTATGGCCTGGAATTTAACTATTTCATAATTGCCTCATCTAGCCTCTACATCAATGATTGTTTCCAGTAAAACGTTATTTTCTGACAAATGGTCTTGACTATTTTGGATGTCAAACAACCTCTCTAATGAGAGACTTATGGACTTATATAGAGGTGAATCTCTTTTAAAAAGAATTTTCCTACACCATAAGTCTATTAAGGAGAAATCCTAAAGATCTGTTCAAATCTTAGTTGCTATTTTTTCCCAAAGACATAATTTTCAAGATAATTAAAGTCCCACAAGATATTTAGGCACTACATTTTACATTATACACATTAAATTGATCATCGTCGTTTCATCATCATCTATCATTAATTATCAATTATCATCATTCATCATCTACGTCCACATACAATTCATGACAATGCAAGTAAACAAGAAAACATACATATAATTCATGATAATCACCATCTAATCACCATATAATTAAATTCAAATACCATAGTACATACTCAATAGTAGAAGTTTTCAAATTCAATATTTTAAAGTTTCCTCAATAATAAAAGTTTCTAATTTTTAAAAACCTCTTTTTCTTTATACAATTCTACTCTGCTCTCTTCCCCAACGGCTTCTTCCACTATGGCTGTACCTCTTTCCCCAACACCAGAAATAACCCCTGAACTTATAAGATCTTCTGCAGCACTATCCAGATTTTTTTAAATTCTTTCTTCTTGATTTGTTGCATCTCCATGTGACAGAAAATTTGGATCAACAGCTGCTTTGGCTTTGAATAATATGTCAGGGTCGAGACCATGCTCTTTAATTATCCGCTTTAGTGTATTGTTTTGTTTGTTAACCAAAACAATATTTTGCTTCAAATTTTTTGCTGCGGATAAGCTGTTCTTTGCTGTTTCCAAGTGAACTTGCAAAACCTTCGCCTGAATCTTCAAATTTTCATATTTCAACTGCACAAAAAGAGTAATGTCAATTCAAAATATTAATGTAAATTCAAAATTTCAAATTAACAAGAATGATTGTTTGAATGTAATAGTACTTACAACCGCTCTATCTCTTTCGGCATTTGTGATTGATACCAAATCCTTGTCCTTGGACCATTTGTTAAAATATGCCTGGGCCTCGGCACTAATATTTTCCAATTTGTTTAGTGCCTTATCTAAAATGTCGTCTTTATAGTTGTTATTAAACGTGACGTCCCACATCTTACTTGGGTAAGTAAGGAATCCATCTTCGCAGGTTGATTCTGGACTGCAGCGTATAAACTATCCCATTGCCAATAATTTTCATAATGACTAATAATCTCATTGATAAGAACTTTAGCCCTTCTCTCCCATTCTATAAGCTGTTGGATATGAGGAATAATAAACTCACTGACATGGGATTGACAATCATAACCAATTAAGTTCTCAAAAGGAAAACGTGGCAACTGTTCACTATTTGAATCTGATGCAGACGATCTTGCTGGAAAAGTGTGGGGCCTTTCACCAAGATCAATTGCTCCTTGTTTCTGCCTTTGTGTGGGCTGATCCTGTTTTTGAAAAAAATTAATCAAGATTTAGATAAATAAATTTAAATCAGAATGTAATTCAAAATTGTAAAGCATATTAAAATTGAAATTTGAAGTATACCTGCTGGCCTTGAATCATCTCGCGGGTATCGAAAAAACCAGTTGGGTCATTGCTATCAATGCCCAAATAATCTTCATCTAAATTTATATTGTTCAAAACAGATATGCCCGTTGCACTAGGCAAGCCACCAAGTGATAGAGTTGGAATTCGAAACGAGGAGGCAAGGTTTAGTGTCCCACTAGGGGCCGGAGCAAAAGACATGCGTTTACCAATGTTCTTTTTCACTGTTCCTCTAGTTGGCATTTTAAAAATTAATGGTTGAGTGGGTGTCGGTGCAGTGGTTTGATCATGTTTGACATGTGCTGAAAAGTACAAGAAAAAAATGAAAAATATTAAAACAATTCATAAAGTCAAAACTACGAAATTAAACGTACTATCGAAAAGTTGTACCTTGTTGTCGAGGGGTTGTTTTTCTCGGTGCTACGGGTGGCCTTGTAGGAGTTGTACTCAGTGGCTGTTCAGAAGATATGAATGCATGCCACTGTATGGAGTGAGTTGGGGAAAAATGTTCCAAAGTCCCTGCAATTCATCAATATTAAATGTTGTCAATTCATTTGGTTAAAATTTAATTAGAAAAATAAATATGCAACTTTGGAATTTGTAAATAATATATGAGAATGTATTACTTCTTTGGTATTTAACGAGTTCAAACTATTGAGGGTTTGGAGAGCAGTGAGCTTCCATTTCAGATTGGGAGTCCCCCGAAGCCTCCGCGTGTTGTTGGCCTCTTCCTCTCGATAACTTCTTTTTTCGGGGAAGGGCTTCAAGATATCTTCTCTGCAAAACATTAAAATTTAAGTTTTAATAACTGTGCACTGTAATGTCAAAAATTGAAATACAATTACAAACTAAATAGTTTATACCTGTTGTTCTTCAAATGGAATTGAGAATTTCTTCAAAGCCTCATCAAAGCAAGTAGGAATTTGTTTATCTTTTAAATTTAAAAGTGCCTCATAGTAGAAGCCGAGGAGATAGTTTTTTGAATAAATGAAAGGTTTATCTGAGAGTTTTGAATTTGTTATGTCATTTCTTATTTTTTTGGATAGATATGTGCACCAATCGAATTTTCATTTTGAGATAGTGGCACAAATGTATGCAATGGCCCAATTTGGTATATCTGTTTGGTGACCCTGCAAAACAATTCTGGCTTGAAAAAATGAAATAAGTGCAGCAAGAAAGTGGTGTGCAATTGATTGTGTATCTACACCACGCCTGGATTTATTGACATGGGCTGCAAATGCGAAACAGTGAAAATTACTATAAATTTATAACAACAAATTGTATCAGAATAAAAAATATGAATTAAAACGAATTATACTTACAATCAACATGGAAACCATACGTTGATTCGAGAAATTTCTTGTCTTCTTCCAGGAGTGTTGCCTTGGTTGTAAAAATTTGTAAATTTATGATAGGAAGGCCCGTAAACCGATGGATGTCATTTGCTTCAATAGTGAATTGGAACATTTGGCCATCGTTCAAAGTCACATAAAAAATACCGTCCTCTGAATTGTAGCATGACAAAAGGTAATTCAAAATATCCGGATCTGTTTCGAAATGGGGCATATTAACGAGCCCTGTAAATTCACACTCTTCCATCAAAGCTTGATATTCTGAAGACATCTTTAAAGCCGTATGGATGTGAGGGCATAAGGGATTCCTGTAGTTGATCTTGGAAATCGATTGAGCTGGATTCTCTTGATTTTCTTGCTGAACTTGCAATTGGGAAGCATGTGAAGTCGACATTATAGCTGTAATTGCGTCTTTGACAATGATTTGGACCTTGAAAAATTCAAGAACGGGAAAATGAAAACGAGAAAATGAGCGGCACAAGGGTATTTATAAGCTAAATAGGGCATCACTGGCCCCTATTGACGCATGTCATTTTCTCCTACTGATGCGCGTCACTGGCTACTATTGACGCGTGTTAGCTAGGTTCCAGTGACGCGCATCATTAGGGTACAGTGTCACGCGTCAATAGTAGCAAGTGACGTACGTTAGTAGGAGCAAATGATGCACATCATCAGGGGCCAGTGATGCGCGACAGTAGGAGGCAGTGTCGCGCGTCACTAACAGACACTGACGCGCAGCAGTAGGAGACAATGTCACGCGTCATTACGAGCTAGTGTCGTGCATCATTACGAGCCAGTGTCGCGCGTCATTACGAACTAGTGTCGTGCCAGTGTTGCATGTCATTACGAACTAGTGTCGCGCTAGTGACGCATGTCATTATGAACTAGTGTTGTCGCACGTCACTGATGGAGCCATGAAAAACCAGGTGAAAATTTTGTTTTTGAATACTGTCAAATTCGCCTTTCGCTAAAACTGGTTACGGGGATATTTGCTAGGTATTTTCCACCTTCAATTTTATAGGGGTGTCTTAAAATGAACCCTGCTTGTATTGAAGAGTTTGTTTGTACTATGGTTATAATATATATATGAGATCTCTCTCTTTGGTGGACATAGCCCACATTGGGTGAACCATGATACATATTGTGTTATGTGTGCGTCCTTTGTTTTGATTTGGATTATTCTAGTTTATACTTCCACTTTTGTAGGTTTTGGGGAATTGTCTAGATCCTATGTGCATGATTGGGTTTTTTTATTAAATCGTAGCATTATTCCACAGTCCTGAATTCCCAACATCCCTTTCTTGTAAACTCCCCCACCTTTCTCTACCCATTTATTCAAAAAACACTGATGACACTGAAGACCAATATTGCTAAGCCTGATTTCCTGATTCAGAACCCCAATATAGCTCTGGTTGGGGAGACAAGTCTCATAGTCTACCTACACCTCCACATACTACTATGGTTGTTACCATTGCTTAATAGATATCTCTCCTTTATTTTTTTCTGCTATTTTTTAGTTGAAAAAATATTTTCTAATCATTCATATATGTAATTTAACCTGAAACTTGCTGGTCATGTGACTTGGGGTTTTAATTATTTTCTATTAATACAAGTAGCCTTTCAATTTTCAAAAACTTATTACAATTTCCAATCCATTTAAAATATAAGTAATTATGGCTCAAATTATCTTTTACATTAAAAAAAAAACATTTAAATTACAAATAATTATGAGTCGATGTGAAAAATCATTAAAATTTATCTTATATTTAAAAATATATATTTGAATAATTCATTGTGGTAGAGGCATATCTTCATTAATTTTTTGAAAATTTCATTGCACTATAACAATTTTTAATTTGAGAAAGGAAGATATTGAATTAAATTAATATTTTTTAATTAGATAGTGTTATAGTGGAATGATTTCATTCCACTATAAAACTGTTTAATTATAAAATATTAAATTAATAAATTCTTTCCACTATAAGATTTTTTTTTAATTAAATAGTTCATTCCACTATAACATTATTTAGTTAAAAAATATTAATTTAATTCAATATCTTCCTCTGTTAAAAATGTAGGAAGATATATATGGACGAATATGTTTTTAATACAGGAGTCCTACCATTTTATATATCGGAGCCCACCTGGAAGTTTTGTTTCCACCTTTCACTTTATATATAAATTATAAAGAGGGTTTGTTTAAAACAATGACCATTTTCACTTGAAAAATGTATGTAACCTACATACTTGGAATATGTTTCCCAAATGTAATACATGTTAGAAAAAGAGTAATGTTTCCCCTAGAAAAGCAAAAAGCAGTATGCTTTTTGCATGCTTTTAATATTAGATGATTTAGTTTTAGATTCCTAGTTTTTGGAAAAACTATTAAAGAAAATAAATCAAAAGCTTTGTATTGTACAACAGCACGTGTGTTTTAGTTCTATTTTTAGGAGTGTTGAGCATTTTATTGTTAGATGAAGCCATCTATTTATTAGTGGCAATTGTAAGTGTTTTGATATCAAACACATTCAGAGAGATTGTATGGAGCCGAATCTATGAGAAGGAAGGAGAAATAAATGCTCGTAAGTGTTTATCCGAGTTTGCAATAATATGTTTTTTTTGCAATTCTTTATTTTATTTCTATTACGTTTTATTTTATGTGCCTAATTTATACAAATTGGTATCATAGCATGGATTTTTTAGCAGGTTTCTAATTGAGAATAGGTTATAGCTTCTATATCCAATCTACAGACACCACAATTTATAGGAAAGAATTACGAGTATTGGCCATGAACCATGAAGGCACTATTCAGATCCCATGATGTGTGGGAAATTTTACAGAATGGATACACAGATCCTACAGATGCAGCATCATATACTACACTCTCATAGGCAGAGAAAGACACTTTGAAGGAATTATGAAAGAAATACGGAAAATATCTTTTCTTCATTCATCAAGCTATGCATGCAAGCATCATAGGAAGAGTGGAAACAACTAGTAAAGAACAAATCGCATGGGAGACTCTTCAAGTTGTGTATCAAGGTAAAGAGAAACTAAAAACTGACAAGCTAGAATTACTTTGTAGAGATTTTGAAAATATGTCAATGAAAGATTCAGATTCCATAGAATCATTCTTTACTTTTGTAGTTTAGTTAATCAAATTGAATCTCATGGTGGAAATATTGAGGAAAGAAGACTTATTGAAAAATTGCTTAGAATTTTGCTTGCAAAATTTGGTCCTTTGGTAGTGGCTATTGAAGAAACTAAGGATCTAAGTCAGTTTTGAATTGATGAGTTGCATGCATCACTAATAAATCATGAAGAGAGGTTGGATAGATGACATGCAGTTGTAGGTCAAAATTTTTCATCATAGGTATTAGGAAATCGTGGAAGAGGAAGAGGAGATTTCAGCCCTAGAGCCAGAGGAAGAAGTTCATCTAGAGGATGCACCAACGGCCCATCAAACTCAATTGGAAGAGGAGATAGTCAAGATCACAATAATAATCATTTTTCAAGTCAAAGATATGATAACTCGCATGTGTAATGTCAATATTACAATAGATATAGGCATTATGATTTTGAATGCAGGAAAAAGCAGTATGACCAGAATAAGTAGATTCAAAATCAGGTTGGAATCTCTACTCTTAGCTCCATGTTTATTGCATGCACAAAGATTGCTAAAGCATCACCTATTGAGTGTAATCTATCCCAAGAGAGTTGTAGTGATGTATGGTATTTAGATTCTTGTTGCAGTAATCACATGTCACGTAACTTAGATTTAGTTTCTAATTTGGATGAGTCAATAAAGTCAGAAGTTACCCTTGGGAATAATAATATAGTAACTATAAAAGGAAAAGGAACAATCCAAATTCTAACAAAAAAGGGGTAGCAGAAGATTATGCAAGATGTTTACTATGTTGCAAGTTTGAAGCATAATCTTATGAGCATGGATCAATTGGTACAAAAGGGATACAGAGTTTACATTGAAGACAATGAATGTATGATCATGGATAAATCTCCAAGTACATAGGTGATTGTTAAAGTGAAGATGACAAGAAAAAAAATGTTTCCTTTAAAGATTATACCAGCCACATCCGAAGATCATACTACAAATCAGTCTCGAGCTCAGGAGATTGAATCAACTTTTCAGTCATGAAAAAGATGAATCGTGGATATGGCATCTCAGGTTTGGTCATTTAAACTTTGGTGGTTTGAATTTATTACACATAAAAAATATGGTGAAAGGGTTTCCTTTGATTCAGAAACTAGATAGAGTTTGTGAAGGTTGTATTTTAGGGAAGCAACAAAGAGAATCTTTCCTAGTTGGTAAGACAAGAAGAACAAGAGCACCACTTGAAATTGTTCACTTAGATTTATGTGGACTGATGCGAACCACTTATATTAGAGGTTGCTCATACTTAATGACATTCATTGATGACTATACAAGGAAGACATGGGTGTACTTTTTGAGACACAAATAAGACCCTTTTGATATATTTCAGCAATTCAAGGCTTTACTGGAATAGAAAAGTGGGTACTAAATTAAATTTTTGAGGAGAGACAATGGAGATGAGTATGTTTCCAATGCTTTTATGATTTTTTGCAAATATCATGGTAGACACAAGAATTTTACTTCCAGGTATACACCACAGTAGAATGGTGTGGCAGAGAGAAATAATACAACAATCATAGAGATGGTGAGAAGTACGATGAAGGAAAAACATCTTTCAAATGAGTATTGGGCAGAAGCAGTAGTAACTTCTGTTTACATCATAAACAGGTGTCGAACAAAAATTGTTCGAAACATGGTTCCTCAACAAGCTTGGACTAAGAGGAAACAAAATATTTCTCATTTTAGAATCTTTGGTTGTGTGGCATATGCACATGTGCCTGGTGAGCTAAGGAATAAGTTAGAAAAAAGGAGAAAAAAATACATATTTGTTGGATATTAAGAGAATACAAAATCTTATAAGCTGTTCAATCCAACTACCAGAAAGGTCATAATCAACAGAGATGTACAATTTGTTGAAAATGAGGCATGGGATGGAAGTATTGAGAAAACAGTTAGTGTAGTAACAACTATTCCTCATGATGATATGGCAGATGAAAGCATTGAGCAACAAGGTAATGTATCTTCTTCGAATCTTGGACATGCACCACAAGTTGTAGCACAAGCTACACCTCCATCTACATCTAGGAGGTCTCCAAGATTTAATTCATCTTCAACCATGTAGCAGACACCAAAAAGAACACTAGAAGCTACTTCTTCGGTACAAAATAGTCCATCATCAGATAGTCGTTTGCAGCAAAAAAACAAAGAGTCTTAGTGAGATTTATAATGTTGATACAACTAATGATTTTTCAAATTTTTCATTATTTTCTCAAGCTGCATATCCAATATACTTTTAAGAGGCTATAGACAATGAAGTTTGAATTCAATCCATGGATGATGAGATAAACACCATAGAGAAGAATCAGACATGGGAATTAGTAGATCTTCTAGAAGGAAAGGATGTGATAGGAGTGAAGTGGGTCTATAAGACTAAATATAATGCTGATGGTAAAGTAATAAAATATAAATCAATTTTGGTTGCCAAAGGTTTTTCACGGAAATATGGAGTAGATTACACTGATACATTTTCACCTGTAGCATGTTAGGACACGGTAAGAATGGTTTTAGCAATTACAGCTCAAAACAAATAGGCAGAATAAAGAGAATTCTACATAGATTGTTTATCACAACAATTCAACAATAACATTGTCCAAAAATAATGTTTTTCACAAGAGGAGCAAACACATATACATGAGGTATCACTTCATCAAGGAGTTGGTTAACAACAAAGAAATTTGTCTTGAATTTTGTAGATCCGAAGATCAGTTTGCAAATATCTTTACGAAAAATTTAGGAAATAAAGTTTTTAAGTATTTGAGAACTTGTTTGGGAGTTTGTGATCTGGAATATGTCAGATCTGGAAGTGCACACTCAACTCCAAAAAAATAAAATCTTGAAGATCAAAATTAAGGGGAAGTGTTAGAAAAAGAGTAATTTTTCCCCTAGAAAAGCAAAAAGTAGTTTACTTTTTACATGCTTTTAATATTAGATGATTTAGTTTTAGATTCCTAGTTTTTGGAAAAGCTATTAAAGCAAATAAATCAAAAGCTTTGTATTGCACAAAAACATGTACTTTTTAGTTCTAGTATTAGAAGTGTTGAGTGTTTTATTGTTAGACGAAGCCATCTATTTATTAGAGTCTGAGAAGGAAGAAAAAATATATGCACAAAAGTGCTCATCTAAGTTTGCAATAATATGCCGATGGGGTGGGAGTGGTGCGGTCAAGTCATATGGTTGTGTGCTTGCCCACCCAGTTTCAAATCCCCCCGAGGCACGATCCTCCTCGGAGGTGGTTTCGCCGCTAGAGGCGGCATCTCTGCTCGTGCTGACACTGGTGATTACTCCTCACTGCTGACGCTGGTGGCTGCTCCTCTCGTTGTCGACGCTGGTGGCTCATTCTCCTCTCGCTGCTAACGCTGGTGGCTGCTCCACTCACGGTTGCTGCTCCTCTCGCTGCGGTCGTGGCTGCTCCTCTCGCTGCTGACACTTGTGGTTGCTCCGCTTGCTGCTGATACTGGTGGCTGCTCCTCTCGCTGCCGACGCTGGTAGCTGTTCTAAGTTGTCCCACTCCCTGCGGTCGTAGTCGACGGTCGCTGCATCTTCAGTTCGGTTTCATGGTTGCTTCAATTGGGTTCCTAATAAGTGGTCCCCTTCATTGTAACCAGGTTGTGGATCCTCTCAAAAAATCCTCAAGTGTACAAGGATGTGGGTCCTTTCAAACACCCTCAATTTACCCTCAATCCAAAAAAAAAAAAGTTTGCAATAATATGTTTTATTTGCAATTCTTTATTTTATTTCTGCTAGTTGTTATTTTATGTGCCTAATTTCTACAAATATCTTCATTAAGTTTTTGAAAATTTTATTGCACTATAACAATTTTTAATTATAAAAAAGAAAATATTGAATTAAATTAATATTTTTTAATTAGATAGTGTTATAGTGGAACGAATTTATTAATTTAATATTTTATAATTAAATAGTGTTATAGTAGAATGAATTCATTCCACTATAACACTATTTAGTTAAAAAATATTAATTTAATTCAATATCTTCCTATGTTAAAATCGTAGGCAGATATATATGGACGAATATGTTATTAATACAGGAGTCCTGCCATTTTATATCTCGGAGCCCACCTGGAAGTTTTGTTTCCACCTGTCATTTTATATATAAATTATAAAGAGGGCTTGTTTAAAACAATGACCATTTTCACTTGAAAAATGTATGTAACCTACATACTTGGAATATGTTTACCAAATGTAATAGACAGCTACATCCACCTAATATATACATGAGTAACAACTTACTATACATTTACATACATTTTTCCAACAACTTAAAAAATTCCAACGTATAAACCCATTGTAAGTTGCTCTAGGTCCTTTTTATTGGACCCTCTTTCTGTAATTTCTCATTCTTCTGTTTTCTTCGTTTGAGAAGCTCCTTGCAAGCCTTGGAATTCTTCATGTATTTTTTGATCTTCATCTTTTTATCTTTAGAACACTCCTCATGATTGTCTGCACTGTGACATACTTTGCATCCAAATGGCATCCCTTCATAATGTAACACTCCACAATACTCAACTCCACCATAGTACATGGAAACAGAAGATGGCATCATGTTGCTGCAGTCCACCTCTACACACACCCTTGCTATCAAACTTCTTTTTCTCTTCACAACTTCTGATATCTTTAGAACCTTCCCAATAACTGCACAGACCTTAATCAGATTACTTTGAAACCAATAATCACAAGGAAAATACAGGATTTTCACCCATATAGGAGTCTTAACTGGACCGGGGTTACTTGGATCAAAATTCTCTGACCAACATTTCAGGCTCAATCCAGCTGAGCCCATAAACCAGGGACCATTCTCCATGATAAACTTGCAGTCAAGTTGAGACAAGAAATCAATCCTGAAAAACCCATTTGCCAGAGGCTCAAAGGTCCATATGCTCCTTAGGAATGGTCCCCAATGCTTCTTGGACCAGTTGCAGAGGTCCTGCACACTTGGCTTCATGGAAGAAAACTTCCCTACTAAACAATCACTCTTAAACGTAGTATCGGCATGAGACCAGTTACAATCATCAATAAAATCACTACTAAACTCAGTGTCAGAAAGATCAATTCCCATTTCAGAGTAAATTTCTTTGTACTCCTGCTCTTCAGCTTGCTTCAGTGGATAATCTACCATTCCTACATCATTCTCTTCTTCCTTGTTGTCATCTAGAGGAATTGTAGCATGAGCTGACCATATTTCCGCATTACCCATAACGAATATAAACTAAACCAACTAGGACACATCAATCGATGTGAGGCGCTTTAAACCTTTATAAGTGGTGGGGGCGCCATGGTTTCAACACTTGTCTGGTATGTATGTTTGCTGTCATAATTTTGTTGTGGATAAGTTACAGGTGTGGTTTTGTCCAGAGTAGTTTGCAAAACATTGTTTTTGGAGACTGATGTGGCACTAAAAAGAGATTCTGGTTTTAATGGTTGCTTGACACAACACAACATGCTATTTAAGTTTTCTGCTAAAGTTCTCCTTTTATATATCACGTGCAAGTATCCAATATGTAGTGGTTGTGTGGCATGGATAATTGGATTTGTATGAATAAAGCTATAATAAATATGTACGTACTCTTTAATTAGAATTAATATAATGCAATTAAATTTACACGTAATTAATTAATTTAAAACCGTGAGAAAAGAGGTGATGTGAACGGTTCGGAAATTGATTTTGATTATTACAAGATTTCGTGATAATTGTTAAGATTTAATAGACAATGTGGACATATAGATACAAAGACCTTTTTAATTAAAAGATAGTGAAAAATAACACAATTTTGTCCAAAGCATTTTATATTATTTTGTGTTGTTTAGAGTTTTTTTTCGTAATTTTCATAATATTGTTGACAAGTCTACACTTGTTAATAATTGTGTTTGCATAGTCTAAAACTCTTTATTAGTATATTCTCATTTACACCATATGTAAAATAGCATATTTTATCTTGTTTTGATTGGGTAATAATATTTAGAAACTTTTAAATAAAATAGTGTTTAAGGAATTGTATTAGACTAGAGAATATAATAGGTATCTATTTGATATTTTAACAATGAATTACTTAATACAATCCAAAATGTTAATGGCTATTAAATGGTGTTTGATTTAATAGTGAAAGATGTTTGGCTCTTAAAGAATCTATTAGGGTTCAATTCTTGTTAAAGGTAAAGACAAGAGATACCGTAATAAGGGATGACGTCAGGATCATGCCTCCGACGATTTTGGTGGAATGGAAACCCTCTAGTCCTTGGCCGTTCAGCTGAAGAAGTCTGATCAACTCAACTGTAGAATATAACGGTCTATGACTTGCCAAGTTTCAAAAAAAGAAATAATAATTAATGACTTAAAAATTGTAAACAATTTTAGCTAAATACCTATTCCTAAAACATCTTGATATTTTATATGTCCTTCATATAATGTAAATCCTAATAAAAAAGATTTATTTTAATAATTTATATTTTGGAAGACTACGATTATGCAGTGTATAATTTAACTTTGCAATGATCACTCCAACAACTACAAAACAAACAAATAAAATGTAAAATACGGAATGTTTATCTATACACATGATCAATTATAGTTGTCAAACATGTTATAAGGAGAAAACTATGCCACATTCCCAAGTTGGGAAAGCCGAATGATCTTGTTAACAAGAATTTCCTTGTAGAAACATAGTCAACTTTTTTTCCCTTATGATGATAGTAGTGGTTCTGTTTTCTTCCAGAAATGTTTCCTTTTTAATAAAAAAATTAAATGAAAATGGTGGGAGAACACATAAGTCAAAGCCTCTTTGGCACAATGTAGAACATAAAGAAACAAAGAAATATCCTAACTAGATTTAGATGTATGGAAATAATTAGAGAATTCATCACCCAAGAGCATTCATGGTCTCAAACAATTTTGCATCGCAAAAGAATGTTTAGGTTTTATTTTAGTTTTTTTTGGTCTTAGCATTACATGATAAATCAAAATTGTTTAGGTTTTATTTAAGTAGTTTTTTTTGTTCTTAGCATTACATGATAAATATATAGAACGAGGATATTAATATACTAAAGGGGTACAAAAGGATTTAAAGCCCTCAAGTCCTAATTGTTGGTAAATCCCTATGTCAAAATGTCAAGTGAGAACTTACATAGATTTAATAATTTTTGGTCACTTTATTATTCAGTTTAGTTTATATGTTATTGGTCTGTGGTGTCATAGCTTATCAAAGAACTTGAAAAGATTTATTTAAATCTCAAGTCAATTTAAAGTAAAGGGTTTTAGGTTCTTTAATTTGCGATGGGATCCCATTTCACACAAATACTTAAATATTAAGTGATGTTGTAAAATAATTAATGTGTTTTAAACGTGAAGGTGTGAAGTGACTTGGATTCCATTCTTTTTTTGAATGAGTCCATGCTAACTAAATTTCATACATGAGATGGGGCTGATATGAATGTGTCCAATTTAACATTTACAATGAATATTACTGGTGGAATCGAAGGGAGCAACTTTTTCCTGGTTACAATTTCTAACTAAGCTAAAGATATACATGAAGGAATTTATGAGCCATGAGGTATAAATTTATTTTTCCATGCTTAGTGAAGTTTTTTAGCCCATGAGCACATGTACCCCAACATGTGTACATATGTCACAACCATATGATGGTATCATGATCACATGTGTAAAATGAAGGGAGAAAGACATAGGATATTTCAAATGGCACAATATTCATGAGTGGAAATATGGGACTTCGAGTTTGGTCTCATTTGAAAATTCTCTTCAAGAGAATTCAATTGGTAGTAGAATCAATATAGTTTGACATGTGTGTGAGAAATTGAGAATTCCCAAAGAGGTGTGAAGCACCTTTTTATCTATTTCATAGTAATTAATGAAATTGAAACTTAGTGGTTGCACGTCATAATCTATTGTCTTAATCCAATTAGTTACAAACATAGAGCAAGACACCCGAAGGCATTAAAATGATGACCTCAATGATTTTGTTGTTGTTGGACATTGGAAACAATTAAGAGATTGAAATAGAGAATTGGTTTCCCTTAGAGACACAAAAGAAATAAAGGTCTCAAAGAGAGCATATACAATGAAAGGAACATAGTGAAGAGTGCTCGTAGATTCAAGAAGAGGCCTACATAGTCAAGAAAGATCTTAATGTAATGTAGATTATGTAATTACATTTATAAAGACACTTAAGGCTCAATTAGTGTGTTTAGTTGTTAATGAGGAGTCACAATGCCATATAAATGTCATTAAGGCTCAGTAGTTGATAAAATTTCAATTTTATCTCATTTGGAGCACTGTGTGACACTGTTGCATGATAATGGGTCTCTATTAGGTGGGACCACTTATTGTGACAATGCCAATTGGTATTACTAGAGTAATAGAGGAAATCTCTATGAGAAGGAAAACAAGGTACTATATTTTACTGTAGGTATGAAAGAGTCTTTATATTGAAAGATAAATTTTAGAGAAGTGTAGAGGAAGAGTTGAGATACCATGAAAACTAGGAGATTCTCCTATGATTCCACTTTCCTCATTAAGAACAGGTGTGGGTAGAAATTAGGTTAAGAGTGAGAGAAAACGGATAAATTGGAATCTATGGATTGATAGATTCGTTAGTGTTTTGATCTCCATCCTTAGAAGGTGGTTAGAGAATAAGAGAAAGAGATCTCACTTGTGATTTTTTTATAGGTTACAAAAGATTACTATAAGATAAAGGTGAAGAAGGCTAAGATTTTTACGAGATGAAAGTGAAGATGGATCTTTTATGAGTCAAATTCAGCTTTTGAAAGATACACCTTACAACATATTTTGAAAAGTATGTCTAGAAGGAAGTAGTGAAACGTAAGTTTGCATTAGAGAAGAAAATCCATTTATTGCAAGTGTGAGACAAGTTATGCAATTGTAGAAATATTTCAAGATAGATTAGTTTTTATTTAAATTGTAAATTTTATATATATATATATATATATATATATATATATATATATATATATATATATATATATATATATATATATATATATATATATATATATATATATATTGTATTATTCATAAAGCGTAAATATTTTTAACGGTCTGATATCATAATATGTGAGTTAGTAAAATATAAACTATAAACATGTTTTTATTATTTTTTAAAATAAAATATAAATAATTTCATTGAATTAATACATTTGATAGTTATAATTGATTTATATTCCAATTCATGTATTTAGAAAGTGTTTTGTTGTTTTTATAACTGAAAGTAGATGATATAACACAATAATTTTTAGTAACTTGTTATTTTAACTCTGAAAAATAACTTATATTTTTTGTTTTATGCAACAATGGCATACCCATAATTCTAACAAAAAAAAGCAACAATATTAAACAATAATAGTTTTTGGACTTACATTGCTTGTTAAACAACACCACATAGAATCACTTAGGATAACTCAACATTGTATGCGATAATTAGATCAACACAGACCCCACGTATATAATGTAATGAGGAAAATATAAGCACCACAAGTGGAGACAACACACATACACTTTGGAAAGCTTACTTTAGAGGCTTACAATGGGGAGAGGTCATCATTGAAACTACCTCTTAAAACTCCAAGAAAGGAATCATCCAAAACAAAACACACACAATCCCTTATTTCTCCCTTCACTAGCTACACCTTATTCCTCTAATTATAAATTATGAAACATTACACTAACAAGAAGAAACCATAACCAAAAGAAAACACATGATGCACATCAAAACCAAATTTTCCAATTAGAAAGGAAATACAACAATAATCAAACCACAATAAAAAACTTATGGATAGGCAATATCCACAACATGTTTTATCTTGGTTACATATTTATTATAATCCTATTTCATTATTTGAACTTAATTGTTTTTAAGAACAATTAACATGTAAACCTACATTCCTATGAAAACTATATTGCATTTTCTTAATTTTATTTAAAATTATACCTATGATGGTTCAAATTAATTAGTTCTCATTTCTCTCATTCAAAGTATTCCATATAACTTGATGGTCAATAGGAAAATTTAAACATGGATGAGACTACCAATACTTGTCCTAAGGATTCATTTCTAGGGATAATGTTTACCTGGTTTGTAATTTACCTTCGTCACAACAAGGGAGATTCACATGAAGTAAAGAGAAGTCTTCTATGGAAAGAGTGGACATATTTCTTTTTATTTTCATAGTACACTAAAGTTACACTCTTTTAGTTTCCAAGTTATCACAACTAGCTATGTAATCTAACTACTTAGTTTATATTACTCGTGTCACAATTCAACATCAAATTTCTCTCATTAAGATTCCTTTTTTCCATAAATGATGTTACACATGGATGAATACATTTCACCTTTATTAATGTTATAGGGGGGTTTATTGATTTAAAGTAATGAATATGACATTTCAATTTATTTCTAAACCATCACCTTAATAATTCATTATTGATAGTTTTGAGCTAAATGATTTTCACCATAAATTTAGTTCGTAGAATGTCCTAGGCTTGATTTATCTCCATTTACGCATGAGGTGTACTTCCTTATTACAATTAAAACTAAAATGAAATAATCTTAACTCACAATACCTTCCTAAAAGAGCTAGGTATTTCATTTCTACCCACTAAGGAAACATTTCTTTTAACCTTAATGATTAGGAATATCACAACGAGGTTCATTCACAATGTGAGATTGGATCCATTAAGAGTTTTTACTTCAATACTTGTGAAAGCGTAAATTTGGCTCATGAGGGAAGAGATGGAGCATTCTCATGGACCAAACATCAAGGATTGGAAAGGTACAAAGTTAATCTATTTTCTTGGCATATGGTAGGACCTAATATTGATATAAAAATCAAACGACATGATTCAAAGTTGACCAATTTCAGTTCCACTAAGGATATAAAGGTGTGGGGGGTAACTTAAAAGGAACCATTCCTTACAGAATGGACTATTATTTCATGCTATAATTTTGTGTGATCTCATGCCATGTTAGAAGAGTGTAGGGACAAAGGTCTATTGTGATTCTCCATCCTTTGAATACTTCCTGAAATTTATACACCACTGCAGATGGTTTGATCTTGTATTTTTCAAGTTCGATCCATTTTGATCCAACGTAAATAGAGAAATGGAGATAACATGCATGATGAGTGCTGGAGGAATGTGCATGTTCTATGAAAACCACAATGTGAACTGTTGTAATATCTATCAATAAGAGAAAACCACTTTAACTTCCCCGTGGTCATAGCCACCCAAGAAAGGTCAACAACACCCACACTCTCATATTTGTATCTAAGCACTGGCGTTTATGCTATACTTAGGACCCAAGTAAAAGTTTGAGCCCTTGTTATGACTAAAGATTGTGTTGTGACTATATTGAACTATGTTTTGCTATTTCTGTGAACTACTCTATGGGGTGAACGATTCACCCAAGGTATTCCTACCTTTTTTGGGGTACATGTGATGTCACTAGGAAGATGTGACCAAAAGGAGGGGATTGGAAACTGCTTTAAAAGAAATACCCTACATGGGGAAGGTAATGTGATTAGTAAAAACCAAGACACATTTAAAAAAAGTGGCTTGAAATTTTTTTATTGCAATCAATATAAATATACAAATAAAAGACAATGTGCAATATAGAAAGAATAAAGACAATGTAGTCCGTAAAAATAGGTTTTCAAAAAATGGGAAATCACTCACAATTTCACAATACAATCAGGGATGAAACAACCAAAAGGATATAGTCTACACATAATAGAAATGGTATAGCCCATAAACAATGGAATAAAATTGCCAAAAATGAAAAATAGTGACAAGAAAATATTAACAGGGAACCATCGTGGAAAATAGTTATTGCTAGACAAATGGTGCATACGAAGAACTTGTTAGCATGTTAGAAATATATAAAGTATGTCTAAACATGTATGATCAGATAAAAAGTAGTGTGCTAGTAAGAGTAGGAAAAAGTATAAAACAAAATAATAACACTTGTAATGTGTATTAAAGTAGATGCCCCCAAGAGCCGTTGTGGGATTGGTAAGAGGTACGGTGCAAAACATCCACGTTGCATGTAAATATCCGTCTAAAGTATAAATTTACAACTAGAAGGAAAGTGAACATGCATGTGTATATGTGTAAAGTATAAATTTACAAGTAGTATATAGAAAAGATAACGACATACTAGATATTCGGGTAACATAGTAAGCAAAGTGTATATCTGAGTCTAAGTAAGCAAAAACAATGTGCTACCAAGATATGTAACATGTTGTGAATGTGAATGGAATGTAATGCAAAATGAGTGTGATAGGAGAAGTGTTCCTTATGAGTGAATGTGAATGAGAATGCATGAGATGAGGTTCATTTATAAATTCCCCCTCAACACTTGAGAATGATCCATAGAACAACAGTGTGTCATCGGGAAACATTTTGAACTATGTGCTAAATAGATAGATCAATGAAGCATACAGGATAAATAGTGTGAGTGAGTGTGGTGACGGTCATTTTAAATTAAGAACCGTATCACTCAAGTACAAACCATGGAACTAGAGTGTGTCATAGGTTATTTTGTCATGTGAGAATGTGATTGAGAAATATGTGTCATGAATGCACCAAGTGTTGAAGTGTGTAGTGGGTATAATATGTGGTTCATGAATGTACTGATACCTAAACACTCAAGTTTGAACCGTAGAAAAAGAGTGCGTCATCGAAAAATTGATGATATAAGTTGTGTAAGATGGGTGCTTAGAAATATAAAGTACGTAGCATAGAGCAGAAGAGTAGATATGTTAGACACCTGATGATGCTGTGGGGGGAAGTAAGCATGATACACCTAAGTATGTGATGGAGATCCATCAAGGAAATGAAGAGAAATCATTCCATGGTGGTGGATGTGGAAATGTGTTTGGAGTAATATATTTAATACAATAAGTAGTTTTATGGAAATTTCTTTGTGTGATGGTGGTTATGTGAAATAGTGTAAACCTGAAGAAGAGATGTTAAAGGAACAAAATGAGTGATCTTAGGGTGATATGTGAGGGAAGGTCTGGTGAATTTTGTGGGAATGGAAAGAGTATCTTTGACTTTGTTTATATGTTTTCCTAATCCAATTCCAATTAAACAATAACTAATCAAGTACTTATATCCAAGCCCATAGTTGGTGCAATAATGATTAGATGCAGAACAAAAGGATTTATACTACATGCTAAATAGAATTATAATAAGTGAAAGGGGATGGATCCACTTGAATGTCATAAAAAACTCTTTAAAAAATAAATTTAAGTCATGTGTGAAGGGTGGAAGGAACCACATGCATGGCATGGATCCAATAGCATCTGATAAGAAGATTATAATTAATATTATCAAGCATGACATGGAATGGGATGGGAAAAGTACATGGATAGATAGTAATGGGAAGAGTGATTGTACCTAATACTTGCTTAGCCATAATATCAAATCCATGAATGCAAATAGATGATGTAGTTACAGAGGATTCAGAGAGGAAAAATTTCTTAAAGAATGAGATATTAAAAATGTTAATTCTAGATCCATTATCGACTAAAGCTCATTTAAACCCAATGTTATTAATACATGCTGGAATATAAAAGCTTGAATCATTATATAACATGGCTTGAGAAGGAAACTCATTTGATGTGAAAGTAATAGGGTCTTCATTGAGGGATAGAGCTGAAGTAAACTTATGATAGACATATTCAGGAAAAGTATGTGGATGAATATGAATATTAGTCCAATAATATCATATTTTACTAGCACAATCATGATTAACTTGAAATAAATCATGAATGGAGATATCCATGGTTAAATAAAGAAACTTAGAAAGATCAACAAGTGTTCAAATGAAGGATTCATTAAATGATTTAACAAATATTAAATTTTTAAAACCCTGAATATTACAGAGTCACAATAAAATAATAAAAAATGAAGTACATATTTGATGAACGCAATGAACAATTGAAAACTAAAATCCTATGTGTAAGAGGTGAAATAAGAGACTTAGTTGATTTTGCAATTGATCCTTAGTTGTGCTAGATTGGAGAACTGATAAACACGAGGAGGAGAGTGTCACAAATGAACCAATAAAAATGTAGAACTATCAAAAATACCTAGACTGGGGTGCTTGGGTCAGGTCAAGGGCACCTGGGAGCTGTAAAATGCTTTTAGGAACCCATGACTGTGATAATGGTGAGAAAGTGATTTCTTTTATGTCACTTCTATGTTGCTTACCTTCGTTGTTGATCACTTGTGTGTCGTACTATGCCCACATAATTCTCCTATAACTTGTAAAGAGAAAGAATACATGCAAAAACTTAAAACTCTAATCCTAAAATGAAAATGATGCAAATGGAGAGTTAGAATGACCTCAACGGTTACTTGACAGATTGAACATATGATCTGGGAGCTGCACTACATTTCACAATCCATATATTTATGCATGTGTGTGTGAAGAATCATGCCATAGTTGGATATTGTGTAAGATGCACTTATAGCAAGTAATAGATAGAATGTATCAATGTAAGTAGATGTCTTGATCTTAAAATGAACTTCCCTTCCTATGAAGTGTATGCAAAATAATGTAGTCTCTTTTCCCTTGAATGAATCTTAATTGATGCTTTGATGATCTTGAAATGCCGCCAGATGCAACCTTAGGTGATAGTAGTAGATGCTTATATCTTTATCCTTTATTATAGTCACATAGCTTTATATTTATATGATTCCATTGTTTGGATTTTGTAGCTAACCACTAAAATGCTGATCCATAAGAAAACAAGATGCCCAACTACTAGAAGAGGAAAAAAAGAGGTGGTTAGTATACAAATAGGTCAGAGGCTCCTAAAGGGGATGAGGGCACCAGGGTGGTGTTGTCCTGGCTCGGTGCTGGTGTCCAGACATAAAAATGTTGAAGTATCAAAAGTCACACTAGGCGATAGGGCGTGTAAGGCCAAGACGAAAACTAGAAAGAAAATAAAAGAGGCCAAAGACAGTGGTCAATTAGTAATTTTCACTTTTAGAATTCATATGAATAGTTACATGTGAGTATGACCTATAAATGTACCCAAAGTGCTCGATTTAGTGTCTACAGTAGTAGTGTACTCAAAACTAAACAATGGTGTGTCTTAAGATGAATATTCTTTATCTTTTCATCAAATACATGCATGTATATTTTACAACCAAACACTACAAGATAGGAGATCAAATGATTGGTATTAATCCAAACACCTTATGGTGTATTTTCCTGCAAGATCTTAGTAGGTTCCTGGTTTAGAAGATATACAGCTTTCTATACTTCTTCTACCAAATACATGTTCTCCAACTTGGCTATGGATAGTATGCAACGATCCATCTCTATGATATTCTTATTCCAATGTTTTGCAATGCTGTTATGTTGGGGAGAATAAGGTGTAGTAAAATGTTGTACGATGTTGTGCTCCTTTAGGAATGTCAATAATTTATTTTATGACAATTATCCCTTGATCTAAGTGGAGGAAAATAAGGGTCTACTTGGTTTGATAAAAAACTCATTGATAAAAGGCCTAAAAATTGGAAAATGCTTCACTATTTTTCTAGAGAAATAACTCCCATGTCTTGCGAGAATAGTCATCTATCATAAACTAAAAGTATTTGAATCCCTGAAAGGAAATATGTAGGGGTCTACATAGATCAATTTTCACAACCTCAAGATAGTTATTAACATAAAAAGTACTCTTAATGAATAGATCTTGATGTTATTTTCCTACCAGATATCTATAAAAGATAGGTAAAGAATCAGAGAGATCATGAAGTCCTCGTACAATCTCATTTGTGCTAAGATGATAGAGAGATATGATAGAAATATTCCCATATCGATAATTCTAGAGTATAATAGAATTATCCATAGAGCTAAATAAATAAAATGCATAGGATGAAATTACATCTAATACAAAAAAAATTATGCTTCAAATAAATATCTATCAAGCAGTGTACATTATCATGAAATGAAACATTATTTGATGCCTTTCCGAACCATGAAATCCACCTTAAGTTTGTGATTTAATAGGTCAAAGATAGATAGGATATTTTTGTGTCAATCCCAAAACATACAACACCTTTCAGAGTGTACAACTTCTTGTCATGAGAGGAATGATGATAGTTTCTATCCCCCCACAATGTACTCCTAATTTTATATTTAAAAAACCCCATCTTCAATCAGTTGATCAGTTAATGAATAAAAAATATTTCTATCACTCGTTATATGCTTACTCGTGCCTTAGTTAATCAACAAAATGTTCTGTAATGGCTGCGATGTTTAGGAGACTAGAATATCATTTGAATATGTGCCACAATTTTATACCTCCAGTACTTCGTCTTCTAATTCATCATCTTTTCGAGTAACAACATGTCCTTTTTGCTTCATATGGTTAGTAAGACATTTGGATTACTATTAATCAATGTGACCAGATGTGCGAGCTATTTTCTAGAATTTCCTTGAGTTAGACAATTATACTAACAACTAGTAGAGGCATGTGTATTTGTAGTGCATATGTGACAAAATTTATTTACTTTATGAGACTTCCAGTTGTGGTTTCTTTCACGAATGCTTCTATTTTTGTCCCTTTCCATACTTGTGACTACACTAATGTCTTGAGATAATTTCCTTGTCATAAAATCCTCATGCACTATCTAGATGACTTCTTCATGTTAGAGTAAATTTACAAGTTCTTCAAATGAATCCACTTCTATTGTGAAGTTAAATATTGTGATGAAATTCCTAAACTAGGAAGGAAGATCTCTCAGTGTGATTAGAATCAATATTTTTTCCTCCATATTTTTGTCAAGTGTAACAAGATCTACTTGTGCTTCTTCCAAATGACATAATAATTCCTCTACTTTATCACCATATTTAATACTTAGTGTATGAATATTGGTCTAGAGTTGGAGGATATTTGTCTAGTTCTTATCTTCATAGATGGTGAATAGAGAATTCCTGGCATTATTTGACATTTTCGCATCATGAATGTGAGGTTAAAATTTTTCATAAATGATGATAGTCTCCAACATCAAGGATTTTTGCAACAAAATTATCATATTTTGTGATCTCATTAGCACCGGCTCAAGGAATCATCGTGTCGATGATGATTTACCATTATTCTTCAACCTTTATAATCATGCACATATTCGTTTTCTACGTGGCATATTTTGGCCATTTCAAGAGCTTGGCATCATAAAACAACTCTAAAATTGATGTGAAATATTGAATTTTAATATTATTGTATTCAAACAATTCAAGTTCTTACAGACGAAGAAGAGAGTGTACGTGATATCAGTATGTTTGTGCAATGATACATGAATGCTTGTGGGGGCATTCTACCTCGCATACATCATATGTATCGTATCCTTCCTTGCACTTGGAAAAAATTTCTAGAACCACACATTGAAAAACAACTAGTCAAGCAATCCTTGACACACTAGATATTTGAATTGTAATTTACCGATGTTTTGGAGTTTTTTTAGCAATGAGAAATAGAATACAACACTCTCTAGGGCTTGATCTCATCCTCTTAATGTCTGCACATCTCTATGGTTACACACATCACTGTTCGTATCTTGTTGCACAATCGATATTCATGACAATGACTTTACTCACTCGAAGCATGTTTAGGTTATTTGTTGCCGACTTCTCTTCTATGCAGTTCTGAGATTTATAGTGTACTTCATCTTATGTGACTTACACGTTTCCTTCATATGTTGGTCATTGATCTTGACACAAAATTCTCCTAAAAAAATGTATGCTCCTCTTCACATAAAAATACAACCTACAACCAATGTTGATTGTACATGCCTTTCTTACTTGTTGTGCACACATTTCTAATACGTCGTGAAAGTGAAAGCACCAATGGAGGAAGGAAAAAATTGCAAAGACATCCTTCATGGAGGTTGCTGGAAAATGAATTGTCAGAAACAAATATAGGAGAAAACATGTCACTGTCAAACACCAAAGAACAATTCCACGTAAAATCTAATGCTACGGGCCCTGACATTTTCAGTGTTCTCATTCCAATGTTTCGAAAGATAGGCAGAGAAGATTGTATTCGATGATATATTCAATGCGTAAAGATGTGAATATAGGCACAAGAAAATATGTTAAACAAACAACATAGGTATGGACCTGTAAGGTCACATGTCTCACGAATCCAAACCGTTAAAAGTAATATGCTAACAAAGACATATTTTAGTCTCATCATCTCCCCCACATGCTTAACTTCTTTCTAGGCCTCGTGCAAACTTCTCTTCCTCCTATTTTATTTTTTGTTCTTTTTCTTTTTATTCCTCTTATTTATTATCTTCTTCTAGTTGAGAACTTCAAATGTCATCATCTCTTTTAACTGTTTTTGCTATAGAAAACTTGAGAGTGTTTATTTTTCATTAAAAGGAACAAAACTTCTTTATTTGACCATTTGAAGGCTTGTAGATTTTTTATAGACAGTCTTAAGCTATTTTTATGGATAATATGTGTTGGTACCAAAATTGATTCTCCCTCAAAAGATGAGTAACATCACGGTTTTGACAGGAAGATTAGAGACAAGCAAATGATGTTGTGTGTTGTTTTGTAGTTGGGGAAGAGATGGAGCTTGTTGTTTGTCCTTCAGATGTGGAGAAATGGGTAGCACCCTTAAGAGGATTTGATCTATCATCACTAATTTATGGTTGTACCTTTCAACAAGGGTGAGAGGACCTTTTTGTAGCCTGTTGTTTGTGGAGGAGATGGAGATCTCCTTCTTTACAAAGTTATTAATAAGACCTTGAAGAAAACATGATCAATACAACAAAAATCTAACCCTCACGAGTTGTCACCCTAGATAATGGAGATATTTTCTAAGCAAGGTTCAGGCTACTAAAGACAATGAAAACCTGATTGCTTATGTATTTTTTAGTAATAGAGATTATGCATTTGTACACATATAGGACAAGTAGGGGTAGTATGGGTAGGATTGGTTTTTTTAAAATGAATTTTGGTGGGAGGAGAGGTAGAGTGGATTTTGACTCGCTAGATCATTGAGAGATTTTACAAAAATGGAAGGCTTGACCAAAAGAATGCTTCAGAATAGATATAATGTTCCGTTAACCAGAAGGTGTGCTTCAATGGAGGCCCAGATCAACACGCTTTCACACAAACTTTAAGAATCCAAAATGAAGCTTCAAATTGGAAAAACGTAACTGAACATTATCAACCTTTGTTTTATCACACCTAAGATACCCTCAAAGGCTAAAAAACAATCTTAATCATCATGCTAGAAGTAAAGTGATTTTAAGTTTATTTATTTCACTATCAAATGAAAGATCTTCTTATAAATGAAATTGCAAATGCCACCAAACTATCACAATCCTAAGATCTTGTGTGATTCAAAAAGATTTCAATGTAAGATTGCAATGGGAACAAGAAAAACTATTTGCAGACATTCAGAGATGAAGCACACACAAATTTGCTCAAAGTCAACATAGATTAACTCAAATTCATCAGCAGGGGAAAGTTTCTAGAACAATCTCAGAGCTTGTCAATGGTTGTACACTCGCAACCACCTTGACATGATCAAATTTAACACAAAAAGAGATAAATAGGTTCCTCAGATAATGTCTCAGAAAGATGGGCTTTTTCAAAATTTTATCTCAGGCATTAGCTTCCAACCTCTAACACTCCAACCATTTGCATGGAAAATTCAAGCAATTTATAACATTTCATTTATAATAGATTTCCCCCCCAAAACCAGAAACATTCAAAGCGCCATTGCATGTTACAACCTTGATCGTGACTCCCAGAATCAGATTTGCAAAAAAGTTGTCAGGTGTGCAAAGGGAAAATCTCTCCAAATATTTCAAGCATTCAATTCTTCACTTGGTAAGTCATTCTTCATCTTACGCGCTAACTAATTTCTCCTCTAATCTGTCAAATCTAGTCCTTTGCATGCCAAGGAAGGAAAAATAGGAAAATCAGATCGAACCTGATAGTCAGATCACATCTTAATGGTAAAATAAGTTTTCAGATTTTTTCCCACCAAACCAAGATATCAACCGGTTTCTTATGTGTCAAGGAAACAAATATCAGATCGAATCTGAAAGTCAGATTACATATTTAATGGTAAAAGAAATTTTCAAACCTTCCTAACCAATCTAGGACATCAAATTAATTCTCCTCTTCATTTGGTGTGTAGGAGACACCAAGAAATGATAAAAAACCATAAAAATTCACATCCCTAGGAGCTTTCGAGCAGAAATGGAAAAAAATCAGATACATATACATAGTTTCCATTGATCTCTCTTTTGAATTTGGACCGTCCACGTGGGAGATTCGAGTTAAGACAGGCCTGGGGGTTACTTTTTACTTTTTACACCTTTTGGAAAAAATGTAAAATTTCTTAATTTTCTCTGCCCATCCACCTTTAGAAAATGGGTTTGACATGTGTCCCAATGTGGGTCCCAAAGGAACTGTGCCTCAATTCTACCATTTTACCTATTTTTGGAAAAAAGAAAATTTCTCAAAATTTCCCCTAGAGTCTGCCTCCCCACATTTTGACTTTTCAAATTGCCACATGTCTCAATGGCACATCTTGAGGTGGTTCCCTAAAGTAGAGACCCAAAACAAGCGCATGCTCAACATGTGTCCCAATCTAGGAGAGTCTGTTAAAAATCATGAGAGTTCAGTGGAAGGTGCCATATGTCTAAGGTCTAAGACAGTCTTCTTCGGCCATTGAAAAGTCTAAGCAAAAGGTAGAGTGAGCGGAAACCTCCAAGTGTCCTCCTGGTGCTTCTTCAAAATAAAACTCAAAGGTCAGTCCCCAAACATGCGCGATCCCTCCACATGTCTTAGGCCCTTTAGGAAGTTGCTTGAAAAGTCTAAGTAAAGGAAGACCCAATGAAAACCTCCACGTGTCTTTATGGCACAACTTCAAGATGGTCCCCAAGAGAGGAGACCCTGAATGAGCGTGGATTCACCACGTGTCGCAGGCTTTAGAAAATTTCTGTAAAAATTTGAAGTCCCCAGCAGAGCCGGAAGAAGACTCCACCTATCCCTCTATCACAATTGTTAAGGTGGGACCCCGAGGAAGATCTTCAAATGAGTTCTAGCCCACCACGTTTCCATGGCCCGCCAAAACCATATAAGCTGCATGAATTTTTTTAAGTCCAGTAAAGTAGCAGAATCCTCCACATGTCCCCCTGGTGCAACTCCAAGGCCAAACAAAAAGGAGAGTCTTCAAACTAGCTCCATTCTTCGACGTGGACAATTTTTGGGTTAAAATGATCCAAAATGTTTTAGAGTGCCCCTCTGAGCCACATCCAACCAAAAAGGGCCACGTTTCTAGTGATGCAGAGATTTACATTTGATGGGAGAAACACACTTATCAAGCCGTAAAAAAGCAGGGAAACCATTATTTGAGCCCGGAAATGAAATTTTCTTCAAGGACGGAGAATCTAGAAATTTTGTAAGGTTCACACATGATCCTCCGAGCTACATTCAATCACATTTCCTCAGGTATTTGGGACACAAAATGGTAGGGACAACAACACACGACTGCGAAAAATGGAAGGAAATGAACAACCTGAGTTTTACACCCAATTTACAGACACCTTCAGATGGACATAGAAAGGAATAAAAAATTCTAGATTTTTAAGTGACCTTTGACTAAGGAGGAACTAATCATGGCAACCAAATGGAGGACAAAGTCTTCAAGAACCAACTCAGGGAGATAAAAAAATGTGACAGAGGCTGCAAACTAAGGGATTTTAATAACAAATGGGGTGAGAATAATTTGAGCACCAACATCAGCTCCAAATCGGGGATGGGCACTCCTTGTGAGTGCTACAACAACCACATAACATATTAAGTTCCAAAAAATATACATTGGGCAAAGGAGTCAGCTTGCAGAGTAGAAAACTAGAACCATCTCCTAAAAACAAACCAAGGAACCAACAAAACTAGGTCACCAAGGACTAGAATGATAAAGAACACAAAAGATAGAAAGCAACCAACAAACTGTACACTACACAAATGATGCTTACCTTGATTCTGGGGAATCAATCCAGGAAATATTTTTAAGTGTCTGCCATTAATAGGAAATTCAAGCAATCCCCCTTCTAAGTCTTTCAAGAAGAAGGTATGTTCACCAATCCGAATGTCAATGGAGTAAGGGCCCATCCATAGTGCATCAAATTTACCATGCTTGCCCTTGTCTTCATGTTTGTTATCCCATAACAACACAAGATATCCAATGCTGAAAGCTCTGGGTGTTACCTTTTTCTCAAATAAATTCTTCAATTTTTCTTTGAACTTCACATGCCTTTGGTGAGATGCTCTCCTTTCTTCATCAAGTTTAACAATCTGGTTAATGCGAGCATCATATGGACTAACTTCTTGATCTTCTAGTTGTTGAATGAACTGATATGAGGATAATTGCATATATAGGGGCAACAGAGCTTGAGTTCCATACACTAATTCAAATGGAAATTTTCCAATAGCTCTTTTAAATAGTAATTCTATCAGCCCAAACAATGAACTTCAGTCTTCAACTGCTCACCCCACTTCCTTTTGTTCAGCTCCAACGTTCTCCTGATGATTTTTAACATATTTTTATTGCTGGACTCTGCTTGTCCATTGCCTTGTGGGTTATAGTTGGAGGCATATGTCAAATTTATCCCATATTCTTTACACATTTCCACCAAAGGTTTAGCTCTAAAGCTCATGGCATTGTCAGCAACAATTTTAACTGGCACTCCAAACCTAGAAATGATATGGTTCAACATGAAGTCCATGATAATTTGGTGTGTTTCTCTCTTCGGTGGGGATTACCTCCACCCACTTAGTGAAGTAATCAGTGGCTACAAGAATCCACTTATGGCCAACACTTGAAGGGTCTGAAATATCACCAATGAAATCCATTCCCCATTGCTTAAATGAGCTTCAATTGATACAGGATGCAAAGGAAGGGATCCTGAAGCTTTTAGTCCCTCCAGAAAAAATATGGAAACTCTCACATCTTCTAACCAAAAAGGTTGTATCCCTGAAAAGAGTTGGCCACCAATAACAAGCCCTCAAGATCTTGTGTGCTGTGACTTTTCCAGAAAAATGCCGCCCATAAACTCCTCCATGGAAATCAGCAATTATCTTGGGGGCTTCATCTTCAGTAATGCACCTTAAGAGAACTCCCTCAGGGTTCTTCCAAGCTAACCCAAAATCAAGTAATGACATATTTCTGGGAAGCCAACTTAATATCTCTTTTCTGATTTTTACTCAAATACTCAGGGCAGTATAGATGTCTGAGATAAAAAATTATATCTTTGTACCATTCAGAACTCACCAAATTTTCAAGGACATCCACCCTTCCTTCTTCTACTTCATTTACCTCAATAGTTTATAGGTTTCTCTCAGCCATAAGTTTATCTAAGCACAAACCTCTTACAAATTTCATGGTTTGGATATCTATGTCATACTCCTACAACTTGGTCACCCATCTACATCTTTTGCTTGAGACCTCCATCTCTGATAAGACATCTTTCACAATGGTTTGGGGAACATAAGCAACAAATTTAGAGCTAAAAATGTAGGGTTTGAAAACCTTTGTTACTTTTACCAAGGAAAATGCTTGCTTCTCCATAATGGTGTACTTCAACTTAGCCCCTTGTAATGCCTTACTAAAAAAGGCAATTGGCCTTTCAGCCCCTTCATCATCCTTCTGCAACAGGACATATGCAATAGTGTTCTATGAAGCAAAAGAAAACATCTGAAAAAGATTCTTATAATCTAGAGATGCTAAAACAGGGGAATTCTTTAATGCTTCTTTGATCCCATTGAAAGCATGAATGACAGCCTCTTCCCATTTGATAACTTGGTTCTTTTTTAGCATGCAAGTAATTGGAATGGTCAACTCAGCAAAGTTTGATATGAATCTTTTGATAAATTTTATTTGCGCAAAGAAGGACTGAATTCCTTTCTTGGTTCTTGGAATTGGGACCTTGCTGATGGCCTTTACCATCCTTTGATACAATGTGACCAAGCAATTTGGCCTTTTGCACTCCGAAATGAAATTTCTTTGGATTAAGTGAAATGACATACTCTCTGCATCTTATCATCATCCTTTCTAAATATTGTAGGTGATCACTTCTTCTCCTAGAGAAAACTATCACATCATCCTGATACACAATAATGAATTCATTTATATATCCTAAGAATGCTTCATCCATTGCTCTCTGAAAAGTAGCTCCAACATTCATCAGGTCAAATGAAATCCTCACATACACATAGGTACCCCATGGAGTAGTGAAAGTAGTTTTTATTCTCTCTGATAACTTCACAACTACCTGGTTATACCTAGAGAAACCATCCAAAGTAGATAACAACTCAGATCTATTAACCAATTGCAACATGTTATCCATGTTTGGTAAAGGATAATTATCCTTCATTGATGCTCTGTTTATATTTCTAAAATCCACGCACATAGCTTGATATCAGCATTATTTTTTCTAACTGGCACTAAGTTTGCAACCCAAGAAGAATACCTTGTTGGCTAAATGATCCCTCCATCCCTCAGTTTCTTCAGTTCTTCTTGCATCTTCATAGAGAGGAGTGGATTAATCATCCTCTGATTTTTTCTGAATGGTTTTGCATTAGATTCCAAAGGGGTTTCATGATGAAACAATTCCTCTCTGTATGATTTTAACTCTGAATAAGACCAAGCCAAGTAGTCCTTATATTTCTTCATTAATTAGACATAGGACTATTTTTCCTCCTTATTCAGATTGCTTCCCAACCAGATCTTCCTTGGTTTCTCCTCTGTACCAAATTCATGCTCCTCAACATCCCTTGAGGCTGTTATATGCCTGTTGATAATGCAATCAACATTATCAAAGTTTGATTCAAGAGCAACCAGTCCTCTAGGAATGGTATTAGTTTTCAGTTGGATGATGTCTTTAGAAAACAAAGTTTCTTTACCTTCTGCTGTACACACAATTGGTTCACAATCAATACACTGATCAATAAAACTCCCCTTTGTTTTGCCGAAACCTTTTTACCTGAGCATCATCATCAAAAATTTGCCAATGTTTAATGTTGTCAGGGACAGATGGCCTTGTTAACACTTCAACATCATATTCACAATATGGGGACATTGCACAATTATCAAACCTAGATCCAAATACTGCAAGCTTGTCTTCCATAATATTGAACTTCCTATCATGATGCAAAATGTTAAATGAATCAAACATCTCAATCAAGTCCCAGACTACATGCTTGTACTATTTCATTCTCTGATTCTTAGTAGCATATAGTTTTCTGATTTGTTTAACAATTAGTTTTGAATCTCCCTTAACAATGATGTCTTTAACATAGTATTTCCAAGAAATTATCAAACCTAACAACAATGCTTCATACTCAGCAATGTTGTTAGTACACTCAAAGTTAAGTTTGAAAGAAAAAACAAACTCTTCCAAGCTTGGAGAAATCAGAAACTACACTAGCACCATTTCAAAATTTGTGAGCAAGCTCCATCAAATAACAAAGTCCATGGAGAGCCTACTTGTTCAAGACTCTTACATTGATCCATTTTTTCTCTTTCCCATCAGTAAATCCAATAAAGTTATCAACATCAACACTTGTGTACAAAACTTCATAAGATGCATTGTTGGGATCTTCAATGAGGTGCAACATCTTCTTTTCTCCATACAACTTGACAAGGATTCCCTCAATTTGGATGGTGGCATAGGACATATCCATTTGAACACTCCCACCAACACTTGCAGCCCATTTTATAGACAACAACATACCCCACTTGGCTGGGCAATCAACAATAACAACATCAAGTTTCAAGTTCCTACCCAGATAGGCTGCAAGTTGTACCACCAGACCTTTCACACATCCCACCACTGGCACCTCTCTGGAATCCATGGTAGTAAACTTCCCATATGCTATTGTTACTTTGATATCTAGTTCATTCATGACTTCTAGAGGCATAACATTGCATGATGCCCCCGAATCAAACATACAGTTGTGTAGCAATCTATCCTTAATGATCAGAGTGGTGAAGAATGGATCTACATTTAGCTGAGAATCTACCAAGGATGTTCCCAAATAAACCTTAGGTGGTTCACCTAGTTCTTCCAATGCTGGTGGTGTTTCTAGCTCTTCAATGATTGGAGGAGTCTCCACAATGTTTACATTTTTACCTAGGGTACTCTTCTCTTCTTTCAATCCTAAATACTCCAAGTGCCCTCTTCTTGTGCTCAGGAATCCTAAGAAGCTCAACAATTGGAACACTAACTTTGATTTGACTCAAAACTTGGGCAATGTCATATGGAACACACTTTGGCAAGGCAACATTGGAAGGGAGATTGAACACATTCATCAGATGGCATGAGATTTTTGACAGTTTGGGCATGAGGAGAAGTATGAATCTTGTTTGGGACAACAAGGCCTTTAGAAGGTGTATCTTTCTTAGGAACCTCTTTAGGAATACTAGTAAGCAATGGAGTTTTAGGTTTGGCTTGAGGCCCTGCTCCTTTGAAAACTCTACTCCTAGTATTATAATCCTTCTCTTGAGAAACAACAACGTTCATCAACAACTACCTATCCTCCTCAGATGGATTCCTCCATCATAATTATTTATCATTAAAGCTCTTAAATATTCAAATTCATTATTGGGCAATTCAAAATCTTGTACAATATCTATTTCTAAAGTATGAGAGGGAGGAAGAAGAGGTAACCAGGTGAATGTAATCCCAAAAATCAGTAGCAGTTCTTACACTTATTACCTCAGTTGAAGTTGCTCCTTGCTGTGAGCTTATAGAGCACTCCATCATGCATGCATCATCATCATTGTTATCATCATATAGCTTCCTCTTCTACTTGCTGATCTACTTCACATGGAGCATGGGGCATGAAACATCTGTCACACCAATCAATTACATATGTTTCTTCAACAACAACAACTCTGGCAGCCAAAGGGTCTGAGCACCATTCTATTTTCCCTAGCTTGGGGATGTCTATTTGTAGATCCCATGGGTCCCTTCCCTCTTGTCATCAGATCTCTGCTCATTTCTAGGATGATTGGTAAATATTTCTTGGCCTTGTTGCTTATGCTGACCTTGTGAACTCTACCCAATTCCTTTCTCTTCCCGGGCTAATTTGTATGAGATTTCTTTGACAACTCCTGCCAAAGTTTTCACAACTTCCTCCAAATCAACAACCTTACTTGCTTGAGGTATTTCCAGGTTAACCAGTTTCACACCTTCCCTCTTAGGAGGTTTTCCAATTGCTTTGATGTTATTCTCAATTTGCAGAGCCATGGTAAAGGCCTGCCTCAAATTGGTATGGGATTTTTTTCCTCAAGTAGTAAGCAAATTTCTTATCAAATGCATCTGAATACTTTATAAGACAAGATTCATCACATGGCCTTAAAATTACAGGAAATCTCCTCAATGTCTTATTAAATCTAGTGTTGAATTCATGCACTGATTCATTAGGATTCTTTTTAATATTCTCAAATTCTGACAAAAGAAACCTAGGATCCATTTTGTCACCATACTGCAGTCTGAATGCATTATTCATTTCCAGTCCAAGAATCAATGGAATTATCTAGAAAAGCTTTATACCAGTCCCTTGCATCTTCTTCCAAAGTATGGATAAACAATTTGATATATACATCTTCAAATTCAATCTCAAAGTCTTCCATCATGTTGATAAAAAGCTTTAAGTGTTGATCACCAGTTATAGCATTATTTCCTTGGAACTTTGGTAGTCTATTTCTTACATCTTGGGGAACTACATTTGGATAACCAGCCATCCCTCTAAAATTTATAGGACCAAAAGTATTTACAACAAATGGAGGTTTGGGTGGGGGATGGGCCATGTTGTTTTGAGGAGGTGACCTTGGAGGAGAATCAAACTGATAAGGACAAGGGGTCTTTGAAACATAGGAGTATAAATTCCAAAATGGATATCCCCTAAAGGCTTTGTTTCTTGGAAAACCCTATCAACTTTGGAAAACATAGGGGCAGAATGAGAAGCAAACTCTTCAAATTCAAATGAAGGCCCCTCTCTAGATGGAGAATTTAATTCCACAAAAATACTACCTGATTTAGAAGCACTTGAATGGAAATCTTCAATGATAGGCTGATCACTTTCATCAATGGAGATCTCTTTTCTTGACTTACTGATCTCCAACAACTCTCCAGGTCTTCTTCCTTCTGACTTTGTTTTTCCTAGCTCTGGAAATAATGTCCTAGTAGGATCCCTAGTGAAGAAATATCTTCTTCCTTCCAGCTTTGCAAATATTAGTAACAAATATCACTTGAAAGAGGTTAAGACATTGGTATTTATCAAAAAAAAAATCAACATGGAGTCACCACTAAAGGATTTCCACCTTAGTTGTGCAAATGCACTAAAAAATATGATTTTTCAAATGTTTTTCAACACTAGAAACTGGAAATGGAAAGATCTGACCTTCCTTTACCCAGATTTATCAATGAACTTAGTGCAATGAACTGTAGAAACTAGAAATATTACACAAACACTTGTAACTTTGAACACTTCTCACAGGCCTAAACACATGATGATGTTGAAACAATGTACTAGCACTTAGAGCATATAAGATATGTTTACCAGGCATTTTGAATATGAACTACAATCAAATGTCCCCGGCAAGTGGCGCCAGAATGGTGTTGTCGGGCCAAATGGATACAAACTGGAAACAAATCAACAAATCAGTCTCGGCAGCACAAATCAGTTCCTAAACGCAAATGTAACAAATTAGGTTCCTCAACCAACGGCGCCAGAATGGTGTTGGTACCCAAATTGATTCTCCCTCAGAATTTGAGCAACATCACGGTTTTGACAGGAAGATTAGAGACAAGAAGATCATGTTGTGTGTCGTTTTGTAGCCGGGGAAGAGATGCAGCTTGCTCTTTGTCACTCAGATGTGGAGAAATGGGTAGCACCCTTAAGAGGATTTGATCTATCCTCACTACTTTATGGTTGTTCCTTTCAACCAGGGTGAGAGGACCCTTTTGTAGCCTACTGTTTGTGGAGGAGATGGAGATGTCCTTCTTTGCAAAGTTATTAAGAAGACCTTGAAGAAAACATGATCAATACAACAAAAATCTAACTCTCACGAGTTGTCACCCTAGATAATGGAGATATTTTCTGAGCAAGGTTCAGGCTACTAAAGACAATGAAAACCTTGATTGCTTCTGTATGTTTTGGTAACA
The DNA here is from genome assembly GCA_019776745.2 of Taxus chinensis. NCBI lineage: Eukaryota > Viridiplantae > Streptophyta > Pinopsida > Cupressales > Taxaceae > Taxus > Taxus chinensis. The sequence goes on along the minus strand of CM034156.1, from coordinate 549,015,893 downwards.
GATTATGCATTTGTACACACACATGACAAACAGGGGTAGTATGGGTAGGATTGGTTGTTTTTAAATGAATTTTGGTGGGAGGTGAGGTAGAGTGGATTTTGACTCACCAGATCCTTTGAGATATTTTACAAAAATGGAAGGCTTGACCAACAGAATGCTTCAGAACAACTAGAATGTTCCTTTAACCAGAAGGTGTGCTTCAATGGAGGCCCAGATCAGCACATTTTTCACACAAAATTTAAGAATCCAAAATGAAGGCTCAAATTGGAAAAACTTAACTGAACATTATCAACCTTTGTTTTATCACTGCCTAAGATACCCTCAAAGGCTAACAAACAATCTTAATCATCATGCTAGGAGTAAAGTGATTTTAAATTTGTTTATTTCACTATCAAATGAAAGCTCTTCTGATAAATGAAATTGTAAATGCCACCAAACTATCACAAAGCTAAGATCTTGTGTGATTCACAAATATTTCAATGTAAGATTGCAATGGGAACAAGAAAAACTATTTGCAGACATTTAGAGATGAAGCAGACACAACTTTTCTCAAAGTCAACACAAATTAACTCAAATTTGATTAAATTCATCAGCAGGGGAAAGTTTCTAGAACAATCTCAGAGCTTGTCAATGGTTGTACACTCGCAACCACCTTGACATGATCAAATTTAACACAAAAAGAAATAAACAGGTTCCTCAGATAATGTCTCAGAAAGATGGGCTCTATCAAAATTTTCTCTCAGGAATTAGCTTCTCAACCTCTAACACTCCAACCATTTGCATGAAAAATTCATGCAATTTATAACATTTCATTTACAACAGAGTTTTCCCCCAAAACTAGAAACATTCAAAGCACCATTGCGTGTTATGACCTTGATCGTGACTCCCAGAATCAAATTTGTAAAAAAGTTGTCAGGTGTGCAGAGGGAAAATCTCTCCAAATATTTCTCAGCATTCAATTCTTCACCTGGTAAGTCATTCTTCATCTCACACACCAACTACTTCCTCCTCCAATCTGTCAAATCTGGTTCTTTGCGTGCCAAGGAAGGAAAAACTAGAAAATTAGATTGAACCAATAGTCAGATCACATCTTAATGGTAAAAGACGTTTTCAGATTTTTTTCCCACCAAACCAAGATATCAACAGGTTTCTTGACGTGCCAAATAAAGATTAGAAAATTCAGATCAAATCCAACAGTCAAATTACATCTTTAATGGTAAAATGTTTTTCAGACCTTCCCCACCAAACCAAGATATCAAATTAATTCTCCTCTTCATTTGGCATGTAGGAGACACCAAGAAATGATAAAAAAACCTGTAAAAATTCACATCCCCAGGAGCTTTGGAGAAAGAAATGGCATGGAAAATCATATACAGATGCATAGTTTCCATTGATCTCTCTTTTGAATTTGGACCATCCACGTGGGAGATCTGAGTTAAGATGGGCCTGGGGGTTCCTTTTTACCTTTTACACCTTTTGGAAAAAATGCAAAATTTCTCAATTTGCTCCGCCCCTCTCACCTTTGAAAAATGGGCTTGACACATGTCCCAATGTGGGTCCCAAAGGAACCGCAGCTAAATTCTGCTATTTTACCTATTTTTGGAAAAAGGAAAATTTTCCAAATTTTCCCCTACAGTCCACCTCCCCACCTTTTGACTTTTCAAATTGCCACGCATCTCAATGGCACATCTTGAGATGGTCCCCAAAAGTAGAGACCCCAAACAAGCACGGGCTCAACACATGTCTCAGTCCGACAGAGTCTGTTAAAAAGCTTGAGAGTTCAGCGAAGGTGCCATGTGTCCAAGGTCTGAGATAGTCTTCTTCAGCTGTTGAAAATTCTAAGAAAAAATCCAGAGTGAGCGGAAGCCTCCAAGTGTCCTCCTGGCGCTTCTTCAAAATAAAACTCAAAGGCATCTTGGTCCCCAAACATGTGCGGTCCCTCCACGTGTCTTAGGCCCTTTAGGAAATTTCTTGAAAGGTCTAAGTAAAGGAAGGCCTGGCAGAAACCTCCACGTGTCTTTATGGCACAACTTCAAGATGGTCCCCAAGAGCGGAGATCCTGAATGAGCGTGGGTTCACCACATGTCCTAGGCCTTAGAAAATTTCTTTAAAAATTTAAGTACCTAAGCGGAGCCTAGCGGAAGCCTCCACCTATCCCTCTGTCACAAGTTTTAAGGTGGGACCCCTGTGAGGTAGATCTTCAAATGAGCACAGCCCACCATGTGTCCACGACCTGCCAAAACTATATTAGCTGCATGAAATTTTTTTCTAAGTCTGGGAAAAGCTCAGCAAAATTCCACTACTTGTGTTCCCCCAAGCGCAACTCTAAGGCCAAACAAAAGGTGAGTCTTCAAACAAGTGTCATTCCTCCATGTGGACAAGTTTTGGGTTAAAACGATCCACAAATTTTTAGAGTGCCCTACTGAGCCGTCCCATCCAACCAAAAAGGGCCACGTTTCCACTGATGCAGAGATTTAATTTGACGGGAGAAACACACCCGTCAAGCCGTAAAAATGTAGGGAAACCACTGTTTGAGCCCAGAAATGAAATTTTCTTCAAGGACAGAGAATCTGGAAATGTTGTAAGGTTCACACATGATCCTCCAAGCTACATTCAATCATGTTTCCTCAAGTATTTGGGACACAAAATTGATAAGGAAAACAACACACGACTGTGGAAAATAGGAAGGAAATGAACAACCCAAGTTTTACACCCAATTTACAGACACCTTCAGATGGACATAGAAACGAAGAGAAAATTCTATGGATTTTTAAGTGACCTTCGACCAAGGAGGAACTAATCATGGCAAACAAATGGAGGAAAAAGTCTTCAAGCACCAACTCAAGGAGACAAAAAAAACGTGACATAAGGTCACGCAAATCTGAGGGAATTTAATGGCAAATGGGTGAGATTAATTTGAGCACCAACAATGACTATGAACTGCACTTGAGTAGTTCTAATGTGAGGAATCTATTAAACCATTGTTATGTATATAAACAAATTGAAATATATCTTCATTCTAATGAGCTAGTTATTACTCCCTTAAGTCTGTTAAACTATTCATACCTGAATAACATTATTTATAGACAGTCAGATGGTATTTTTATTGACATAGAGTAGAAATCCTAATTGATATACCTCTTATAATTTCAACATCTCATTCAGCATTGTTGCTAAAGTTAAATCTACATATCCATGTTCCTATAATTAAGATGCAACCTAAAGCTATTTGACTTTCCAATACAAGTCATGTATCATTTTTGTATAATCTATGGAAATTTTAAATAACACATCCCCTTGCTTATATCTGAAAGTATGGGGCCCTATCACTATAGCCTTTTGTAAAATATTTTACAACTACTTTTGTATCTTAACTGATGAATAGTTTTGCTCACTTAAGTTTTCAACATTTGTCACAATTATTTTTAATTAAACTTACATTTTTATGGACTAACAATGCCTTAAAACATAATTTATTTTACATTGAGTATGAAATTGCAGGATTGTCATTACGTTTGTAAAAGTATCATGAGCATTAATTTCTGTCTATGACGTTTTGGAAGACCATCACCACAGATTTAGTCAAAATTATTTGAACAACATGTTTAAAGATTCATTCATATCATATACTGATTATCAACTCTTATAATTCTTTTTGTGATGTGGAAACTATTGCTTATTTTCAACAGATAATTCCACATGTCTTGAAAAGTTTTGGTCAGTATCAAGCATGTCCAATGGAGTTTTATCATTGGTTCATAGTTCAAAAAAACAATATGTCTTCCATAGATTCTTACTTCTGAGACTATCATTTTCATGTTCTTATATATTATGTGAATGGATTACACTATGTGCCAACAAATTTTACTCATTCATGTGTATTTCTACTACTTACTACATATTTCTTAATCATGTATTTCCTAATGGAATGACATTACACCATTATAAAGCAGCGTGGGGATTTATTATTAGTTTACTCCTAACAGTGGACTAGATAGCAACTGACAGGGTCAGAGCGCTAAGGAGTGACATTATAATGGTCTGCACCATTTGTGGGCATCTAGATATTTCTTTGTAAGCTCACACTTCTAGGAAATTTGGTACAAAAGATTGAACCTAAATGGTAGAATGATACGGCATCGACTAAAGGTTCTAAATATAGTGGTGGACAAAGCCTATAGCAGGTTCTTATTGGTTAGCCATTGATGAGGTGTTTTTCAAGAGACTAGCCAAATATGTGATCATTTCAGAAGATGGAGAGGAATAAATGGAGGATTTCGTATGGTCCAGTTAACACCTTCACACTATATTAACAAGAGTATTGACTTTGTCTTTTCCCTTTAAGGAATGATCATTGTTCTTGATATCTGTAAGGTGGGTGTGCGAGCTTCTCTCGATTAACGCGCTACTTCACATCTCAGTTAGACTTGACAGCCACGCTAGGATTAAAACACACTCTGCAAGGCCTAAGAACCATATATAGCGTAGAGTATTTCAATTGGTTTTCCTCTTTGCATTTTGGGAAGTGGACCATGTATTGGCATAGAACTGGAAAAGCAATATGGGGATTTAATTTCCCTATCACCTAACTCTCACTGCCATGGAATCTATGGGATTTAACTGCAGATAAAAATACTAGAAAAACCATATATATACGTAGAGTATTCACTATTTCTTCTACTAGGATATCCTATTGGTGTCTCGTGATGGGGTCTGGAAATCCAAGTTGGAAGTTGAGGAATGCTCACCCAAAGTGTGCAAAGGTACCAAGTCCCTAGGGATAATTCCATCTTTGTGAAGGAGTTAGTATAAATGAAGCCATATATCTACAATAATGATGGAATGCAAAATAGAATAAACCAGATGAACTAGATCTGGAGGTGGAATACAAGTAACAAATCATTGAGGCACTTGATGACATAGCACATAATGATAAACAAGCTCGTCAATGGAACATGATTACCATGCAAGATGGTCAGTAATAGACGACATCAATAACAAGAAGGCTATACACAAAATGTCCATTCTATTCAGTCACCATTGGCTTCAACATAACTAGTTGACATACATCAATAGTAACTTCATAAGAATACATGCATAACAGAAAATATCAACGAACAATCTCATCAGAGGGATTCATGGTCTGATACAGGTCCCCTGTAATCCATGAAAATAAATTAAATACATACATACATATACCGTAGTACAAATACACTGATATATATATATATATACGGCTCATATATATATCAGTATCGTATATATATATATATGGTATATATGGGTAGCATGGGGACTTGTCCCTTATTTATTTTTACCCATGCACTCTCCAAAAATATCCCACATGCTAGAATAGGCTAACATTGCACGTGTTATAAGCATGACATTACAAGATAATGCAAGCTCACTAATAACTAGATAATATTCTAATACCCAATTGATAGTTCTAATCCTATTAATAGCATAAGAATCTACATGACACTTTAACTTCCTTCACATGAGATCTGTCTCAAAATAGAATTTGGTGGATTGGTAACTGAAAGTCTTCATCACTACTATTCATGGTATTAATGTCAAGGGAACCTTTCAATGGTCTGCTATTATAACCCTCTGCCTTTCCAAATTTTCTCGTGGCCGATAATGCAGCTCAGTATGGAAGGGGAAGAATCTGTCGAGGAGTGTCAAGAAATAAATGTCACACACTATCTATCTTACTCTTCGTGTGTGTGTCTAGGACGCCATAACTCTTGCACATCCAAAATCATATTGTGCCAATTATACTTAATATATTTTTGAGGGGTCCAAAATTACCTCACACTAGCTTGATTGCCACCCCTGGAAATTCTTTGATCTATCCCTAGTACTGGATGTATATGATGTTTGGATGAAGGTCAAAAAAAATTAGAATCCAAAAATGAAAATAATACCAAAAACCTTTAAGGCACCTAGAGGAGCTCGAGAAAATCCCTATGTCTACTTCATCCTTTAGACTTCTTCCACTACCTCCTCAACTCTTTACAAATCCTTTCCTAGTGCCTCTTTTACAATATCCAATACTTGATCTAGTGTTATCATCCTCAAATCTACTCTATCAGTTCCTGTATGACCACCACTAGCTCTACATAAGCTCCATAAAAAAAATCCATGAATGTTCCAGTATGGAATCTCTTGTAACTCACCAGGTAGATCCTAATGAATAAATATGGATGGACTATTTTTGAGGTTGATTTTATCCTTTTGTGCAGTGGTCTTGATAATGTAGAATGGTAAGTGTGCTCAAGTTTGTTGGATGGGGACCTTTATGAGTTATATGAGAAATATATAGGAAATGTGCTTCCTTGTTAGGTTGTGGAGCCTGTTTTCATGTGTGAAAGTGTTGAAGACCTGTACACTAAGAGTTACACTCGGGTACACTTTTACATGTAGTCCCGCTCACTGGGGTTCAAGCTTGAGTCAGGGGGATCTGGGGGGTGGTAGCCCTTGGTAGCAGGGGTTCATGGGTGGTTTATTAACCCATCGGTAATGGGTAACTTTTATGGGCATAATTTTTTTTTGCCTTGAAAAAACACACCCGACATATTTCGGGAAACATTGCTCTTCTCATATGGGAAAGATTTTTTGACCCCATAGGTTTTAATGGGCTGGATTTTGGCCCATGGTTTTGATACTCATGGTATTATATCAAACTGCTTAAGTAGCTACCTACTTATATGGTTTTATGCATATGGTAGGGAGATAATGAAAAATTATTGCAAATGTGCTTTGAATTCGACTGTGAATTCTGTAGAGTTTTTTGAGCATAGCTCCAAACGGATATAGGTATTGTATATAGAGAGTGGTGGCTTGTAATAAAATCTAAGCAAGTGATTCTTGATGGACGTAGCCCATATTGGGTGAACCATGTTAAATATTGTCTCTCTGTGTTGTGTTATTTATTATGCACTTTTATTTGAGATGTGTATTATTTTCTACATATTAGTTTCTACTGTTGCGATTCTGTAAGGGATTATTCCACATACTTTATCTCTTATTTCCTGACAATTGATATCAGAGCCTGGTTTGGTTTGCTAAAGTGTTGAATCGTAGGGAAAGTTTTTAGCTTAAGTCGGAGCTATGGTAGATGATGGAAGATTGAGGGTTGATAAATTCAACAGGGAAAATTTCAGTCTTTGGAAGATGTAGATGGAAGATTACCTTTATCAGAAGGATCTTTATACTCCGCTGTCTGAGAAGGTGAACAAACCCTCGAGTATGACAGATGTAAAATGAGATTTGTTGGATCGGAAGGCACTTGGAATGATCTGGCTGTGTCTTGCATTTTTGGTATTATTTAATGTTTCAAAGGAAAATACGATAAAAGATCTAATGGATGCATTAGGGAAGTTGTATGAAAAACCCTCCACCTCTAACAAAATATTTTTAATGAAAAAGTTGTTTAATATGAAGATGTCTGAGAATAGTTAAGTAGCAGATCATTTAAATGATTTCAATACGGTTGTGAATATGCTAGATTCGGTTACAATCGAATTTGATGAAGAAGTTAGGGCTTTATTAATTCTGTGCTCTTTACCTGAAAGTTGGAATAGCCTGGTAATGGCGGTAAGCAACTCGGTTCCAGCTAACTCGAAGTTGAAGTTTGAGGATGTTGTAGGGGTGATTCTAAGTGAGGAAATGTGAAGAAAAAGATATGGGGAATCTTCTACTTTAGGGAATGCTTTGATAGTGGAAACTAGAGGGAGACAGAAGAATAGAGGAAACTGTGGAAAATCGAAAGATTGGGCAAGGCCAAAATCCAAGAGCAAGATTGTATGTTGGAACTGTGGAAAGTTTGGGCATGCAAAGAAGGACTGTTGGGAGATTCGAGACAAGAAGAAACAACATGAAGAAAACAAGGGGGTAAATGTGGCATCAGGTAATGTATGTCAGGATGCTTTGATTCTTTCTTTGCATAATATTACTGTATCTTGGGTTTTAGATTTAGGGGATTCTTTTCATGCTACTCCACATAGGCATTATTTTGTTGATTATGTTCAAGGGGATTTTGGGCATGTTTTTCTTGGTGATGATGAGCCTTGTAGTATAGTTGGAAAAGGTTCTGTTCAGGTTAAGATGCAGAATGGAAATACATGGCTATTGAAGGATGTCAGACATGTGCCTACATTAAGGAGAAATTTGATATCGGTTTGTGGCAATTGGGAAGTGATGGTTATACTCTGATATTTACAGCTGACTCTTGGAAGGTTACCAAGGGTGCTCTTGTGGTAGCAACAGGTAAGAAGGTTGGAACCTTGTATTTATCCACTGATAGTACTAATGATTCTAATCTTGTGGCTTCAGATGCAGGTACAATATTATGGCACTATAGGCTCCGTCATATGAGCCATAAGGGCATGGAAATCATAAAGAAGAATTTTCCTGGATATACAAAAACAGGTTTGGATTTCTGTGACAACTGTGTATATGGGAAACAAAAGCGAGTAAGGTTACTCAAGGTTGGACCTATGAAGAAAGAGAGTAAGTTAGAGCTGGTACATTCTGATGTGTGGGGGCCATCTCAGGTATCATCTCTTGGGGGTTCAAGTTATTATGTTACTTTTATTGATGATGCAACAAGGAAAGTTTGGGTTTGTTATACTAGAAAAAAATCTAATGTATTTGATACTTTTGCTAAATAGAAAGCCTTAGTAGAGAACGAAATAGGTCTTAAGTTAAAATGTCTCAGGTCAGATAATGGAGGGGAGTATTACAACAATGAATTTGATGATTATTGTTCTAAGAATGGAATCAGCAAGAAAAAGATAGTTCCAGGAACTCCACAGTAGAATGGGGTATCAGAAAGGATGAACAAAACAATAATGGAACGTGCTAGGAGCATGAGGATACATGCAAGACTACCTCTTTCTTTTTGGGTAGAAGCAGTGAGCACAGTTGTGTACTTGATAAATAAAGGACCCTCAAGTGCCTTGGATGGAGGCATACCTGAGGAGGCTTGGTATGGTAAGAAAGTTGATTATCCATTTCTTAGAGTCTTTTGATGTGAGGTGTTTGTTCATATAGACAAGGATGATAGGACCAAGCTAGAGGTTAAATCAGAAAAATGTACTTCCATTGGTTATGGTGGTGATGACTTTGGATATAAATGTTGGAGTATTAAGGAAAAGAAAATTATTCGATCTAGGGATGTGGTCTTTAATGAGAAAGTCATTTATAAGCAACAGTTGCAGGAAAACAAGGAAGAATCCAAGAAAGAATATGCAGCGGTAGAGGATCTTCCAGATGGGAAAGTGACACATGAATCAGTTTAGGAACCCCCTCAACAGGAACCCCAAACTCCTATATTGATAAGGTCTTCTAGGGTAAGAAGAGAACCTGAACATTTTTCTCCTTCTCTTTATTATTTATTACTCATTGATAATGGAGAGCCAGAGAGCTTTGATGAAGCAATGCAGGTAGATGCTAGGAAGAAGTGGGAGCAAGCCATGGATGAGGAGCATAAGTCTCTCATGGAGAACCACACTTGGGATTTGGTGAAGCTACCAGAAGGCAAAAGAGCATTACAGAACAAGTGGGTGTATAGAGTTAAAGATGAAGAAGGAGGAAAGAAAAGATATAAGGCCCGGTTGGTGGTCAAGGGGTTTGCACAGAAAAAAGGTATAGATTTTGATGAGATTTTTTCTCCTGTAGTAAAAATGAATTCTATCAGAACTATTCTTGGAATAGTGGTAGTAGAAGACTTGCACTTAGAACAGTTAGATGTAAAGACTACATTTCTCCATGGTGATTTGGAGGAGGAGCTATATATGCAATAGCCAAAAGGATATGAAGTCAAAGGTAAAGAGGAGATGGTGTGCAAACTGAAGAAGAGCTTGTATGGCCTGAAACAAGCTCCATGTCAATGGTATAAGAATTTTGATAGCTTCATGATTGAGCAAGGTTATATTGGATGTCATTCTGACCATTGCGTGTATATAAAGAAATTTGAGGATGGAAGTTATATTATCCTGTGTTTGTATGTTGATGACATGTTAGTTGCATGTAAAAACATGCAGGATCTAAAAGTACTCAAGAAACAGCTAAGTGAATCCTTTGATATGAAGGATTTGGGGGTATCCAGACAAATCCTTGGTATGAGGATAACTCGGGTTAGGAAGGAACGGAAGCTGACTTTATCTTAGGAAGAGTACATTAAGAAGGTATTGGATAGGTTTAACATGCAGGATGCTAAATCAGTTGGGACTCCTTTGGCAGGCCATTTTAAGTTATCAAAGGAGTAGTGTCCCAAGACAGAGCAAGAAAGAAACCAGATGTCCATGGTACCTTACTCATCAACGGTTGGAAGTTTGATGTATGCTATGGTGTGCACTAGGCTTGATATTTCCCATGCACTGGGAGCTATGAGTAGATTTATGAGTTATCCAGGTAAAGAGCATTGGCAAGCAGTAAAGTGGATCCTTCGGTATTTGAGAGGGACCATGGGAACAGTTTTGTGCTATAGTGGATCAGACACCACTTTACGTGGTTATGTAGATTCAGACATGGCTAGAGATGTTGACAACAGGAGGAGCACAACAAGTTATATTTACACTGTAGGTGGGACAGCTGTGAGCTGGATTTCATGACTACAGAAGCTGGTGGCTTTATCAACCACGGAGGATAAGTATGTTGCTACCACAGAGGCAAGCAAAGAGATGTTTTGGTTACAACAATTGCTTGAGGAGTTGGGGCATAAGTAGAAGGAATGTAAGTTGCATAGTGATAGTCAGAGTGCTATTCACCTAGCTAAGAACTCTAATTTCCACCATAGGATGAAGCATATAGAGTTGAGATATCACTTCATCAGGACAACTTTGGAAGAAGATAAGTTAAAGTTGGAGAAGATTCATACCAGTCAGAATCCTGCAGACATGATGACCAAGGTGGTCACAAGGGATAAACTAAAGCTATGTTCAGCTTTGGTTGGCCTTCGCAGATGACAGTGAAGGGTTAAGAAGATTCCTTAGTGGAAATCAGTCTCCAAATGGGAGATTGTTATGTTTTTGGAGCCTGTTTTCATGTTAGAGTGTGGTACACCTTCTATGTGTTACACTCGGGTAATTTTACGGCGGGTTCCGCTCACCGGTGAGCAGGTCAGGGGAGTTCGGGGGCAAAGCCCCCGACCAAATTTTCATGGGTGGTTTATTAACCCATGGGTAATGGGTAACTGTTATGGGCTATTTTTGGGCCCATGTTTTTTTTTCAGTACCCATTATTTTGATACCCACGGTTTTGATACCCATGGTTTTGTATCAAACTGCTTAAGCAATTGTCTATTTATATGGTCTTATGCATATGATAGATAGAAAAGAAAATGTATTGCAGATGTGCTTTGAATTCAGGTTTGAATTCTGTCAATTTTGTTGAGCATAGATCCAAACGGATCTGGGTATTGTATTGAGAGAGTGGAGGCTTGTAACAAAATCTGAGCAAGTGATTCTTGGTGGACATAGCCCATATTGGGTGAACCACGTTAAATATTGTCTCTCTATGTTGTGTTATTTATTCTGCACTTTTATTTGAGATCTGTAATATTTTCTGCATATTAGTTTCTACTGTTGCGATTCTGTAAGGGATTATTCCACATATTTTATCTCTGATTTCCTAACAAAATGAATGTTTGTTTAAAAAATTCTTAAAGAATCAAAAATATTTATTTTAAATCATATTACTATATAAATCATGATTATTCTATTTGTGGTTGTAAATTGTATCCATTCTTATATAATTACATTTTCTTGAACTTTAGTTATGCTCTACAAAATATACTTGCTCTTACTTTGAAATTTGAATTATGAAACTACAAACTAATTTTCCATATAGTGCCTTATAATGGTGCTAAGAAAAATATGAAAATTACTTGATAACCATCTTTATTGGGATCTAAAAATATTAAATTATCCATAAATATTGAAGCCACCTATGAATTTAGCAAGTGAGGTGGGTAATTGACGTGGACGGTGGGCTAAGAAGGTCTTTGGAGAGAAGTTCCAGAATGCATGCCATGGAAATGATAATTGTCAAACCCCACATTTAATAATTTGTATTCCCTCATATTAGACAAAAAAATCTTCTATGAAATTGGATTAATGAAAATAATATTTGATTTTCAAGGAATGAAAATTAGAGATAAGGATTTTGGCGTGGAATAAAATATTATCAATATGCTAATTCATAGATCTATCCATTTTGAACAAGGATCTTATAATCCCCTTCGATTAATTTTTTTTGATTCCACAATTGTTTGCCATGGCAAAATCATGCAATAAAGAGGAAGCCTCTACCACATTACATGAACCATTGGTGAAATGAAAAGAACTAGATTGTATTAAAAAATCAACAGAGTCTCAAATTACGTAGTCCACTGAGGACACCCCTATGTTTCCTTGATAATCACTATCAAAATTAATCTTACAAAACTAGGAGGTGGAGTAATCAATTTTGAAGTCCTTTTCCAATTTTCATTCTTGTGTAAAATAATTATCTTTGATCCATTATCATATACATTGTTTTTAACAAGAATATAAAGAAAAAATCACCATATTTCATTGCTACAATGTTCATTGAAAATATTTTTACTATTTCACTTTCATTTATTTACTAAGCTGTGATTTTTTAACATATATTATGTAATGCCCATGAATTTTGCTTGCACGAAACCCAAAAACAAACCTAAGTCAAGTAGAAAAATTATGGAATAATTTAAAAAAAAAGTGTTCACAAAAAGGTTTCGAATTACAGTTGTCACATTCCTGATTCTAAGTTACTTACATTAATAATATAATTTTCCTTTTTCTAATCCCCATTTAAATAAAATAATAAAATTCTCAATACCTTTGAATACACTTAGTTAGTCTAAGGCATGGTTTAGGTCCAACTAAATTTTATTTTAATAACATTTAAATTCCACCATAGTCAAACTTTCACAAATTAATCCCAAGGTTAAAGGGGTCTGTTTAATTAAATAAAAGGGCTCTATTATACCCACTAGGGAGTCAAAGTTTCCATTCAAATAACAAGGCCCTTAATTAAGCACAAGGGTTAGAAAATAATTCTACCCCATACACTACTAAAGTGGCCCCCAAAATAAGTCGACCCCTGCACTTTAAATTTAAATTTCACTCACCCAATTCCCACCTACTTTTTGTCTGGATGAATATCATCCATTGGATGGATTCATTTAGGCCCTCAGAGTTGGGGAAACCGTCTAAACCTAAACTTTGCTGAAGAAAGCTCTCTTCTCTTTGTTTGACTTATTATTTCTTTGTTTTGTTTTGCAGATTGGTGGAGGAGGAGGAGGAAGCCATGAGAGTCAATCTCAAGCTCCTAGAAGATTCACATTCTTCTTTCCCTTTCTAGTTCTAGTTATACCCTCTTCTAGGGTTTTAAGGTGATAATATAGTTTTGTTTATTTCATTAATGTAGCATTTGCCAAAATGGGCATGTGGGCATTTACCCTATTTTAGAGAAAAATAGATAACATTGATGTATGTATTTACTTGGGTAGGAGAATATATACATAAATATGTATATACATTTGTATACATAAATATACATATATATATTTTATTAAATTTCATTTTAATAAAATCCGGAAATAATGAGATAAAATAAAGTGTTTAATATATATATATATATATATGCATATATATTGCATATATATATATATATATGCATATATATATATATATATATATATATATTATATATATGCATATATATGTATGTATGTATGTATGTATGTATGTATATATGTGTATATGCATATATATGTATGTATTATATGTATAAATATATATATATATATATATATATATATATATATATACATATATATGTATGTATGTATGTATGTATATACATACATACATACATATATATATATATATATATATATATATATATATATATATATATTTTGCATATATCTATATGTATGTATGTATGTATATATTTATTTTTAAACGAGACTTAGCCGTGGATTTGGAATTGCGTAGAACACAAACAACCGACTGAAAGAAATTTACAAAGGCCGAGGGGTTAAATTCCATGCAGCGAGGGATAAGGTAAAAGTTGCGATTCTTTTTTTATTGGATGGGGTGGTGTTTATTAGTTATTTGGGGGGTCGCCGACCCCACCCCCCCATCCCATAGTATATGGGGGTGGTGTGTGGGGGGTCAGCGACCTCCCCCTCCCACCATTCCCACCTAATAGGTGTGTATAGGCTGCGGCCTCAACAATTTTCAACAGATTTTGATTTTTTTTTAATTTCACATTGTTTGTTAATTAGGATTTATTTAATATAATTTCTTATATATAATATTTAAATTGATACTATTAATAGGTGGTGTATACATATATAATATTTATATATTTAGTATTAATAAATATATAAATATTCTACACACATATACATATACCTATTTATATATACGTATTTATATCTCTAATCATTTACACATTAGATAATTGGTAAAACTAACAAGGTTAATGTCATCAATCTAATTGATATTTTAAAAATTATAACCAATGTTAGGAGTAAAATCCTAGTAACCCTTAATAATGTCAATTATTCTAAATCTTTTAATACATCTTCTTTATAATACAGAAATGACATTGCAAGAAGTTAGTCCTTGATTTCTATTTCCACTCATTATTTCATTTTTTAATATTTGATTTATATCAAATACAATGAGTTCCTTGCAATATTATATAAGCAAACAAGACTATGGTCTAAGTTGTAACTATGAAATTTCTTGCTAGACTAGATTTTTAAGAAGTCAATATATCATATGATAGATGAATAACCACCAAGGGATTAAGGGATTTTCCATGTACTTATGTAAGATTTTATTTTATTTCAACAAATACAAGGAGATGAAAAAATATAGTATATTTCACTACCCTATGCCTTCCATGTAATACAATGGGAATAACTATTTCTTTACTTTTACAAAATACAAATTTGCAACCACTCTCACAAGCAATTATAACAAGATTTCTCCAATAGTTTAAAAACAAGAGCAACACACCTATGTGAGATGATAAATCATCTACAATGTAAACAAGTTGTTTCCTCCTTTCAAACTAAATTTCATTTATATCAAATTATTCCCTAAAATTATCTTTCTTTCCCACATGCATTACAATCTTAATAACTAATATACAATACAACTTTTCTTTTAAAAAAATACAATAAATCTTCCACTTAAAGTGAGAAATTTAAAAGAATGTATCTACAATGAAGGATTTTTTATTCTTATACAAGTGATACAAGTATCAAATACCCAACAAGGCTCCATCTATTCTTCACTAGATCATAAAAACCAAAAATGGGGGAGAGGCAACACTCTCTACCCAACCAAAACTCCAATGAGAAGAACAAGAAATTCTTATCATTGGCCCCCAAGCCCCAACCACAAGGAAATAAGGGATGGATCCAACACATGAAAACTCTAAAATTCTTCCATAATTACTTGCAAGAAATAAACAAAAATGAAAATAACCACAAAACACTCATTTTTAAGCACAACAACTTCCCAGAAACAATGGCTCTAAAATAAGCCAAGTAGAGATAGGAATATGGGGATACTGTTATGCCTCCCAAGGGTTTAGATGCCCACCTGTAAAATCCTCAAAAATACAATCAATCCCAAAATGCCTTATGCATCCCTACAATAACACAAATATTTCTCTTATGCCTCCCTCACACCTATGTCTCCATCTCTCTTCTGGGTCCCACAATGCACAAAATAACAAAATAGAACAAGGTGGGGCATCCAAAACCCATTCCCTCCTAAACACACAAAAAATATCTTATGCCTCCCAACATATTCAATCCCCATTTCACTATCTCACCACAACCTAAATCCAGTTCACTACCCAACACTTCAAACAAGAAAACAAATCCATACAACATATAACATAAAAGAAATCAAAGAAGAAAACAAGAGTGCAAGACCCTACTTTGCCATGGTAAAGCTCCACTTTTCAAAAAAGTCCCAAAAATATTTCAAACTCAAGAAATTCCAAGCTCGCTTCAACTCCAACAAGAAAGCATCCCAAATCCAAGAGCCAAGACTAAGAATGTAACCCCCAATACTTCCCAACAATTCCAATAAATAGAAAAGAGGAAGATGGAAATGATGTAGCTCCATGTAAGATGCCACATCATTTCTTCTCCATCCCACATCACCCAAGTCAAACCCATAGCCCAAGGCATAATTAATGGGTGATTGAGAAGAATGAGAAACCTCTTACACACACCACTCCAACCCACACCCTTTTAGGACAAAAATTAAACACATGCAATAAAGTGTAATTAAAATCACATTTTGCCTTCCAAAACACATAACAGGGTCTATGTTTGACCCCCCCAACCCATTGGTAGGGTTCGTATAAGAAATGAAGATGTGTGGGATGTAGAGCCCACTTCCCTTTGACACCTTTCGATATTAATTATTACATTGTTGACTATATTTATGGACATTATTGTAGCTTTTGAGTTGGTATGATGCTAGACATTAGAGATCATGGACTGTTGTTGATTTTTATTCATCTGTGATGCATGTAGTGTATTGGGGACATTTTATACTTATCTTGGTATGTTTTTAACATGGTTATATATATATATATATATATATATATGTTTTGAGACGTGATATTTTGTCATATTGAGTAGACCTAGAAAATTGAACTAATCTTGTGATCATATGGTTATGGATGAAATTGTAAATGATATTATTGCTTGCTTAAATGATGTTTTAATTCATAGATATAGATGTTTGGAGTTATATTTTATATTTATTTTGGATGTTTTTGATGTGGCCACAAGGCCGAAGGAGGTATTTGTGCTTTGCAGGTAAACATGTCACAACAAACATTGGGGGATTGGAGACCACCCACATTGGAATTCTAGATGAATTCAACAAGGGTCACCATGGCAACATGTATTTGTTATTTTTATATGTTTGTATTGTTGTTAGGGGTTCCCATGGGGGGGATCATCTTCAAATATGATGAAGGGGTTGTGTGTATTCTTTTGATTAGTTCATTTGTTTAATTTATGTATGTGATTTTTAGTGATGTATTTTCGCCTTCATTATTTATTTAATTGCTGTCAAGATTAGTGAGCAATCATGTTGTTAAATTAATTAAAATCGGTCACAAGAATGCATTTATTCGAGTTTTTCAATCTTGGTTCATGTGTTGTAAGTGATGTGTAAGTAACCTTTGTTATGAAATACTCCACCTTCCTTTTGAAATTTGGATCTGTCCTCAGGGGCTGATTTTGGAGGCTTGTGGGACAAGTCACCTTTTAAATTTTAATACCAAACATACTTATGGGTTGGGGAGTCAAAAGTTGGCCTTATTATGTATTTTGGGAAGGAAAGTTGTAATTTTTTAGTGCACCTTCTTGCATGAATTTAATTTTTGTCCTTGGGGTGTGGCCTTAGATTGTGTGTGTAAGTAAAAGGTCATTTATTCACCCTCCTTTTTAATTGTGTCTTGGAGTTTGAAGTTGACTTATGAGGTGGAGTTAAGGATGAGTGATGTGGCATCCTACATGGAGAAACCTCATCCTCCTCTCTCACTTTTCTATTTATTCGAATTATTTTGTTGTTTTTGGGGGTTACTTCAGGGGGTTACTTGCTTTTGGTTTGGTGCTCTTGCAGTTGGTGAGAGTTAGTGGATATTGGATGCTTGTATATTTGTTGGTGCTTTGGGACTTTTTTGGATCTTAAGAAGATCATTGTTGAACTTTTGGATCAAGCTCTATCATGGAGAGGTAGCATCTTGACTCTTATGAAAATGTTTTCTTTCTGTATTGTGCTTATGTTAATGTTTTTGAATGTTTGGTATGCTTTCTAGTTGGTTGGGGTAGATTTCATAGGTGTGGTGTAGGAGAAGACTATGAGGATGTTTTTGGGGCAGCATAAGATTTTTTTTTGGAGGGAGTTTTGGTTGGGTGTTTCACCTTGGACAAGAAATAGGTTACATTTATTACTTTTGGGGGAAACATAAGAGAATGGGGAGGCATAAGAGGTACTTGGGGGAGGCATAAGAGTATGTAGGGGTTTGGGATGAATAATTTGGCAGGTTTTTAAGGTGGTCACCCATTCCCCGTTGGAAGGTATAAGCATCTTCTCCCATAGATATTGCTCCTTTAACGTTTGCATGATGAAGCCTAGTATTTTGTTGTTATTCTTCCTATGGTTGTAACTGCATTATTTGGACTGTGATATGTTTTTGAAATTTGTTTTATGTTGTGGAAGCTTGTCTTGTTGCCATGAGTTGAATCCATTTCTTATTGTAATGTGGTTGGGGCTCAGGGGGCCAATGAGGAGGATGGCTTCTCCTCTTCAATGGAATTCTTGGTTGGGTGGAGAGGGTTGTCTCTCCCTCTAATTTTTGTGACCAAATGAATCATGGTGAATCTCTTATTGTTATTCTTGGAGCTGTGTATAAAGACAATTTTTTCAGTTCTCCTTGGGTTCCTTTTTGCAAAATTTCCCATTTTAAGTGGATGTCTTGTAATAATATTTGTAGTGAAAAGCTGCTCTATTTTAGGATGTGAAAGCTATATTGAAATGTGAAAAGGAATGAGAAAGATTTACTTGGTATATTTTGGTAAACCAAAAAAGAAGTGTAATAGGAATTATTTCATTTTAATGGAGTTGATTTACTTTCCATCAAAATAATGTTACTCTTGGTTGAAATCTATAATTCAAATTAGTTTTGTTTATAAACTCTCTATTTGAAGGCTGGAAAAGTCTGTGTTTATTTGAAAGACAAGTTTTTAAATAAAAATAGAATTGCATTCTTGCTTCTCACGTATTGAAGGAGATTTAAACATTGTGAAATTTGAATAAATGGACTTAAATGTTTAGAGTATAGCAAATGAAGGAGATCAATTCTAACTTGTAAACATGTGGATTTCATTTAGACTCACTGTAAGACCTGCAAATAAATATCAAAAAAATATACAGAGTACCCTACAATAGTGAAAGACAAGATAAAATATTAAAACAAACTAAGGATGATCAAAACACATTCCAAAATAGTTTGTATTTCCCTTGCAATTTACACAGTTCATCTTTAATTGGGCAAGAGGCAAAATAATACAATTTCACACAAAAGAAAGGAAATTAATTTTTGAATACTCAACCATTAATATTTTATCCTTGCAATCCATTTAAAATCCTTCAAGTGCAACTCTCAATGTATTTTTGGGATGTTAAAGAAGTAAGAATGGTAGATCGAATCAAGTTTGATAGTTGAAAAAGTTTAATTCACATTTTAACGATAGGAAAGACACTTTTGTTAAATTCACTCACTCAAGTTTGTCAAAAATGATTTTTTTTTGTTTCCTATGCAAAGAAAAGTTTGAGCCCTTTCCAAAAAGTCCTCAGTTGCCAAAATACGAGCTTCCGGTCAAAATTTATGGTCATCTAAAGTTTTTGTTTACAAAAATTTAATTTTCCCAAATTCCTCTGTGGCCCTGCAGCCCTGCATCCTTCGCTTTTGAAAAAAAATAAAAAATAGAAAATACTTCCGTGGGTTCACAGACCCACACCTTCAAAATTTTATTTTTCAAAAATTGGCGTAAAATCTTAAGTCTCCCTACCGGTCCATTTCCCCACCTGTCACTATGGGTTTGACATGTGGTATCTCTAGGTGTTGGCGGAGGTGCGAATGTTTTAAAAAATTTTCGCCCTTTCAAAATATAAAGCTAAAAATCCTAAGTTCCTCTGGTGAGTCACCTTTCTGTGTTGGCTCAAAATTTTTAACATGTGTCCCTTGCGGCCTTAGGCTTAATTTCTTCTTTGGTTGTGAATCCCCGCCACAGGCTCGCGGGTGCACAAATCAAAATTGCACTTTTTAGCTAAAGGCGCAAAGCGTCAAATGTCTTCCCAGGTCCACTGGTCCAAAACCTTCCTTGAGTGAAAAGTATTCCCAAGGCTTGCAGGCCCACCTTTGGGAAAAATTTCCTCCACAAGCCCGTGTTTGGAAAAAAATTCTTCCCTAGGACTGCAGGCCCACCTTTAAAAAAAATAAAAAATTCTTTCCAAGGCTTGCCTTTGTGAAAAATTTCCTCCCTAGACCCGCCAGCCTGTAACTTAAGAAATATGAGGAGTTAGGAGGACTTCTTTATATCATTGAAAAGGGGAAAAAATTTCCTATCTAATGGAAATATTTTCATGAAACCGTATGTGCGTTAAATATGTGAAAAATCAGGTTGAAGTGCAAAGATGAGTCTGAGAGTGGGTAAGTGGGAAATTACCCCTTTTTAACTTAAATGTTTAACTCTAAAGCATGGGTTGACCTTTTTAAAGGGCCATGTTAAGGGATAAGAGAATGTATTTCTAACCCATGTAAATAAGAACCTTGGTTATTGTTTAGACCTAGTGAAATTAAAATCCTTGGGCATTTAATTGTTTTCGCCCCTTTGAACCTCTAAAATTAATTAAGGAATATTTAACTATAGTGTTAATTTAATTTTTTATTAAATTAACACCCAAGAGAAATTCAACTATATTTGGATTAATTACACTCATTAATTTTCTAATGTGAATCTAATGTTTATTCAATGGAAAAATTTCATTTATTAAATTTTAATTGACTTTGAATCTTTGTTGTGATAACTATTCTTGAAGTCAGGTAGTGGTCACGCTTTAAAAAAAAAATTATTCCATAATTTTTCTATCTAAACCTAGGTTGTTCTTGGGTCTCGAGTGGTCGTTTTAGTGGGCGTTACATGAGACAAGCTTATATTTTCCCAAAAGCCTCCAAAATTAGCCCTTAAGGCTAAATCCAAATTTCTAAGGTGAGGTAGAGTGTACAACACTCAATTTACTTACACTCAACTTAAAAAAACATAAACCAAAGAACCATCTAATCTAATCAATGACTTCTTTTTGTCCCATCCATAATTATTTTAGTAACATGATTAATTTACTAATCTAGACACCTAAATCAATTAATTATAAAAGGGAATTACATCACCATAAAATCACATACTCTAAAATTTAATAAAGGAAAATAAAAGAACACACAAACCCTTTTGTCACAACTAGAGGTCACCCCCTATGGGGACTTCTTAACAACAAACAAAACACACATAACATAACACAAGTTATCATGGTGACCATTGTTGTATCCACCCAATATTCCATTGTAGTTGGTCTCATATCCCCCTTTTGCTTGTTGTGATATAATTGCCCGCAAAAATAACACAATACCTCCTTCGGCCTCATGGCTGCATCAGAACATCCAAGATAAGTTATACACGTACAAATCAATAATCATCCATATATGAATTGAATCATAATCCAGACTAAAAATGCTATTATTTGAAAATTATAACAACATCTCAATTTTATATTTCATCAATACCTATAAAATCACAAGATTAGTTCAACTGCTAAATCCTACTCAATATGAGGAGAATTGTCAAATGTCATAAATATATAAGTATGTCTATAACACATCATCATAAATATAAAATGTCTCTCTAAGAAATCCATACAAACCATACTATGAATCGAACTCCATCAATAGTAAGAGTATCTCTATAATCTAATCATCATTCTAAGCCAAAATGATACAATAATATCCATGTATAAAGTCAATAGTACACGAAATCAATATATAATAAGCATCGAAGGGAAGTGGGCACTACATCCCTCTCCCCTTAGACTTGAATTCCTCCCGGAAGTCACTGAAATAGGTGTGGAAACTGGACTCATAGAAATTTAGCATCCTCCCATATAGCTGCAATCTCATCTCTCTGCCTCCAAGGCCCAGGGTCCTGCACTCTAAAATACAGATGGGCTCTACCATCATATGCCACATATCCTGCACCTACAATGAGTTCTATTCTAATACACGAGAAGGATAAAAAATGTATCTCCTAAGTACAAAAACATAAAACACATCATGTATGTGAGACAAGCTAGGTGGGAAAGCTAGACGATAGGCCAAAGGACCGATATGTTGTAAGATTACAAAGGGACCGAAAAATCTAGGATCAATCTTAGATCCTTTTTCATAAAATATAGGGATCTTATGTGGCTTGACACGAAGAAACACCTTCATTCCAACCTCAAAACTATGATCTATCATACGTTGATCTGCATACTTCTTTTACATGTCCTACACCTCCTGCAATCTCTTCTTGATCATAATAACCTGCTGCTCCATATCTTGTAGTGAAATAGGTCGAAGAGAAACCCTGTCCTCCAACCTTTCCCAACTCAGAGGTCTCTTGCACTCTCTATCATATAGTGCCTCAAAAGGATCCTTCCCTATCAAAATGTGAAAACTATTATCATAGGCAAACTCCACCAGGTGCAAGTACTCTTCCCATCTCGATTGATGGTCCATGATGTACATCCTAAGAATTTCCTCCAAGATCTGATTCACCTACTCATTCTGTCTATCTCTCTTAGGGTGATAAGTTGTACTAAAATTTTTCTTTGTCCTAAGAGCATACTACATCATATTCTAGAAGTGGGAAGTGTACAAGGGATCGCAGTCACAAATAATCTTCTGTGGAATCCCTTGCAATCTTACAACTCATCAAGGTATACATGTGCCAGTACACTAGATTTTTAGGTGGTCTTCAATGGAGAAATGTGGGCCACTTTCGTCAATTTATCCACTGTAACCATGATGGTGTCATGGTGGTATCCCGACGTTAGTAACCCAACTATAAATCCATGTAAATGGTGTCCCATTTCCACTCTGGTATAGCGTGAGGGAAGAGAAGGCTAATTGGATTCTGATGCTTGGCCTTCACCTTTTGACACTCTAAACAGCGTGACACAAACTAAGCCATGTCTCTCCATAGTCCCATCCAATGGTACAATTGTCTCAAGGTAGCATGTATCTTCTTCACCCTAGGATGGGCTGAATTAGGTGCATGATTAGCCTCTGTCAAAATGTCATGTCTCAAGCCTTTGTCTCTAGGAACACATATCTAACCCCTGTGACTGAAAAGGCCATTTTCCTCTAACGAAAAATCCATAAAATCTCCCCTAGAGGGGCCTCTAAGACTTAATCTCTACTCTAGCTATAAGGTAGAAGCTATCGTGAGGAAGCTACTACAAAATCCTACTCTGCAAGTCTATACGCACCCAAGTATCCATAGCCACATGTCCCCATCTACTCAGGGAGTCTGTAACCACATTCTCCTTCCCC
This sequence comes from Taxus chinensis, assembly GCA_019776745.2. NCBI lineage: Eukaryota > Viridiplantae > Streptophyta > Pinopsida > Cupressales > Taxaceae > Taxus > Taxus chinensis. The sequence goes on along the minus strand of CM034156.1, from coordinate 548,992,658 downwards.
TTCCCATGCTCTATATCCATGGCATACTCACAAAGAAACTACATCCAATGCTATTGATGAGCATTGAGATTGGGCTGCGTGAAGAGGTGGTGAAGACTCAAGTGATTAGTCCTGAGTGTAAATCTCTAGAAAAGAAGGAAGTGTCTCCACCACACCAAGGCATGCACAAATTTTTTAAGCTCAAGGTCATGAATCTTGAGTTTTCAAGAATCAAAATAAACCTCTCATCCCTTCTGCATCAAAACACCTCCAACTCTTGCGAAAAAAGCATCTTTGCAAACGACGAACTCACCCTAAGTGTCTGGCACTACAATAATAGGTGTTATCATGAGGCATTCCTTCATTTTCCTAAAGGTCTGCTTACATCTATCTGACCATAGTAATTTCTTCCCTTTCCACTCAAGATAAGTTATGGGGTGCACAACATGAGAAATATCCTGTGCAAATATCCTATAGTATCCTACCAAGGCCATGAAACTGCGCACCTTGGTCATACTAGTGGGAGATGGCCAATCCATAATGTCTTTAATCTTGGAAGGATTGAATGCGATTCCTTTCTCAAAAATTATGTGACCCTAATACTACACCTTAGACTGAAAGAATGCACACTTTTCTAGGTTCACGTAAAGCTACTTCTCATGAAGACACTGTAGAATCTGACAAAGGTGTTCCTCACACGTACATGAGTATATAAAAATTTCATCAAGGAAATTGAGAAAAAATTGATCGAAAAACATCCTCAACACCTCATTCACCAAGCTCATGAAAATTGCGGGGGCATTCATCAAACAAAAGGGCACAACTATGAACTCATAGTGCCCATATCTCGTGGAGAAAGATGACTTGTGGATATCTTCCTCTGCAATCCTTATCTGATGCTATCTGGACTTAAGATCAATACTAGAAAATATTGTGGCCCCGTTCATCTAATAAAACAAATAATCAATGTGAGGAAGGGGGTAAAGATTCTTGATCGTTACTTTGTTCAACTACCTATAGTCCACACACAACCGCAAGGATCCATCCTTATTCTTAAAAAAACATCGGTTCACCCCAAGGAGATACACTTGGATGGATTAGGCCTTTCTCAAGAAGGCCCTCAAGCTGTAACTTGAGCTCACAAAGCTCAGGTGTGGTCATACTATAATTAGCGTATGAGATAGGTTCTTCTCCTTGAACCAAGTCAATGTGAAAGTTGATCTCACGTGGAGGAGGCATCCCCGATAACTCACTAGGAAACAAATCCGAAAACTCCTAAAAGATTTGTTGATTGTGAAATGTAGGTCTACTAGCCCCATCTTCTGACATATCAGTAACAGTAATAGTGTATAAAGTGACACCCACATCTCGAATGCCTCTTAAGATGCAAAGCAAAACTAGTGAGGATAGAAACGGGTCTCCTAAATCCAACTATCACTGAATCAAATCCCAGATCCTCTATACATGATATAGTCTTATGGTAACAATCCACTTTGTCTCTATCTATAGAAAACCAGTCCATGCCAAAGATGACTCCATACGAACCTAACGGAAGGATAAAAAGATCAGAGGTTGTGGTGAAGGGTCTCAAATCCACTACACACTCCTTAACTAAGGAGTCTATAGAGATTTTGGCTCCAGAAGCCATCTCTATGTCCCAAATAAGAACCTACCTAACCTATATTAGCCTATAATGCTCTACTAAATATGGTGTAATACAAGAATCAGGTGAACAAGAATCAAATAGTATAGACATAGGAATACCACCAATGTTACATGTAGTCTCTATCATAGTGCACTGGGGCTCAGCCTGGTGGTTCTCAACCACTTCATAGATACGATGGCTACGTCCTAATTCACCAACTCCAGGCTCTGAAATATGCTCCTTACCCTTATTACTAGGTTAATGTGGGCACTCTCTCTAATTATGTCCAAAAATGCCACATCCATAACAACTCCCTGGTCCACTCTATTGAGATGCGGCTCCAGTCGGTACTCTAGAGGTCTATTCTATAGACCCTGATGATCTGGCTATGGACTACTAAGGTCACTGGTAATGACCTCCTACTAACTAAGCTCTCGATGCACCTTGTGTCATAATGGTACTCCTAGCAGGGGGCCCCATACTCCGTCCCCTCGGAGTTTCGAATCTCTGTGGAGGTCTGTATGGTGGACAATTCTGTTGATGTTCCTGCTGCTGAGGTGGGTGCTGTGGTGGTCTGAATGAAGACTGTGAAGAACCATGTCTATCATGAGGAGGAGGTAACCCCCTCAAAATTCTATCTTACATCTACTGGATGCAGCACAATACTTTATCCTTGGCTTGCTGAGTCTTCCTCCAAGGTTCCCCTAGGATGTAGGTTTTCTCAGCAACCTCTGCTAAGGTTTATAGGAAATGAATGTGCACCGCACCTCCCAAATCTAAATTCAAGCCCCTGATAAACCTAATAATTTAGACTTGCTCATACTGTATATAGTTGACATACTGAAGTAGGTGAAAAAATAAACTCTCATACTCAGCTACAACCATGGATGACTGACGGAGGTCATGGAACTCATCTATCATGTACTGAATGAACCTATTGGATAAGTACCTACTCCTCAACCTCTCCTCAAAGAGATCCCAGTTAAATATCTCTAACTCTACATGGATATTCTTCTCCTCAGTCCTCCACAAAAGACTTGTTCCATTTCTCAGAAGTTGGATAGCAACACGAGCTTTCATATTTCTAGTACATGGGAAAATCTTGAAGCACTCGCGCAAGCTCACTAACCAGGCATTTTCCTGAAAACCACCTGTATCTCCAAAATGGTGAGACATGCGTAGCTTCACGATCTCCCTGATATGGTATGTAGCTGATGACTGATGACCCCTAGGTTTTGTTGCATGCTCCTCCCTCGGCCTAGGGCTATGAGATCTTTCCCTGTGTGTTGAAATATTATCTCCATGTTCCCTTTGTGGTGACTCTACTCTAGCTGAATCCACATGGGACTTCTCTACACTATGCACCTTGTTATGTTAAGGAGATTCAAGAGCCTCAAATGATGGCTTCTTATCTTGTCGAACAATTCATCCTCCCAAGGATCCTCCGCGTACAACAACATTGATGTCCTGAAGTGTCTCTAATATCTAAGGTAATATGTACACTACACCTTGATCTGAAAGTGGCAAGTCTAGGTCTACGTGTAAGAACCCC